>OY804596.1:11000611-11055611 GCA_963680895.1 Fragum sueziense
TCTCGAGCTCTATTCAGATTTAGAGCTTTTTGAGCTTTTCCTTTATTACACATCAAAAATTGACAGTTATTGGTAATTCACCATTGAAATCCACATACATAATGCTTAAAAATTCACATATCAAATTTCATGAAAATATAATAACTTTTAAGATAGTTATTGTCATTTTCAAAGTGGCCGGTTAGGACTTTTGGCCAGTATAGTTTCAAAGTTATGGACCGGACACGAATTTGCTAACTGAATCAAACAAAATACAACAAAGGGCAATAACTCAAAAATTACAAATGGTAGAGTTGCGGTTCTTGCACTCTGCACACCCTAGCTACGAGATCTATACACCCACCTGTGAAGTTTCAAGACTATAGGTCTTATAGTTTCAAAGTTATGGACCGGACACGAATTTGTTAACGGACAGACAGACGGACATACGGACAGACAGACGATGCAGACGATAACATAATAAGACCCTTCGTTATTAGATTACTGCATTCCTTTCTCTTACCGAAGTGTTTTTGTGACGAACGCGTATACTCAACCATTACTAAAAGGGAAGACAAGATGATCAGTATCATAGTGCACGAAAATTGGTCGAATCAATCTCACATTTATACAAGTCCCAGAAGACTCCAGTTCGAGTCGGCATCTTTAACCCTTTCCCAAATGACAAAATGTTGGACTATTCCAATTTAACCAAACTTTTGTCAACGGACGTTTATGCTAGTATTATCAATCAGGAATCGAGACATTGTAATTACAGGGATTTCATCATATTGATCATTTTCCAAACAACATTATTCAAGACTATTCAAATTGAAATGCTGCTGCAGCCCGATTATGTTCTGTACGGCAGAGAAAAGATGCATTTTCGCTTTTTCCTCACATTTTCCTCCATTGTGTGGAAAAGTATAAAATGGTTGTTCTGTCATATCGAATATTCCTCATTTTTTCGGACTGCATTTGCACATAAGTACGCTTCACTCTTATTTGTCGTATATTAAATCCCCTGTCGGGTCGAGGGTACATAAAACAATGGAAGTAACATTATTCCAGACAGTTGTATCAACAAATAGGTGCAACGAACCTCGAGAAAAATTGGCAGAATGCATTAAACTTCGCGACATTATCTGCTGATGCATTTTGCAAAGCCGAAGATTATAAGTCCCTTAAGATCTCTTTATTATTACTATAGTAATAGTTTACTTATATGTTATTGACTTTTCATTTTCTTACATAGACTTGTATTTCATTTCAAACATATTTGCGTCTTTTATTCGCTCAATAACGTTGTCATTTTCCTGTTAACCCTTTCCCAAACAAGACTAGCTTTTGACGTCCCTAGGAGAAGGATCTTAGGAAAACATTGAGACAAAAGAAGAAACTGCTGATAACCAGCAGTTTCTCCTTTTGCCTAAATATTTTCTTTGTTATATTGTACACAAGTCTTTACTTTATTAGCACCTTTCTTGGGATCTTCAGGATCTTTGGAGTTGGAAGAGTCTAAATATTGTCGTTTTGAAAAGATTAAAGACTCTAAGGTTGCAGATTTAGAGAAAGTCTGACAGCTGGTCTCAAATTTCTGCATCTCCCTAAAGGTTGTCGTCTGTATGTTATGACTGTAATATTTAACAGTTTACATTTGTATCTCTCATAAATAAATGCTTTATACATCTGTGTCTATTCTAAAATACAACATAAAGACACACTTACAAGTGAATATATCAACCACTATCATTATTGCGTTGCTTGCAGCTTGATCGATGTCGTAAATTTGTGTGTGTTTTTAGAAATGTTATAACATGTTGGTATCTTCGATAGAAAAGATCTGAAAAAGACACCGATAATTAGGACCCGTTTGCTCTCTTAGAGTTCCATCATGCCACTGAGGAACTGTTAAGGTAGTCTACCCCTAATGAGATCCGCACGGCGTCGGAATTATTCCGGCTCGATCGAAAACTTTTACTACGAAAATATTTGTTTACGATCGCACTCGAATAGGTTCTGATACCTAACGACGACGCTCGAAAAAGCCGATGTTTAATGATCTCAAAATGGCGACATTACGGGTATTCTACCTTAAAGACCAACACACGGACAGATATAGATCTTTAATTCTCAAAGGAAATAAGGGCCTTTTTCCGGATCTTGTCTCGTTGCTATTTTCCTATTTGACGTGATATGTCACACGAATATAAAACAATATGTTGTCTATTATTCTAGACTGCTTTACTACAAGAGTAAGCTTTCTATGTGACAGAATATATAAATCTCAAGACGATGGCCATAGATAAACACTGATATGTCATATATCGTCGCTTTTTAATAAAACCCTTGTAACTGCAGCTTGTTTTAAGCTGCAGTTAAGAGGTTTTTGTTGAAAAGCGATGGTAACTAGACCTTCAATTTCGAGAACAGTATGATTATAATAGCCTACTTTTGCATCCAACCTAACATTTCTTACAAGTATGTTTTGAAATACCAAGCTTAAAAAGACGATTTCATTGTAAATGTTCCAGGACCTGGAAATTATACCCTTAAGCCTGTTGAGACCAACATGGATCTTGATTAGCTGGCGTATTATCAACTTTCAGCTCGTTTTGGTTAAACCCATACCCATACAAAGCCTGGTTTCGATGTCTACAATAGAAAACACTTTGGAGAACACTCAGGCAAAAACAAAACACTCTGATAACCAATATTCTCTCCTTTTGCCTAAACCATTTCTGATCTATTTTGTACAAAACGTTATTATTTTATATAACCCATTAGGTCCTCCGCAGCTCCTTTCAGAATGGATTACACTATAATTTGTAGTTATGGAAAGGGTCCAAAACAACAAGTTTTGCTAAAAAGTAACCTTTTAAAACTGCTGGAAAAATCAACAAATTGAGAATTTGTTTTAACATTCCGTACAAAAATCTGAATTCTATCAAAATAACTTCGTGTAAAATATTTATAAAGTCTCATAAATGCCATAAAAGACAGTGACTATATTAATTTACTAGATTTCTAGATGCAATAGCTGCCCATTTTTTGCAAAATGTTGCATTTGACAGACATGAAGTAGATAATTATAATTAATAATTAGGATATCTTCATTTTCCAAAATGCGACATCTGGTTTTGGTCAATGAAGTCTATTTCGTTACAAGAAGTTTTGTTTCGTGAACTTTCAATAATGACGTGTTTAGCGTGACGGCTCACATATTTTCCAGACATTTTGTCATTATACGGGAGTTGTTGCTATACATGCGCATCATGGCATAATTTATAGAATTTCATAGCGAAAATGTTGTGCGTATTGAGATATCATTATTTAAAGTAGGGTCATAAGATATGCAGACATTAATGTGTCATTAGGAAGCACAAGAAAATCGACTGCATCATAGTATTTACAAGATCTATGACTGATAACTCAAATATTAACCATTAAACAAAACAAGCAGTATAGAATAAAATCAACTGCACGAAGACGTAGAGAGAATCTTGCTCTTAGATGCCTACTCCAGACTCGAACTAGTCAAACAAATTGACCTCGTACATTGTACAGCTTAAAAGGCATACCCTTCTGAGATTTTGAGATAAAAGACCTGGGATAATTTGGAAATATCGCGAAAACTTGCACAAAGTTTTTTTTCTAAAACAATAAGCGAATAACACACACATCCTAAAACGAAACCATGTTTTGAATACATGATATTAAATATCATTTATAAATAGTCAACAGCATGTACAAACACATTGTATTACTCTTGAAGGTAGCAGTAGATTGTAGTAAGTCACACTTTGCCATGAAGGAAGCTACCCCGCTCAAGGAGCATTGAATGTGAATTACGTCAATGCTCCCATATAAGCCGAGAGTCCTGTTTTCAGGACAGTACCATATGCCCACATATTTTCCCACTAATTAGTAATAAGTGTTTATTTTCATAGTATAAATCATCAGATAATCCCGGATTAGACACATTAGAACGTTGGATATGATAACTTTCCCACCTTTCTGTATTTGCTGCAACAAAATATACCCGTTACCGGTGAAAGTGATTCTTGGAAATGCTACAATTCAAAGGTTTGTGTATATTTTTTTATCTATCAATATTTAAATAGAACAGCATGAATATAATATGTTGCTAAGTGAATGCTTTCGTAGATATGCTTGGAAAAATTATTAATTTGTAAATTTTTCCACGGTAATTTCGACATTTTTGAAGTGTCCTGAAAACAGGACTGTAGGCGTAAATGGTTGCGGGAGTCAATTTTTGTCCATGCTATACATTATATATAATTCCGTATCTTTTTGCAGAAGATCTAATATGGACGAAGTTCTAACAATGCTTGAGGATGAAGAAGCTTTTCAAAGGACTAATATCCATATAAAACACCCACCTGTATGTGATATGACAGATGAGGACAGTGGGGATGAGGACGGAGAATTGATTTAAACATCCATCCCGTTCAACAACAACCACAACCAGCCTCTGAGACAGACATCCATGGATAAAGAAGAGAGTACAGTATTTGATGATAAATAAACTCAAACAAGAGCACTGGGACTTTTGAACAAACTTCTCTGGAGCTCGAAGACAGTTGACAGAAGACACATATTGTTGAAGTACCACTAGCTCAGAGAATATCATGCACTGCAGTTGGTCGACCAAAAGGATGCTCTTCTACTTACCACAAACATGTTCAAGAATATATTCAATGCAATTTCAATGGTCATAATGTAGTACTGTCTTAGTGCATTGTTCCAGATGCTTTGCAAACTTTTTTACTATGTGTTTCTGTTCGACTTCATTGAAAATGTTTTAACAATATCAAAGTGTTTGAAAACTTTGCATTTTTGTAGTCTATACCAATAGATTGAAAAGGAATTATATTGTTTTTCTTCAAAAACATAGAAACTACCTTGTTTATAATCTGCAATAATGAGGCTTTCAAAGAAAAGAGATAATATAAAACATATGATTTTAGCGAAGACAGAGTGAATAAATAAGATACGCTCTGAGAAAAGGATGCTTATTGCATTTGATTCAGTGGTAGGTGAAGCCCCCTTTTCACAAAGCATATTTTCATGTGTGTTAATGACATTTTTGGAACGGAAAAGTGGTTTAAAACTATCTGATATTATTCTATCAATGAGGATTTATTTTGAAATTTGATTACTCTAATACCTAGAGTCCTGTTTTCAGGACACCTACAAAAAGCACGATTTTAGCCAAATAAAGTACTGTACAACGTAAAAATGTTCAATTCTTTTTAGTATTTGTATTCCTTTCACTAATAAATCAATTATATAGAAATAAAAAATTCAGGCATATATGGGTTAAAATTTCACACAATCAACGCTTAAGTTAAATACATAGTTGGGCATGTACCTACACATGTGTAGATTACATAAACCAAGAAGAATTTCTCTTCAGAATTATTACCTGTGGAATTTTATTGTATGTTCCAAATTGTGAATTGCGTGTCTGTGAATTACGTTACGTCATTTTACGTTCCATAAAATATTTTATTCATTAAATGTCGCATAATTAGAACCACTTGGGTCATGTTTTAAAATCTTTATTAAATTCAAGTTGTTAATTGATAGTAAAACCGAAATATGTCAATGAGAAAAATATACGACCGAAACTATAGTGGGACATTTTTCGTTCGTAATTGTGCAACTTAACTCGTTTTAGCTGAAAAAATGCGAAGGAAAATTTTGAGAAAAAGGAAGAAAATGCTGATAATCAGAATAATCTTCGCATGCCTTGGTCTTGATATTTTATTTTCTGTATTGAACACAATTCAGTTCTCTCATCCATGTCATCTTATAAATTGGAGCCGTCCATATTTTCACCGCATTCGCACTCGGCCTCCATTCTCTGATGTAAAATTGACCGTTAGAGTACATTCGATCTGTGGCTCAAAAATAAGATTCTGCGGACAATAGGCTTAATCTGAATTTATATAGATCTATCGCACTTATTATAACACTGTATCTGATTGTGCAAGGATCTTGGCAAATGGGACTTAAAAGCATTTGAGAACAACATGGATCTAGACCAGCATGTGTATAAAATTTAGATTCTGATCATGATTCAGGTTGCTCTCTAATACTAGTAGATGCCCAGTGAACCGTGATATCAACCATTATGTATACAGCAGCATGGATTCTTATCTGATCACGGTTAGACACTGTCTGATCAAGAAACATGGTGAGCATTCTCAAATACCTAACATTAGATAACAAATACACTTCATCCAGCTTCTATTCCGCGTCATCAGTGACAACGGATATTGCCGAGGATATCCGGATTTGGAAAATCCGGATATCCTCGTCAATTTCCGTTGTCCCAAAGATGCCGAAAATGGAGGCGGAATTGCACCAAGTGTTTGATAGGCCTATATCTAGGCTGCGTTCAGTAAGACAAAACGTTAGCCAACGTTGGCCGTTTCATTCGGAATGTTCGGTCAATTCTGTCAAATTTGTGTCAAAGAAGTTGCGACTGTTGCTAACGTTAGCTAACGTTTTGTCTAATGAACGCAGGGCTTATGTTGGGTGACATACGTGAAGGTCTTTTTTCCAGATCCCGGCTCATTTCTGTCCATGACTGTATTATATCACTGTATTTAATTATGGATTGCCAGGAGTCAGGCACGTCTGACACGGATTATGAAATTAATTTGTTTGGCAATGTCGCGAGCGTCCGGAATTTCTAAAGGCATTAATGGCTCAAATAGGAAGCGTCGCCAGTATGATATACCAATCCTTTCCCCACCGATAAAATTGTTGACCAGTTTGGATGGAAGAGTTGCATATCGCCGCTTTTCTTTATGAATAAAGAGGCTGAGGTATTAAGGGGTTTGAAGAAATATGACGATATGACGAATTTTTAAAGTATTAGATAGTACCTTGAACTTTTATGTTTTACCGCTGAACTAACAGTAACATTAGATAGGAGGTTTCGATTATCAACGATTCCTTCTTTTCTCCAACTGCTCTCTAAAGCCACTTGGATCGGCGACACCGAGGCGGTGCTTATTTTGGGAAACTATTACTCCTGGTTAAGGTTTACGAACTGAGAATGCAAACACCACTTTCTAGCCATACGAAATGCATCAAATTACACACACTTGTAAATACACTTCGTATGATTTGATTCACCAGGCCGGATTTCAAGATTACGCTTCAAGAAGAAAACAATTTACAAATTTTATTTTACTCTATATTCATATGCAAGGGAGGTAATTTTGAACATTTTTGTCAAATATTTCCATAGGTATGCATTAATTCAAAATTCTAAACCATACAAAATGCTTATGTTTGTATTTGGAATGGAAATGTAACACCGTTTAGGAATTACTGGCACTTTTCAAATTTCACCTCTGTCTCTGCATTTCATTCTCAGTTCGTAAACCTTAACCCGATCAATTACATTGTTCTATGGTGCTTGACTTTTATACGTCGTTAAAATGGAAGCTCATCAATTTTCAAGCGCCGGACTTGGTCAATATTCTTTCTGGCATTTGACAACAGAAATTCGCTTGTCAGGAAATGTCCTCATGGGAAGGACAACTGGCAGCTGTAAATTGATGTTGTGTTTTCACTGACCGATGCGAAAATGCAAGGAAGAAATAGAATGATACGCCACCCACCGAAATATATCTGACAATCAGCCATTCAATCTGTCTGAAATGTACTCTAAAACATCTTTTTGAATAATGGCAACACTCAATTTTATTGAATGACATAAACATCATAAAAACTATGTAAAACACGGATCTTGATCTATATTCAAATAGTTCTCAGATGCTCTTAGAGCCCCTGTCCAGGTCCCGATTCAAGTGCATGTTTAACCCTTTACCAAACGGCAAAATTTCAGAGTGCTCCACTTCAAAATCTGCCACAAATGACAAAAGGGATGTTATTAAAGATAGGATTTATGTAAAATATTGCATAGAAAATATTGAGACAAAAGGAGAAACTGCTGGTTATCAGCAGTTTCTTCTTTTGTTTCAATGTTTTCCAAAGCTTTTTCTATCAGGGACGTCAAAACCAGGTCTTGTTTTGGAAAGGGTTAAATGTAGGCTACCTACAATACTTTTGAACTTTGCACCCCTTATTTATAAAGTACATTACGATGGTACAAGACGAGGTGTACGGTTATTAAGCTTCAAATAGATAAATCTAGTTATGAATTATCCAATTATCCACATATGTATTTTGCTTAAGAGTTTTAAATATGATTTACGTCATCATTCGTTAGTAAATCAAGCTATCATCATGTTTTTCCAATTTCATTGAAACAGATCCTCATTCCCTTCATCTTCTATTCGAATTCACATTTCTATTTTCTCGAATCATAGAATGTGGTGCAAAAATACACACAAAGTTTAATCCTTTATAATCCAATAAAAAAAGATAACATATTGATTGAAATATTGATGAGGGTATTCTTTAATCTGATAATCGTTTGTGCGTTTCTGAATTTTAGGACTCGGTCTCAATCATTAACTGGCTTTTTTCAGTCGATTTGCGGCACTCCGTCAATCATTACCAAATTAGATACCAACAACCCTTGCAACGGAAATTGACGAAGGCAACATCTGCTTCGAATGACGCCTGGAAATTAGCGATGGTATATATTTTTGTTAAAATGTTTCTAAATTGTTTGATAAGTAGGCAAAAAAAAAAAAAAAAAAAAAAAAAAAAAAAAAAAAAAAAAAACGTGTCAAAAATTCAAAATTTGAGGGCAGTGAAAATTACTTCCCTTGAAATCGTCTATTCGCATCATACATATTTCGTTCTATAACTGGTAACATAGCCATTACCCAGGTCTTACCTTAATTATGAATGCCGGGATACCTTAAATTATGTAGCCTACTCTTTGTTGTATAAAAAGGCTTGGGAAAACATTGAAACAAAAGAAGAAACTGCTGATTACCAGCAGTTTCTCCTTTTGTCTCAGTATTTTCTACGCCATATTTTACACAAATTCTATCTTTAATAACTTCCCTTTTGTCATTTATGGCAGTTTTTGAAGTGGCTCATCCTAAAATTTTGCCATTTGGGAATGGGATAAATAACCCTGGAACCAGACCAGTCTATACATACGTACACATACTGATTAAGATTTATTGTGTTCTCTAATTGCTTTTTACGTCTAATGCAACTTTTTTGAGAGCAAAATGGATCGTGATCAGAATGTCCCTATGTATATCTCAGGTGATATAGATCACGGTGGATTATCACTTGATACAATATTTTCAGAAAATCTTCAATAATTTTGTAAATACTGGACTGATTTGAATTCGGTTTGAAGCAGAGAATGTGGACAGACGTCACGCATTAGACGGGCGTGATTGATTTTTGGAAAATCAACTGATAAAAAAGTTATTGAAGATAAACCAAAAGTTTGGTTTATCTTCAATAACTTTTTTATCAGTTGATTTTTCAAAGATCCAACACGTCCAGCTTATTCCTGGCATTTTCCACCTTCTCTGCTTCAAACCGAATTCAAATTGGTCAAGTATTAAAAAAGATATTGAAGATTATAGAAATTCTGAATCACGTGATTATACACCTTGTACGTAGATACATGGTCTACAACTGCTACATGGCACTTTTTCAGATTCCAATTCACTTCATTTCAAGACTAACAGATACTTTCATGCAAATACGAGGTTAGAATATTAAAGACACCAAGGTGGAAATCCTTAGCGTACGAAGGTACTACGGAAATAACCCAAATAACCCAAATCAATTATATTTCGCTGCCTTTCAGCAAAAACTTCATAACTGCAGCTTAACCCTTTCCAAAACAAGACCTTGTTTTGACGTCCTTATCATGAATGGCTTCGGAAAACATTGAGACAAAAGGAGAAAATGCTGATAACCAGCATTTTCTCCTTTTGCCTCAATGCTTTCCAGGCTATAGTATACACAAATTCTCTCTCTATCAACATCTATTTTGGCGCCTGCAGAAGCTTTTCAATTGGACTACCCAAAAATTTCGTCGTTTGTGAAAGGATTTAAACAAGCTGTAGTTTGGAGGTTTTTCGTGAAAAGCGACGATTTGTGTCATGAGGCCATTTTACTTAGAACTACAGTCGACACTCGTTATGTCGACATCGGATAAGTCGAATGTTCGCTATCTGGTCCCGTCCTCATTTATTGACATAATTTTTTCAAAACAAAATAATTTCGAACTGAATATAGCCATTGAAATATAGTAGGAAAAAGGATAGAAATTGCTCGACACGAGCAATTTCTTTCCTTTTCCTACTATAAATCAATAATATTCGTACTTGATAAGTTTCAAAAACGGTCAAATATCAAGTAACTCGAAGCCGAACAAAATCGGATGAATCGTACTCCGGATATGTCGAGGTATTGTGACGGCCCCTCCGACTTCGACACAACGAGTGTCGACAGTAAATGATGGCCTAGAATCAGTGAAGAGAAGAATCAAATTTCTTGAAATATACATGACAAAGGAGCTATAAATCGTGTTAGGAACGATCTCTCGAGATATTTGTCAGGGATTCTAAAGACACAATTCTCACGGTGGATAACCCACGTGACTTTTGGGAAGCGTTAACACCGAAAAAATCGTCCGCTTCAAGGCATCTTTTGTTTAATTTCTAAGCTTATACTCTATTGATTTTGACGAGATAAAGTGCACGGAACGCGCATTTGGGAGGGCTATCCCCATTTGTAACTCACTCTGCTCCGAATCCTGTGGTTTCTTCAAACATTCGAGCGAAAGTTTCTGTCGGTGCATGTGAACGCTTCCCACTTTCGTTTTGCACTTACAAATACTTTGGCTCGAATATTTGAAGAAACCACTGGATTTGAAGCAAGGTGAGTTAGGACCGGGAATAGCCCTCTCAAAAGCGCGTTCCGTGCACTTTATCTCATCAAAATCAATAGAGTATAAGCTGAGAAATTAAACAAAATATACCCCGAAGCGGACGATTTTTCCGTGTGGACGCTTTCCAAAAGTCACGTGGATTACCCACCGTGCTTCTGTATTTCGTCTCATTATTTCCTCGCACTCAATTACATGTGGCGTAGCGAGATTGTGCAAGTCATGATTAAAAATACAAGCCTGTTACTCGCGGCATTTTTTAACAAATTACGATAGCAAAATGAGTCGTGAAGTAAATTGAACGGAATGGGTTACATTGCCATTGGCTTTCGAACAGAACAAAACAAACAACAACAACAAAAACAATAGCAACCTACGACAGAGCTTTCAAACGAAAGAGATGTATAAATTGTGTATTGGCACAAAACTTTTGAAAATGAAAAAAAATGCAAAGTCAAATATTTATTAAAATGTGACCCGTCACGCTAAAACGGACCTTGTGGGTTTTGTGAAAATATCGACCCCAGTCAGTCTGCGCTGTCCGCGCAGCAAGACTAGGGCCGATATTTTTCACTTTTATATAATTTTCTTATTCCGGAATGTTTTTCCTATCTTACCATATGTTCATTTTTCGCATACAGTATCTGTTTGACCTGTACTGAGTCTGACAAGTTTGTCAAACTTTGGATTTTTGTAGTACGGATAAGGTCCCTTTTAGCGTGACGGGTACAAATCTTAAAGTTAAAAACATATTTTAACTACAGAGCCTAATGGATAGAGTAAAACTAAAACATAGCTTCAATGGTGACTTTATCCGAGACGTCTTTGGAAATACATGTACATCTTTTAGTCCAGAAAAAGAATCCCATCTGACTTTTGAGACCATAGAGTATCTAGAGCAGTGTATGCCTAAATAGGAATCTTAACGCAATGCCTCACGGTGACTTGTATTTGTTAAACTCTTTACAAAGTTATTACTTCGGAAAACATTGTGGAAAATGAGGATATTGCTTGTGACAAGCAATTTCGTCATTTTCCTAAACAATTTCTTCACAAAAAACGAAACATGTAGAATTCCATTCGCTTTAAATTGCCGTCTGCAATATCTTTGATTTTGGACAGGTCTAAAATTTTGCCGACTGGAAATTGGTAAACGAAAGGCTGCTACAAGTGGACGTACATGTATGTTGATCAGGATCCATTTGGTATCAAATGTCCTTAGGACTCTTTACAATAGGCTACCCTACATCAAATCGAAAAATACTGACAGCCATTGTCGTGTAAGGTCAGATGGAAGTACTAGTGCATCTCCCCTGGCGAATATTTTATATGCCTACCATGGTACGGTCGCTTTTCAACAAAACCTCGTAAATGCAGCTTGTATTAAGCTGCAGTTACGAGGTTTCTGTTGAAAACCAGCAACATACACGTCTTGGTACACAGCCATCGCCATTACCTTGAAACAATATTAAGTGTACCTTTTTAGGAACAACCTGTCATGCATCCAAGGCAATGAAAATGTGTATAAAATAATACGTTTTCACTGTGACTTTTGGTTATCTCTCTAACACGACGGTCCCCCAGGCAGTCATTTTCCTGGAGTTTCTAAAGAAATCAAATCAATGGCTCTTAAAGTGCCAAAATGATTAAAATTTTAATTTCTCGCTGCAACTTTTAAAACCAGAAAAAATACCATATGTAATTAAAATAAATCCATTCATCCAGTCTTAATTAAAATGATGTTTTGACCAACCAGAGCTCATTCTGCTCTTTGTTTATATCACCAGCCTTTTCATATACAAAAAAGGGAAAAAATCTTGACAAAATACTGGGAAATGATACCTTACATCAACAAGTAAAAAGAAGGTTATCAGATCTCTGCATTCTTTTCTAAAGCACTGTAAGCTTACTGATGAGCACGTATACTCAATCATTACTAAAAGGGAAGACAAAAAGATTAGTTTCATAGTGCACGAAAATTGGTCGAACCAATCTCACATTTATACAAGTCCCAGAAGATTCCAGTTCGAGTCGGCCTCTTTAACTCATTCCCAAACGACAAAATGTTGGACTATTCCAATTTAACCACACATTTGTCAATGGAAGTTTATGCTAGCATTATCATCCCGGAACCGAGACATTCAAATTACAAGGATTTCATCATATTGATCATTTCCCAAACAACATGATTCAAGACTATTCTAATTGAAATGCTGTTGCAGCCCGAGTCGACTGTCAGTAAAACTTATAATAATTATGTTCTTTGTGACAGAGAAAAGATGAAGAGAAAATGCAATTTCGCTTTTCTCTCAAATTTTCCTTCATTGTGTCGAAAAGTATAAAATGGCTGTTCTGTCATATCGAATATTCCTCATATTTTCGGATTGCATTTGCACATAAATACGTTTCACTCTTATTTGTCGTATATCAAATCCCTTGTCGGGTCGACGGTACATAAAACAATGGAAGTAACATTATTCCAGACTGTTATATCAACAAATGGGTGCAACGAACCAAAATTTGGCAAAATGCATTAAGCTTCGTGACATTATCTGTTGATGCATCTTGCAAAGCCGAAGATTATCTGAGAGTCCCTATAGATCTCTTTATTATTATTATAGTAATAGTTTACTTAGGCCTACATGTTTATGAACTTTCATTTTCTTACATAGACCTGTATTTCATTTCAAAGATACATGTGTTTGCGTATTTTATTCGCTCATAACGTTGTCGTTTTACTGTTAACCCTTTCCTAAACAAGACCAGCTTTTGATGTCCCTAGGAGAAGGATCTTGGGAAAACATTGAGACAAAAGAAGAAACTGCTGATACCCAGCAGTTTCTCCTTTTGCCTAAATATTTTCTTTGTTATATTGCACACAAGTCTTTACTTTATTAGCACCTATTTTGGGATCTTCAGAATCTTTGGAGTTGGAAGAGTCTTTAGAAAAATTGTCGTTTTGAAAAGATTAAAGACTCTAATGTTGCAGATCAAGAGAAGTCTGACAGCATTAGACTCAAATTTCTGCAACTCCCTAAAGGTTGTCGCCTGTATATTATGGCTGTAATAGCAGTTTACGTTTGTATCTCTCATAAATAAATGCTTTATACATCTGCGTCTATTCTAAAATGCAACATAAAGACACACTTACAGTGAATATATCAACCACTTTCATTATTGCGTCGCTTGCAGCTTGATCGATGTCGTAACTTTGTTTGTGTTTTAGAAATGTAATAACATGTTGGTATCTTCGATAGAAAATATCTGGAAAAGACACCGATAGAAAGGATTCGTCTGCTCTTTTAGAGTTTCATCATGTCATTGAGGAACTTTTAAGGAAGTCTACCCCTAATGAGATTCGCACGACGTCGGAATTATTCCGGCTCGATCGAAAACATTCGGTGGTGGAACTCTCCACCGCCGAATGTTTACGATCGCACCCGAATAGTTTCGGATACCTAACGACGACGCTCGAAAAAAGCCGATGTTTAATAAATCTCAAAATGGCGACATTACGGGTATTCTACCTTAAAGACCAACACACGGGCAGATATAGATCTTTAATTCTCAAAGGAAATAATGGCCTTTTCCGGATCCTGTTTCGTTGCTATTTTCCTATTTGACGTGATATGTCACACGAATATAAAACAATATGGGATCTATTATTCTAGACTGCTTTATTACAAGAGTAAGCTTTCTATGTGACAGAATATATAAATCTCAAGACGATGGCTATAGATAAAGACTATGCTTTCATATATCTAGACCCCAAATTTCGAGAACAATATTATTATGTAGCCTACTTTTGCAATCAGCCTAACATTGCTTGTCAATTTTTCAATGAAATAACAAGTTCAAGAATAAATTTAAGTCGATTTCATTAGAAATGGGCCAGTAAACCCTTTCCCAAACAAGACCTGCTTTTAACGTCCCTAAATGATATGACTTAAGAAAACATTGAGACAAAAGAAGAAACTGCTGATAACCAGCAGTTTCTTCTTTTGTCTCAATATTTTCTATGTCATATTTTACATGACTTTTATCATTAATAACATCCATTTTGTCATTTGTGGCAGTTTTTGAAGTGGATCATCCTAAAATTTTGTTGATGGAAAAGGGTTAAAGTCGATTTCATTAGAAATGGGTCAGGAAAAACACCCTTATATCTTTTGAGACCAGCATGTATCTTGATCAGTTGGTGTATCGTTGGTTTTGAATTTCCAAATAGAATGCAATTTGGAAAACATTGTGTCAAGAGAAAAAATGCTGATTAACACCAATTTCTCATTTCGTCTCGTCAATTCCTGTGTAAACAAAAATCATATTTGATATTACCTGTTTCGTAGTCTGCACGAAACATCTTTCAGAATGGATCAGACCATTTTTTTGAAGATTGGGGAAAAGTTGGTAAAGAGTAAGATTAATCTGTTAATTAATCAACTAACTGGTAAGTGGTTTTGGCATAACTCACGGTACAAGATACAGAATTATAGCACTAGGACTTCGTGTCAAATATTAATCAAGTCTCATAAATGCCATAAAAGAAGGGAACTATATTAATTTACTAGATGCAATACTTGCACTTCTGGTTTTGACATCCATGTAAAAGAAGGTTTTAATCATTTTGGGGTGACTTGCATTTTTACCTTGTAAAATTAAGAGTTCATATTTATCAAAATATGTTTTTCCCACAATACTTATTGACTTACTAAGTTTTGAATATGCACACAATTGTAGATGTTTGCATACTTGTACGCTGATGTCATATTCACTGTGTTGTAAGTTGTACGTTAGATTTGTGTAGTTTGTACGGAAGTTTTGAGTGGTCAATCAAAGATGGCGTCGGGGGAAAATCGTTAGAGGTAGGTGTCTTAGTTTTTCGTCGATAATTTCCTTAAATGGCCGTATCTTGTCTTGATACTGATATCATTGTACAGGAGAAATGTATACCTATTCACGGTGCTATATAGCAAAGTACCAGTGTTGTCCTATCGTACTCAGTCGTTGTGCAAAGACAGCCAAACACGGAAAACTTTTTTCGAAGCGAGAAAGTTGCCCTTTTAAGGATGATTACATAGTAAACAGCGAACTAGGGAACAAACTATTGCTCTAACTTGGGTGTTTTTGACATGCTCTTTTCTATGGTTACCGTTATTTTACACACAGATGTCTAGAATGACCACAAACGCTGTGTTTACTAAATGGCCAAACAACGGTGTAGTCACAGTGAAAATATGCAGACACAACGGTGCAGTTTCTGTGTTATCTGTACGGTGTAGTTATTATTTTCACAACAAATTGTGAACGGTGTAGACTTGGTATGTTGTATAGGGCGAACTAGCTCTAACAGATAGCAGATCATCTGTTTTATCTCCCTCAAATACTTCGGTCTTAGAAAACTCAGATGAAAATGCCGCCATCCTCAAAGTAAATGAAAACAAAAGTTAAGAAAATATGTTTTCTCTTTTCTTCATTCTCCTAAGCCTTAAACAGTTCAATGTATGTTTGATTTAATTTTCGGGAGACATTTTTGTTATTTGTGATTGAATAAACATCTGACGGAAATGATAATCAAAAGGAATACCATCACAAAATATCAAATAAGACATACGATAACCGTCATTTTGAAGCCATGTTAAGTGCAACGGCAAATTTCTTGTTCATCCGTTCATTTGATTTGTAGATTCGAAATTTCGGCTCTGGCTTTGAATTTTTCTTTGTAACTGTTTTAATTGGTTATTACAATCAATTATTGTAATTAATGAAATGATTTCAACTCATGGAGTATGATAATTATTGATCGAAATGTATCTTGTTTTCAAATTGACCCCTCATTGAAAAGTCTGATTTTACCAAAAATAAAGGATTCAATCAACAAAACATAAATTATAAATAACAAAACATAAATTATAAATTTGTGTCATAAACATTTGGGCCTTTTTTCGTCTTGTTCGACTTAAGTAAATAAGTCTTGAAAATAGAATTCTGGAACTGCAAAATTCATTTTGGAATTTCATACGTAATGAACTTCTTCTTCAGGACTGACATTTTTCTGACCAAGATTTTTTGGGCTTACTCATAAAATGTAACCATTTGCAATGAAAAAGACAATATTCTATTCGCCAAAACCATTTGACTATTGGAGTAAAACGCATTGAAGTACTACCAAGACAGTGTAACTTACACACATCCATAAATAAATGAAATGCAATGTTTTCCATCGAGAGCCGACCTTCGTTGACCAAAATAAACAAATACCAAGTTGATCAACGCTTCTCAATGACTTAGTCACATCTGGGAACAAACTGTTCATTTCAGCCATTGTTTTCACGTTCTCATGGGGAAAGAGAAGAGACCCTATCCGTTTCATCTGTTTTAGCACGTCCAATGGAAATATCAGGAATTAAGGTCGGGGCTTTTTGAACGACTTTATGGGGTGTTGAACTTCGTCATTTTTTATGTTCAGGACTCATGCATTCAAAACCGGGGATATCATCGATAGAAAGAATCTTGTTAACTCCAAAATCCTTTTTTCTACGTCGATGAGGTCTATCTTGTGTATTCTATGCTCGAAAATGGGGATGATGTCCTAGTCTGACTTCTTGATAATATCAGGAATAATACTAAAGTTCAGAGTTTTCAAATCTTTTTGACCTGTCTGATCATTGATCTCCCCCGCCCTGCGCACTTTTAATATCTGACTGGAATGGTCCTGTTCCGAATGCTTCACAACATTTTCGAAACTCCCTTCGAAATGACAGTAGTAATAGGTGAACAGCATGGAACTGGAAATAAAGAAAAAAATAAAACGGACGCCAGCAGATTCTTGGTAATTTCTACTATTTGACCCTTACGGAATTGCTTTGACAAATAGCAAGGAAACTAGATTCTGATATATTTTGATTAAAGTATATTTTGTAGACATATTGTCACCTTCTTTGCTGCAAAGCATTTCCAAGTCAGTCACATAAAAAATTATTAACATAATTGTTGAAGAATTTCGGTAGTAATTGTAAAACATGATTCTCAGCCGTGAAAACGTTATCATTAAACATAAAAATATTATCATTCCAGAAATGATAAGTTCTGTATTACTTCAAGTCTACACCGTTCACAATTGCACTATGTCTACACCGTTCACAATTTGTTATGAAAATATAACCACACCGTACATAAAACACAGAAACTGCACCGTTGTGTCTGCATATTTTCACTCTGACTACACCGTTGTCTGGCCATTTAATAAACACGGTGTTAGTGGTCATTCTAGACATTTTTGTGTAAAATAACAGTAACCATAGAAAAGAGCATGTTAAAGACATCCAAGTAAGAGCAATAGTTTGTTCCCTAGTTCGCTGATTACTATATAATCATCCTTAAAAGGGCAACTTTCTCGCTTCGAAAAAAGTTTTCCGTGTTGGGCTGTCTTTGCACAACGACTGAGTACGATAGGACAACACTGGTACTTTGATATATAGAACCGTTGATAGGTATACATTTCCCCTGTATAATGATATCAGTATCAAGGCAAGATACGACCGTTTAAGAAATTTATCAATGAAAAACTAAGACACCTACCTCTCATGTTGTATTGTTGTCGCCATCTTTGAATGACTACACAAACCTAACGTACAACTTACATCACAGTGATATTGTGGTAGAATTTTCTTCAAAATTGTAATTGCATTCATTTAATCACCATAGAAAACATAAAGGCAAATTTCATTGATGAACATTCAATGACATACCCTCGTGAAAAGCTACATGTCATTACAAAATGGGGTCTTTGCGAAAAAGCGTATACACATGCTATGTAAATATAGCATTGGCAAAAATCATATTTGGACAAAGATGAGGGCAAGTCATGATCAGAATAGAATTTTATTAAATAAATCAACGTTCACGGATACAAATAACGAACAATTAAAACCCTAATTTGTGTTCCTTCAATTACTTTTGGTAGCGTAATGCTTTAATCTGGATAAAGTAGCACATCCAATCACTGGTGGTGAACTCGGCCAAAGCGTTGGACGTTTTTTCGCGATCATAGTATTCCGTCGGTGTTGTTATAAATTATCGTAACTACGGCATCGATTAAGCCGTAGTTACGAGATTTTATAACAACACAGACGGTTTGTCAAGACATATCCCGGCACCCGGTCTATTTTTAGAACAAATTCATTGTTATTAGAAAAACTACCCAATCAGATCTTTAAACTCACATTTAAACGCAACATATCTGTACCTTGTGGTAGCGAAAAACGTCCCTCACTTTGGCCGAGTTCACCACCAGTGCCAATTAGGCAAGTCAATCCACAGGTCAACCCTTCGTAGAACGTGACATGCACAGACAAAGTACCAAATCTGATGGCGTATTCAAGACTCAGCATAGTCAGACAAATTGGCATTGTCTATGTATTAGGCCATTACACTCGTTCTCAGAATAGGACGTCGATTCCAATTTGCAAATTGAGCAAAAATGAACTTCTTCAAAACCGTTGTTTTTCTTTTTAATTCCGTAGAACAAACATTTATGAACAATAATGCGAAATATCAGAACTCAAATACAATGATTTTTATTTTTTGCAATACTATTTTTGAACTATGGTATAAATTAAGTGTAATCTGCGTTATGAGTAAATAATTGACAATATTTTACGGATTATTTTACATTTTACTGTAAGAAATGATTTTATCATATTTCTTGATATTCTAACTGAAAGGGTTTGTTATTTTTTTTATTCTGAATTCCCATTCTCAGTCTTTAAATAGTCATTTTGATAGATCTGTCGACGGTGAAAATACCCATTCTTTCAAAACTAAAAATAAAAGAAGATAAAAAGATATAAAGTTGTCGATCTACAACTGTAATCCTGTAATAAATGTAATTTACTATTTAAACAGATATGAAAAGTATCTATTATTTGAGATTGTTTGCGAAATTTTACTTTCAAAATTGCCTGTCCTCTTCATAACGTAGATTAAATCACGACATAGAGTAGATTACACCAAATTATAAATGACTTATTTGAGCTTAACAAACCGTGGGGTGCCAAGGAAAAGACTATAAATATGCTAAAAATATCTGTAAAGAAGTTTTCACACATTTATGAATGCAAAATTGTCTAAGGGAAACTATATTTACCGTAGACAGTAACAAGAACAGCAACAACTTTAAAATTATAGACTGAAATTCTCCACGGTAGTGTTTTAACTTTCACGATTCTTTTCTGAATATCAAAGCCTTTTATTAAATAGGTATAATGATTTTTGAAAAAAGTTCCTTGTAAATTTTCGAAACAATCTTAGATGTGCACAAGCGAAAAGAAAGGGTATCATACACAAAGAATAATACCCCTTTCCTCCGAAATCCTGTTTCTGATCACCCTCTAGAATGGAAAGCAAGAAATAGATGACGGAAAAGAAAATGCCAACAGTCAGCATTTTCTCCTTTTCCTGAAAAGTTTCTATGTTATGAATAGCACACTGTCTGTTTTGAGTAACATTTGTTTCACCTTCAAATTTGGGTTTAGATTTATACCAGTCTAAAATTTCCCTTTATTTTCCATATTCAGAATGCGTATGTTATATGATTTAATATTATTTCGATGAATATAATAATAATAAAGTCTGTGATGCAAATCTCAAATTTGCGCGGATCTTTATTTTTGCAATGAATATTGTTTTCAAAATATCAAAAAATGAAAGAAAGAAACGAACGCATCCATATTAATGTACACATTGAGGCAGAACATTTAAGTGTCTAAATTTATTTTGTTAATGCACTCTCATAGAATAGTGTATCTGCAACAACCTCGACATATGACACATTGTGGAATGATTCTGCGTACAATGCCATCAAGCTTAACCAACAGCTGGTCAACAGGGACAAATTCTCAAACAGCAAACACCCAGCCTTGCAATTCAAACGATTCTGTTGATGGCAACGTGGGTGTGGATATTGAATGAATTAATGTGAAATATAGCTTAGAAAATAATTATTCAAAGAGAGAGAAAAAACTGAATAGCATCATTTTTCGTCTTTTGTTTAAGTATTTTCTCAAACCGTTTCGTTCAAGGGCATTAAAACAGTGAAAAATAAGTAACAATTAATGTTACCTGTGCAATGTGACACTTTTAAAACGTAAAATTTGATTTGTAATCTACGTTTTCTACTTTGGTAATCTACGTTAAGATGTTGAGTTTAATTATTTTGATTCCACGGGGAAAATCCATATGTAAGCGAGTAGATTTAGAAATTCGGCATCTAAAGCCCATGATAACATAGGTTAACATGCTATGATATCCTAAAGATATACTGGTAGACGTTTAGAGCAGATATATATCCATTTTTGAAAGCTACGTTATCGCCTTTTTGCACAACAGGTCAATTCAATCTTTTGAGTGAAATTACTATTAAAACATGTCAGACAATTATTGTGCTTTTAAATTTGAAAACAATCCACATTTTTTTAAGGGTTACTTTTGGGTTTCTGTAATAATGGACTATAAATATTAGAGGGTAAGTCAAGAATTCTAAACACGAATTCAAAGTTTTTGTTAATAAGTGTGCTTTAATCAGGTATGTTGTCACAATTTGGAAAACAACTTATACAGTTTTTGTATCAATATATCCTTCATAGTATGCAAATTAATAAAACCGTAAAGAAATTGTGGAAATTCTTTAAAAACATGTAACTTACCTCGAATTCTGCCACCCGTCACAGACTTCTAATGACACTCCACGAGACTGACATGTTGAGCAATGAAACAAGGAACATGATTTTTTCAGACTCTGTATGTGTATTCTACAGTTTAACAACCAATAAATCTCTCTATCGGGCTCAAAACAGCGAATTTCGTGTTTTTCACTAACGTAGCTTACATAACGTAAATTACTGCATAGGAAACTTTTCTCGATTGACAATTCGGAAAAGATATGAAAGAAAAATGTATTACCCCTATTTCCTCCTCAAGTTGAAGCCTACTTCCTACTATATTGTTTATTTTTCTATTTCTTCTAGTATGGGGAAGAAGCCACTAACGTAAATTACAAGCTTAAAACAACGGTCGTACCTTGGTTGCATTATTGTGTTTTTAAGCAAAACATGGAACACATGCGTGTCTATATTGCAGTCTGATTATTAAAATGCTTGTTTAAGATGCTAATTTCGTTGATAATCATTGTTTAAAAGGAGTTCTTGAATTATTTATTATTTTTTTAAATGATGCTTAACGTAGATTACCTAAATTCGGGGACAAAATATTATTGCGGATATTTTTTTCTTTTTACCTCAATTAGTGAAATATTGCTTATTTTTACATTGGCACATAACCATTTATCAGTTTCGAAAATATCTTTTTTGTATTGCATTTTGTCAACTTGCCCATAAAAGCTTCAAATTATCAACGAACAGCGCGGGGACAGGCGAAAAATCGACCCCTTGGTACAAATATGGATTGCCCAATTCCATACAGTTGTATTCTATGACGAGTTTTATCCATATTTTATTTGTACTATAAATGCTATTGAAGGTATGCAAACTTATTTTTAACTATTGACGATTTTCTATTTTTTATAAATATTTTTATAGCGAAGACAGCCTTTTTCAGAAATCGACGTCCTATTCTGAGAACGAGTGATTATACAATTTCTGTGTCTGGAAATTATACTTTGTTTTTTCTTCTAAGATATCTAAAATAACATGCAAACCTATAGATAAGAGTGGGTATTGGCTTTTCAAAAAGAAATATTCTTGTGTATTTTTTCTCCAGACCCTATGTTGAGGGTAATCATTTGAATTGTCTCATCAAGATGATTCAAATGAGTACCCAAAACATATAGATTTGAAATAATGGATTTAGAATGCAAGCGCGGATCCAGGTATTTTTACCAGGGGGGGGGGGTAAACCAATCTTTAACCCCCTTTTTTGCCAAACTCCAGGGGGGGTCAGGGGTTTACTATGGATCTGCGCATACAGATACCATGAAGGACTAAATGTAACAACAGTTTGTGGTGGCACACAGGGACGAATGACGCAGCTCTTTTGGGACATAACCAGTTATCTTTTTGAAAACCGTTTTTTTTTCGCCAATTTCCAGGGGGGGGGGGGGTCATGACCCTCTGACCCCCCCCCTCTGGATCCGCGCATGGAATCTCTTTACCCCTTCTTATTTGTTGCTCTGCCTTGAGCATGGTTAAGCAGAACTTTTCATGTACAAATCAATGCATGAAAAAATAGAATCTATATGGTTTTCGAATAAAATAGACGTAAGATAATACGGAAATATAGTGCGAACTTGCACTAAGTTATAAAAATAATCTAACCCCCCCCCGCAAAACAACACCCCTCCCCCACCCCCATCCCCCAAAAAGAGACAACAACACCAACAAAAAATCCCCAAAACGACAATTTAAATCGATTCCCCCCTAGTCATAAAACGTCACTTCCTTCGAAAACCCCGCAACTTCAGATTTTTTAAGCTGAAGTTACGATTCTTTTGAAAAAAGCGACGAAATGCTTCTGAACATTACTGGTTGATTTTAGCTACTGGTGTACACAGTCTTGAGCATAATAGCGCTCCATGTCTGAAACTCAATATAGGCCCTTTTCATCTAAACCTTTGCAACTGCAGCTTGACATCGAACAGTTACGAGGTCTTGAAACTGAAAAATGAAAATTAGCGATATATACAAGCTTTTGTAATAAGTTTTGTTTAATAACAATATGCCAAATCGGCCAACATACATTTTTAAAAACTATTAGCGGGAATATCATCAATTGAGAATTTGATAGCCAATGAGAGCGACAAGAAACGAAATTGTAAAGAAGCGTGAACCGAGCTGGTATCGGAATTGGCGTTTTAGCATAGATTTGCTTTATTCCTTCTGAATGCCTAGATTCAATAGGCAGAGAATCGCCTATCTAGATGCGTATGCTTTGATTACATTTGAAAGGGAGCGTTATGTTTATTTTCACGGTTATGTTACTCGGAATCGTTCTTATAGAAATGATAACCTGTTGTTAAAGATACGTGTTATTTTTTATAAGAAAATACATTTTGAAAACATTGAATTTTATAATAGATATACAACATATTTAGCAAATTCCTATTCTCAAAAAAAAGGTTTGACAGGATATTTATCAGTGAAATTATTTTTACTATGAATGGACACAATGCATAGTTCCATGTAGCAACAAATTAAAACCAAAATTGTCGGAGAGAAAAAGAAGACTAGTCGCCACCTTAAATCTACAGGGAAAATTCATTTTTAATCTGGAGTTAAAAATTTCAATTTTTTACCTTCAAAATGTCGGATTACAATGAGACCGGAATGAATTCATCAGAAGGGCAGCCTACAAGTGTGAACGCGATGACAGCCGAGCTGAGTCTGGGACTATACTCTGTAATCTTCGTGTTGTCTGTGGTGGGGAACATTCTGGTGATCTTGACGCTGATACGGGAGAAGAAGATGAGAACAATAACCAACATGTTTCTACTGAACCTGGCTGTTAGTGACATGTTACTGTCGGTGCTGTGCATGCCGTTTACACTTGTGGCAGTCATGCTTCTAAGAAATTTCATCTTTGGCGAGGCGATGTGCATTATAATCCGCTATTTTCAAGGTAAGGGTAGGCATGTATTTATTTTCCTATCGTGCAATTGCTTTCTCACTGGTGGTGAACTCGGACAAAGCGAGGAACATTTTTCATGAACACAAGGTACAGATACTTCATGTTTAAATGCGCGTTTAAAAACCAGTTTTACTAGTTTGAGCATGTACACAACGATTTGCACGTGTTTATCCGCCCAAAACAATATGGACGAATCGGAGAGACACTTAGAGGCTATTGTCAGTTTTGTTATTTTATTTCTCTGACTGATTCTGAAGTTGGTATTACAATTCTTGGAGTAGAAGTTTTTTTCCGATGTGAAAATCGTAGTTAACGTTTTTTGAAGGGGACTTGTACGGTTTATTTATGATACCGTGAACATTTTCAATGGCTGTTCGAATTGCAATGACTTTTGTCCTAACAATAGAATGGGTTTTCGGTTAAATATGGATAAATCGTAGGTGTTGTTATAAAATCCCGTAACTGCAGCTTCAATAAAGTTGAGTTTGTGACGTTTTAGATTTACGCCGACGAAGCATTAGTGTTTGTCCGAAAAACGTCACTAGGTCTATATATACCGTAGTAGATAAAATTTATTCTTTTTCAAAGACGAATTAATGGTATACAATAATCATTTCCAAAACAATAGGCCTATCTGGTATTGCAGCCCCCAATTAGAAGGCTTTCAGTAATGACCATCATATAGATAGTGCTTCGTTTGCCCGTCCGTCCGTTTTTCTACCCGTCCGCCAATTTGTCTAGCTGACTGCTCTAGATGTCAAAATACATTGATTTTATATGTTGAGAAGTTAAAATGTGTGTACTAATTAAGAAAATATGAAAGAGAAATATTAAGAAAAAAGGAGCCAAATTATTTTCAGTATAGATCTATTCTTCTTTTGATTCAATGTTTGCTATACGCACTTCAACGTCAATTACACAAAACGTGGGAACGACGTCGTATTGTTTGGCGGCGATGTTATAAAGTCATGAAAACAGATCATGAGCGTAAACTTTTGTTTCAGGAGAAATGTAGTGAGACGTCTTTTTTCAACATTTTATCTTTAAGAAATCTAAAATATTGAAACAAATGGATTTAATTATAGTAGCACAAATATACTCCCCGTCATAAGAAAGTAGCCACTTGTCTAATGCAAATGGTCGCCAATTTTAGGATTATTCATAAATGTACCGAAATAAATACAAGATATTGAAGCATGGCAAGTAAATCGAAAACAGTCGAATTACCCCATTAATTAGACCGTTTTCGATTTACTTGCCATGCTACAATTTTGAGACGATTCCAACACATCCAACGTCTACACGTGGCTTATTCCGACAAGACAACCATTATCGGAACGACTACCTGTGAAATCGACAGAAAAAGGCAAACGTTACAGATAGGCTAGATTGCTTCCTGGGTTGAGTTCTATCAGCAGTAGAGGCTGATTAACGGATTAGACCATCCGTTTCAGACGTCTTGCGATACCCATAGTCTTGCTACGATGTTATTGACAACATTACCTTCAGTGGGTTAGACAGCATCTATTGTTTTCTAAGGACAATTGCATAGCATGTATTAATACCAACGGTGTTCACACTCGAAATGTCTTGTAAAAGCGAATCTTATCCTTATCCACTTTCAGGAATTGTTACGGTAATAACAAGTATAGTTATACATTGACAATTATTGAAAGTAAAAGATTAAATGTGCATTTGTAAAATTTTATTCATGTACCGTATGGAGTCAAGGTGTTAATTGAAAAGGAAATGCACACAGTTAACTTTTCCCGTTAGTATACTTTAGAATGCATGCCCGTAGAAAGCAATTCCATATGGGCCCTGTCTGGGCCAGTGTCTAATATAAGGGGGGGGGGGGGGCTAAATTAGATTTGCCATAAGTTTTAAATGTGAAATGATGAAAATTCGGCATTTTAGCCAACTATGGGGGGCGGCTCCAGAGTCCCCCTGTTCGTACGGGCCTGGGATGTGTGAAACAGTGGATCCTCCTTAGAATAAATGGTGATAATGGTAATGACAAACGTTACAGTATAGATCTGGAAACGTTCATTTAGGCTTTTGCGACCAAGATGGATCCAGATCAGACTTTGCATGTGCACTGTCTGATCAAGATCCATCTTGTTCTCATTTAATAGCTTATTATCCACCTGTACCAAATTTAAGAAGGCATAACGAAAATCTTACCCGTGAAACTCCAAGGTAACGATAAAAATGATGATGATGATGATGATGATGATGATGATGATGATGATGATGATGATGATGATGATGATGATGATGATGATGATGATGATGATGATGATGGTGATGATGATGATGATGATGATGATGATGATGATGATGATGATGATGATGATGATGATGATGATGATGATGTCATCTAATTGTCATCACCTGTCAGTAATTTATCTGAAAGGGGAGTTAGGCAGTACAAATTGATATATATTGAAACAAGTAGCTGGTGCTCGAATTTGATGCCGGAAATCTATGATTAGATGCTCAAATCAGTGCGATATTACCGAATGAATGTTTAAATGTGCCGTTAAGTCCAGTGCAATCGATTAATTTATCAAACATGTGGTCATAAAACACCGTAGCTGGAAAAGATGACATCGCAAACATGCTGTAACGTTGTCACGAAGAAACCGCACAATGATTTTCAATGACATATGACACCAAAAACTGCCATTTACAGCCTTTATTTGTACATTTATATGTCTTTTTTGTTTACTTGCAATGCAAGTTGATAAACATAAACAGTGATATCGTACCATTTCGTTCGGGCGATTAAGATCAACCCACATGATCTCAATATGCGCTTTGTGCACTTGCAATCCGTTTATAACATTTGAAAATAATGATCGATAAAACTGATATTTTCGTGCGTATTATAAATCATATCTACATACCTTAGTAACTTCCATTTGAGTGCATCCTTTAAAAAAAGACGGAAAGAGAAGTAAAACAAAATACCACGTGTATTGTTTACAAAAATCCGGATGTGACATGAAGTATCTGTACCTTGTGTTCATGAAAAATGTTCCTCGCTTTGTCCGAGTTCACCACCAGTGTTTCTGGCAGGCACAAATCATGTCGATGCAATGCTTATGCTAAAAACACTTTTCCGAGAAAATCGACTTTAAAGATTCAGACCTTCAGAACTTTTTTATCTTTGCTTGAAATTGACCCTAATTTTGCATGACAGTCTGAAATAACCTTATCTATCCACATGTACAGTTTGATAAGAAACGATGGAGTCTGTTTGAGAAAAATCATTATTTCTGTTTGGAGATAGAGCAATTTTTGTACCTTTTCTAACACATTTCTCAGTTTTAAATGAGATAGATCAAAAAAGCACAAAAAAGCACTATCTGCTATATAGGCCCACCTTACCAATTAAATGGGATTCATAAAAAGATATAGACATAGACATAGACCTAATTATCTTTAATTTTTGGAATTAAACATAGTTTCTCTTCCATACATGTAATATACAAATGTTAGTCAAGGTCTTAACAAATATATACATTGAAAAGAAAATATTGAAATGCAGAGAGTATAGTTCAAAACATGCAGAGCATTTTTTCTCATGACTAATGCACATCTGATATAATTATATCGTATAAATTGTTAAGAATATATTGGTCAGCTTTAGACAACATATCACATATTTTTACCATGCTAGGTCTTTTAGAGTACCTTTTAGGAATATATCTTTTTCGGAAAAAATATATTTCTTGCAAATGAAGATAAAATGAAATTCATCCTCACTATCACCATTACTACATATATTGCAAACTCTCATTTGTCTATCAAGCCTGTTTGTAGCATAACGTCCTGTTTGTATGTGAAGCCTATGTGCTGAAAGACGCATCTTAGTAAGTTCCTTTCTCATCCACGATTCTTATAAGTCTAGATATGGTTCATATTTAAATTCATATTTGATAGTCTTATAAATTAACAAAATATTATTTTCTCTTAAATCAGCAGTCCAACATTGAGCAAAATTGTCTATTAATCTTTGCTTAAAAATTTGAATAAAGTGATTTTGGTTTACACTTAATGGGTTTGACACATTGTTTTTGGTTTGAAATCAAAGTCTTTTGTATTTCTAAAAAAACACGACAAATCGTCGTTTTGCCGTAGAAATGGGACAACGCATGCGGTTGTATTATGAACCTTTGTTCTAGATAAAGTAAAAATTAAAACATATTTGAGTACATATATTGATTTCAACTTTTTATGGCATCGTAATGGATACAGACTCTAGTCTACATAGATTTGAATTGCAACAAAATCATATCATTTTCGTTCTAAAGAAATATATTTTGCTTTTTATTACGGCTACATGTGTTATGTTTGAAAAAAAATCTACCTAGTGAAGCACTTGTGTGACAAAATCAATTTCAATTACTTTTTTTTTTTAAAAATTCATTCGGCTATTCTACCCATCGAGGACTGGTAATCAGAATGCCAGCACGCATATACGCTCGTAGTGTTATTGTGAACAGCCATTGATTAAAATTTGAAATTGTTAACGATTGATTTGCTAACATAAATGTACTTACATGTTATCAAAATCTTCAATAGAAATCGATTGTTCAAATTTTGTCATCGGAATTCGTGTTTGTGTTACATAACAGGTCACGTGGTTTTTTATTCTTATTTTCATTGAACGAGAGAATTTTTCAGGCACAGACTGCCCTATGTCCTGGACATAGGATACAATTCAGATCAACATGAAGAAAAAATCAGGAGATAGAGCAATATGCATACGCGATTTCTCAATAACCAGCCCGCAAATCGACGATATAGGTGTTCAGGAGATAGAGCATAAAAATAAGAACAAAACGATACCAAATATAGGATTTTTGTAAAATGGAGTTGGCGTACTTTAAAAACGAGGCAGTGTAGTTTTGTGGTTTCTGAAAGGTCTGGTATTCCCTCTAAAGACAGAAGGACACAACAAGATACTCTGGCAGAAAAAAGCTTCAAAGCAAAAGAGCTAGAAAATAAAATATAAGATAGGCTTTTGATCTCTTGTGCATACCGGGCTGAATACAGTATCATTTTTATTTTTTGTATTTATGCATATTGTTGTCTTTGCCATGTACTTTGTGTACGTTTTTCACCTCTTGTATCGCGAAGCAGTAAATTCATCGAGTTTTACACAAACCGGAAAAGACATTTTAGTAATTGCGTTCACCACAAAAGTCAAGTTATATAAGAAGAGTCGTTATATACCTACACGATTATGTGTTCTTTTAAACATATTCTAAAAAAGTCGATTTTCCCCTAAATGGCAATAACAAATTTGTAAAAAAGAAAGACACATAGAATCTATAGGGACAAAATCGGTTTCGGTATTAATCTTTACGAAGAGAGATTTTCTCGCGAAGTTTCTATAAAGATGGTATATGAAACTAAACTTAATTTTATAATTATGATTTTGTCAGTTTTTGTCTTTCAACGGAAAAAAACTTGATTTAGTTTAATAAATCTGTTTCCGTATCGTTAAGCCACACGACTTATATATACATTGAAGCCCGCGGTATTTGGCATATAAAATGTGTGGGCAATTTAAAATACTTCACGATAAGAAATTTCAATCAAATTCACTCCGGCGTTGGATTCCGTACAAACCGCGTGTTCAGATTAAACGTTTTTTTTCGCAATTTCAAGAATGGATGCTACGAGATGACTACTCTTATATTAAACATTTTCCCAAACAATAAATTTAAGGGTGGTCAAAATTTAAAGCTGCGGCAGACGACAGAAAGGATAAAGATAATACATGCGTTATTGTACAATAAAGCATAGCAAATATTGCAACAAAAGAAGAAATCGCTGGTTATCTTCCTAGTTTTCAAGGGACAAAAGTAAAATGAGCCAGGATCCGCAAAAATTGTTACGCCAAAACCATGTTTTGTTTGGGACATGGTAAAGGTCTGTATCTACGCATTCACATTCTTCCGCCTATAATGTACGAGAGAAATCACGGAGCAAAAGGAAATTACTGAGACAAATTCACGGCGGGGAATCGCAATAACTGTTGCAGAAACGTTCAGATATTATTTAATTCAAAACAGAATACATCTTGGTTTGGAGCAGAGAATTGGGGAAATATCCTGTATTACCTGGATTTAGTGGATTCCTTAAAGGACAACTGATAAAAAAAAGTAATTTAGGAGTAAGCAAAATTTGAAACAAAATTCAAATCGGTCACGAACTAACAGATACGACATGACTAATCTCTCCAATTGTTGTTCCTGTGCCATGTGATTTCCCGCATTGAAATGGATCTAATTTAAGGTTAACACTATTTTAAGTGAAAGAAAGTAATTGAATTATATTTCATCAAAATGCTTTAAAACGGTGTTATTTGAATTTTCGGTGTTTAAATTGGCTTCTTTTTTTTATTAGACTACATATTAAATTCCTTAAAAGCTTCACAGCCAAGTTTCTTTGATAACATATTAACCATATGGCAAATATTTGGATTGATCCAAAGTAAAAAATGTTTCAGATGACAATTTCAAGTGAATTTAAATGATCTTTTGGATATTTTTGTATAGAAAATATTGTGGGAAATGAAGAAATTGCTCGCCACAAGCATTTCTTCATTTTCCACAATGTTTTCCAAACCTTTATCTTGAAGGGCGTCGAAAATTACCAATGTTTTGGAAATGGGTTAAAAGCTTCACAGCCAACATTCTCCAGTATTAACTCATTAATGAGACACCCGTTTGATATGCAGAAAATGGCAACGACGTATAGGTGTCATTCTCCCTAGAATAAAGTTCTAATTCGGAGTCATAGGCCCTATAATTTCTTTTACGATTAATAGTAAAATGTCAGAAAACAAAGAAAGAAAAATAAGTTAATGTCGCATTGTCCATTTTAACAGTTACTATTATTTTTTTCCAAACCGGCCTTAGTTTAATTCCTTAATAGTTCCTTAACCAAAACCAAAACAGCTTGTTAAAGCTTGAAAGACCCTCCTCGACGCCCCCCCCCCCCCCAAAAAAAAGGGGGGAGGGGATGCCTTCCTAGCGTACATGATTCCCACCCAGGTAACACTTTGTTGGTCGTCTGTTTCATCTTTCCTATTTCCATTTGAACCATCGAAGAGGCATGTACCAATATCTTGCAAGTTTCACAACGTATCGATGTTTATTGTGAAAGCTTTCCAAGCCAAGGCCTGGTTTAGACGTAAAAATGCTATGATAAATATCAAGAAAAAAGAATGAATTGTCAATAACAAGCATTTTCTGTCATTTTGGCTAAAGATTTTCTGCGCTCTATTGTACAAAATATACTATCTGTACCAACACCAAATTTGTAGTCTCAGCAACGTTTCCATTTAAATGGTGTAAATATTTGCTGTTTGAGAAAGAGTTGAATCATCTGCAGACATTACAAATGAGATATGATAGACAAAGGCCATAGATAACTAGCATCAACATGATGGATAATCACGTGATACAATATTTTCAGAAAATCTTCAATAACTTTGTAAATACTGGACCGATTTGAATTCGGTTTGAAGCAGAGATTGTGGACAGACGTCACACATTAGATGGACGTGGTTAATTTTTAGAAAATCAACTGATAAAAAAGTTATTGAAGATAAACCAAAAATTTGGTTAATCTTCAATAACTTTTTTATCAGTTGATTTTTCAAAAATCCAACACGTCCAGTTTATGCCTGGCATTTTTCCACCTTCTCTGCTTCAAACCGAATTCAAATTGGCCAAGTATTAAAAAGATATTGAAGATTATCGGAAATTCTGTATCACGCGATTATACACCGTGATCAAGCCAGGACTAAGATTAATATGGCAACCTTCCTGAAAACTAAATTGTGTTGGCGGTCGGTCTAAACATTACATAACAATGGTGGCTTGTAAGCCAAAAAAGCAACTAACTTTTGGCCAAATTGGACGGTTATTGCCTAGTGGCTTTTGTTTATGTAATATTATCGAGCCAGGATCTGAATTCCCTCCAAGCAGAGGTCATGATTCGTTATTATTTGAAATCGTTTAGTACATGTGTACTATAATGTTTGAGCGACGTTTTAGAGAGTAGGATCTGAACAAAAAGGTACGTTATAGCATTTGAGGTAGCCATATTTCAAGATGAGCATGTGCCTAAGTAAAGACTGACAGAAACCCATACTACTCTTTTGCACCAAAGTATTTTTCTGTGCTCTATTGAACACAAATGGTATCATTACCAACCACAATTTTGTTTCCTGAAGCATTTTTTTCCTAATTTGAACACTCTAGTTTTTTCTGTTTAGTAAAGTGTTAATAAAACATAAACTTGTCAGAGAAAGAATGATGTGCGTTTTCTTCTACTCCCCTATTTTTTCATAGTCTTCCTATTTACAGAATTATTATTTCCATTTACATATTGTAGTCTTCATTGACATTCAATTTACAAAATTCTAGTTTGTTGTGATATGGGAAAGAGTTATCAATTTATGTACATTTCTACATGCTATGGTGATATAATGTGAAAAAGTAATGATTGGATCAATTATTATTGGAATTTTACCACAAAGTAATGAATTATTGCTTCTATGTAAATAAGGAATTTATCACCAAATGTGTTTTCTTATTTGCAGTGTAAATAGTTGGCAATTTTTCTCATTGGGAGTTCGATGATGTAGGACAACCATCATTTATGAATGAATGCTATCGACCGAATTTATTCTGAATACTTTTTACTCCCATGATATGGTTTAAAACCAACGTACATGCACATATTGTTAATGAGCCAATATTCATTTTCGTGGAAATCTGAGGAAAAATTTTCAAATTTTATTTCCAATTTATTCTGTGAAGTTTTGGTTCAGGATGAAAGTACCACATTTAAAGTAACAAGTAACATTAAGAGAAACATTCCGATGCACATGGAAATACTCGAGATCGTCTTTCATAAATCTATTGTCTCTATAAAGTGTCCTCGCTGTAACAACCACATTTTCTTTCAGAAATTCGATTTGTAAGTTTTAGTCTATTTCAAAGTATGTTTTTTTTTTTTAAGAAAAAGAAGCCAGACTGAAAGACTTATGTTCAAGTCGATTTCCAAAAATGAATTGCTTGGCTTATTTTCAATGTAGTATTGTATTTTCATAATTCAATAGAAAATTATATCTGTTTCAAATGTAATAAAGCTTCTATCTAAGAAACAATACATGTATATGAACATATACCTTAGACTCTAGAAAATGTTATTCTCTTTGTATGTCAGGCACAATAAAGTCAGCGAAACACCTTTTTTTGTGAAATAATTTGCTGAAAGTGCATTGTTACATCGAGGACACATTAGTTATTGCAAGGACAATATTCGCTAATTTATGAAATAAACAGAAATTATTTAATTTCACTATCTTATTCAAACTTCAAATAATTAGGTTCAAAAACATACCAATTTTACCATCAAAACACATAATTTTAATTGAACCATGATGCAGTTTGTAATAAAAAAAAGACTGTTATTGGAATGACATTTACCATTACTGCGAGGACTTATATTTAAATAGTTTTCCATTTCTTACATTGTATTGACCTATATATGGTCATTAACTCTTAAAATCAATGCAATTGTAAAAAATATATACATTTAAAAGTAAAAAACACGTTGTTAAACCCTTTCAAAAACGTTAAATTCTATGCTATGTTACAACTGCTGATCAAGTCAAATCGATCACCTTGACTGCTCAAATTCGCCCATTATTCCTTACTTAATGACTTTTTCTCGATCTCTACTCGATCAACCCGACCTCTGCCGTCTATTTGATCGAGTGAACAGATAAAGCACAGATCGAGTTGATCGAGATGTGGTTGGGAGCCACTTGAGTTCAAGTCCATGTGATCGATATAAAGATGTTAATCCGATCACACTCGATCTCCAAATTTATTTGATTCCTGATCTGGTCGATCTTTTATCCGATCAATACACGATCGCATTTCGATCAACTTTTTACCCAATCTTACAAAAATATTTCTTGATATTTAAACAAATAGAGAAAGATGTCTAAGTGGTTCGGATAAAGCTCGATTACCACGACCACTCCCGATCACAAATGGCGATCGAGTTCGATCTGTACTCGATCGCTTGATTCGGCTTGGTCGAGTTGATTTGATCGGCAGTGGATACCTAGCATACAAATTATACAACTTAAAAGCTGTTGGAGACTACAAAAATGAAGTTTATGAAGATCTAACGTGTGTGTACAATATAGATGAATGTGGATATCAAAGTAAACGGAGTCAGAGCTAGTAATCAGCATTTACTTCTCTTACCTTATAGTGTTTGTAAATTAGGAAGTAAAAACCAAATCTTCTTTGTGAAAGAAATGAGAAAACAGTTAAGCAATTACAAATATGACGAAAAAAAAATAGAAAAAATATGGAATGTCTTAAACCTTCTCGTCAAACCATGAAACATCACATTGTACATTCAAGTAAAAAACATTCAAGGTATAGAAAATCGTTTAGGAGGGAAAAATCTCGACCATAGTCTGACTGTACAGTTTTGGCATACTGATTGAGTTCGGTCCTTTTGGCAATATACACAGATGATTTATTGTTGTTGTTATTTCTTTTTTGGAAGATAGCTCACATAATAATTTAGATACACGGTTGTAAGACATTGAATGTCCTAAAACTGATTGTCCAAAAAACAAAACAAATAGAAGTAAAGTAATTTGAAAATGTTTTATTCTTAACTTCTTGTTTACCTAGATAAGATAATATTTGACAAAAACATTCCATCTTTTTTCGTGATGAAATGTTGTGATAGCAAGATTACATGCACGATCGCATCAATACATACAAATCGCATTGAAAATTAAAAAAAATCTACTTGTCTTTTCACGGCACCCCAGGAACTCCTTTACCATGACCACTTTCAAAAAATGACTAAGTACATGTACATGTAATATCTTCAAAACCCATTGAACAAAGATATACAGATTTACATCCTAAAAAAATAGGGTATAATGTCTCTCCGATATTGACGAAAGATCATTTAAGAACGATCATTTAGAATTAATCTTGTCAATAAATCTAGAATTATATTCTTCATACAACATCCCAAGGTGATTAGCAAAATATCTTCATTAGACTAGTGATAAAATTTATTAATTTGTGGTACCAAGAATCCATAAATGTGTAAGGAGTCCTTGCAATAACGATTCAAAGTCCGCTCTGTAACAACTGATCGGTGCACATGTTTGGCAACAGTAATTACATTTTTTTCAGCTGAAATACTTCGCTTTCGTATTATAGTTTAAGACAATTATTCATCAAGACCTTTGTCTCTTAGGCAAAGAGTCCATATTACATAAGAAAACTTATTATGTCTTTGCGGTAACGATTTTCGTACTCCCAGTAACAAAACCGTCGTTATTGCGAGGACAGTTATTGCGAGGAATTCCGCGACCATTCGTTCCAAATTACACACAAGAATAGCTAGGGAGAAAATATGTTGCATGCTGTAAACGACATGATTCTATATCTGAATAAGTAAAGCTATACGATTTTAAGATCTGAGCAATATAGTGTGATTGATCGCGTTGCATAGAAAACGAAAAATTAAGTCTACGCAGCCAACGTCCTACCTAATTTGCCTCGCAACTTCGAAACAAAGTATTGCTTTGTCTTCATTTAAACATCATGGCTTTGATGAGTGTTTCCACCTCCGTTTGGGTTGTATTTAAAGAAAATCTTACCAAAAAGACTTTGATTACGCACATGTAAGTTATTGCAAGGACATTTCGTATAAAAAATCCAGGGACAGACATATATGGCCAAGAATCTTCGTCGTATTTATATTTTCCCAAAAAGGACTGACACTATTACTAACGTAAGATATAAAACACTAATGAAATGAAGAAGAATCTGATCTGTACCGATTATTTTATTGCGAGAATCATGTTGGAAATTGATAGTTTTATCCTAGGGACAAGAGAAAATGGCCATTTTTCGTTATAAAAGTGCAATATTTTCAGAAACATGCCATCTGCCAGGCCAAATAAACTATCTCTATTGTTGGTAGTGATGGTCGTTACACGATCTACCTAAAATGACATGTTTATGAAAAGCCATTTCTGAGAAAATGAGCCAGGACAGCGATTTCCACAAAATAAAATATTGGCTCTAATACACAATGGATAGATTAGCTTCAGATTGAACTTCTGCAGAGTCGCTTAGCAACTGCTCATTTATTAGACCACATAATTTACAACTATTTTATGAAATCATAAACTATATTTCATTTCATTAAGGAGGGTACGATCATTTTAGTGGTTTGCGGAAATTTTGTAAAAATAATATGAGTGAACGAGAAATATGTTTGTTGTATTAAGTACACAAATTTGTAAGAAAGCTCGTAAGGGAAATGGGCCTAGTAGGGCTACTCAATTTCTTTCAAAGCTGAGAACATTCGTTAAAAGCGATGTAATCTGAGTTTTGACAAAAAAAAAAAAAAAAAAAAAAAAAAAAAAAAAAAAAAATGGCGAGAGGTTTTGGTATCAAAATAAATCGGAGAGAATGGAAGATTTCAAATCTGTTTTATGTGGACATAACTTTAACAACTCCTTCGTGTGGATACGAATTTTCCTACACCAATATGAAGCTAAATGGCATAAGAACCTAATTTCGGTTAAAGTATCGATATACCATAAAATAGACGCAATATGTCACTTTTCCCCGACAATATACGACAATATGAATTCATATTAGTTTCGCCAAACCTATAATTTACATTGTCTTAAATCCAGGACAACTTTGGGGAACTGTCATTTTAAACGTTTGACTGAGAACGAGTATACTACTTTTAGGTACATTCATTTGTCTAAGCGGCAAAACATTCAGAATAATTGGAACCATGGACAAGACGAGCATCAGAAGCTGACTGAAAGCAGGATGGCTATCTCAACTGACCTTTTTGGAAACGCACACATGTAAAAAAAAACAATTTTAAGTCACACTGGGTTGCTCATTCTCCGCACAGAGCGATCGTTCGTGCGAAATGAAAGAGCCTCTGTGAAAGAGCACTAGTGGGGTTGCTACCATAGAAAGGCACCTTAGCAGGCATCTTTTCTACATCAAAGGGAAAGTCATGTTAAGAATACTGCGTGACCTTTCAGGTCGTTCCTCCTGATTGGATGGGCGAAATCTGGTCACATGGCGGATTCCACTTTACCACGGTAGGAATTGTGCATTAAGGGGTGGATAACAAGCATGTCCAAATTAGCCCCACTTTAGGTAAGAAATTATGGGTCAATTTCCGAAAAAAGTTTGTTGCTACTTGGATATTTCCTCGTATGTATGAATATAATCCGAGTCTTCTCTGATGTAAATACGCTCTTTGATATTTTGATTTTTCGCTCTTTACATAACAAAGAATCAAAATATCAAAGAGCGTATTTACATCAGAGAAGACTCGGATGTATGAATAATGTGAAGACTCATTGTACTTTTCCCAAATATCGATCCCAATCATCCAGGAAAAACGATGTCGTTCTTTTCTGGTCGGTTGTGATCAAGGTTTTTTTTTATCTAAAGTGACATTTCACAGATATTTTGACGTAAAATTTACTTTAATTTCTTTTCGAAAGAGCATAATTTATTTTCTTTTATATATATAATATATATTTTCAAGCCAAGTAAGTATTGCGCCATTCACAAGAATTATATCGTTTTGTGGTAAAATTAATTAAATTTATCCAGTAGTTCAGATGCATACGTATGTATATGGAATTTATCATTTCTGTCTCAACTTTAAAGTCGTATTTTTCGCTTATCATCAACAACTTCTAAAAGCCTATGGCATTTAGGCCTATACGCATTAGAATAACCAATCTTGGCATCTTGACACACTTTAAAAACATGAAACGGGAATGCTATGTATCTAAGGTATTCAATCCCTCATTAGCACTAAAGAGCCAGAGGCGAAATTTGAAAAGTTCCAGTAATTCCTTAACTGTGTAACATTTCCTTTCCAAATACAAACATAAGCATTTTTAACGGTTTAGAATTTTGAATTAATGCATGAAATATTTGACAAAAATGTTCAAAATTACCTCCCTTGCATACGAATATATCTAGTAAAATAATATTTGTAAATTATTTTCTTCTTGAAGCATAATCTTGAAATCCGGCACAGTGAATCAACTTATGTGCAGTGTATTTACAAGTGTGTGTGTAATTTAATGCATTTCGTATGGCTAGAGAGTGGTGTTTTCAATGAGGGGCTGTAATCCTTAACCCATTACCACACAATGACTCTTTTTGACTCCCTATAAGATAATGGCTTTTGAAAACATTGTGGAAAATGAAGAAATTGCTTGTGACAAGCAATTTCTTCATTTCCCACAATGTTTTCTACCAAAAAAGACCAAAAGATTTCAAAATCCCTTAACTTGAAATTGTCGTCTGCAACATCTTTGAATTTGGATCAGTCCAAAAATTTGTCGTTTGGTAATGGGTTAAAGAGACATCCCATAGATATTTTCTCACAAATTTAACTTCTTTTTTAATCTGAAAGAGTATATGTTCTGACGAAAATTCTTAAAATAAAATCAAGCCACAATAAATTCATATGTAAATGGAATTTATCATTTCCGTCTCAACTTTAAAAGCGCATTTTGGCTTATCAGCAACTGATTGCATTAAAACGCACTACCGGATGTCTCTTTCAAATACCAATGAATGAAAAAATATGGCAGGCATCGCATTAGCAGAAAGCGCGATCTGACGGTGATAAACCATTAGAAATGCTGTGAAAGTTCAATCTATCAATTTAAGATATTTTTAAGCTTGAAAGTTTAATGAAGACAATTCGTCTCAAAGAAAACTCCATTTGTCCGTTAAAACCCTTTCCCACACAATACCTGGTTTTGACGTCCCTTATAGAATTGACAAGGGAAAACATTGAGGCAAAAGGAGAAACTGCTAATAACCAGCAGTTTCTCCTTTTGTCTCAATATTTTCTTAGCAATATCACACACAATTTCAATCTTTGTTAACATCTATTTTGTCGTCTGCAGCAGCTTTTGAATTGGACCTGCCTAAAATTTTGTCGTTTGGGAAAGGGTTTGATAGGCACGACGAAAATTACATTGTATTATGTCTAGTTGGGTTTGTGGAAATAAACGAATGGTATTGCTAATTATTGGTTTTGCTGAGCGGGAAAATTGATTTGTCGCTTTCTTGAACTAAAGCATTAAATAAGTCTAGGAGTTTTGTCTCGCTTCCTAATGAAAACTGATAGATAGCGAGGGTGGTTTTCCTGTCGAATATTGCATTTACGAACGCAATGTTATTTTGGTGTTTGATTTGACAATGGGGGCTGTAGGTTTTACGCAGAAAATTGATAATTTGTAAACATGGACCATGTTTCCATATAAATATATCAGTGCTACGCTGTACGAGTGTCAAGAAAAGGTCGCTAAAAGGTTTATTTTTTCAGCATTCTTAGATAGAAGATACATGGCCCTACCTATGGTGTCGACAAAATGATTCCATTGTCATTGAGTACCTATCAATATAGGGTTTAATAATTTATTGACCAACAATTGATGAAATACTAGTTCCTTCTTACTTCGAATTGTGCGTTACATGCAAATTAATCGCAACTCAAACTAAGTCGTTGATAACGAAAACAGTAATAATCACTTTGAAACAAATAGCATTTACATTGTCACTTTTAAAATTTATTATGTTCTTTTACAAAATCATATTTTTTGAAAATGAATTCAAAATTTTATCTTATGAAATACTATCAAGTTTCAACTGAATTGCACTTTTCGTTCCTCGTTCATTTCATACATCCAAGAAAATTGTTATAATCCAGAAATGATTTATTGGTCAAATTTGTCTCCGTCCAGCCCCTGGCGAATGTATCATTTTATATTGTCGTTTATCGAGCCTTGAATGAAGAATTGGGTTCATTTGTGAGACAATTGTTTTGCCAGACATTGATATTAACCCTTCTCCAGACGACATTAAATAGGCTTTGATTTTCCGTGTGAACAAATACGTCATCGTCACGCCTCACTGGTCTAAAAATAGATTGGGAATCCCTTATCGTACAAATATGGCTGTGAATATCATGAAGATTTTCCACGTTCAAATTGCGGGAGATAACATTCTAAGAGCTTGATTGCTGTAATCATTTGTTGAGAAACATTCTAATTCCGAGTTGAGAAGGTTGCTGCACTGTCGTGTACTTTTTAAGATCGGTATCTATGAAATAAGCAGTTGACAAGTAATGTTTACACATACGGACATGTCCTGACTTCATCGTGCCGCTCGTGCGTGCTCGCTTACCCTTTCCAAAACGACATAATGTCATGTTGGGCTAAATTGAAAAAAAAAAAGTCTGCAGACGACAAAACGGATGTGAATATCTTTAGTGTTTTATCTCGGAGAAAATATTGAGGCAAAAGAAGGATGATCATCAATATCCAAAGAATTATTCACACCCATTTTGTCTGCTCTGCATGCCTTTTCGATTTTGTCGATCATCATTTTCTTCTTTTGCCTCAATGTTTTCCCAAGAAATTTCTGTTGGGGACATCAAAACCGGTCTTGTTTGGGAAAGGGTTAATATAGAAAAAAACTAGAATTTGTCGCTGAATGTGATTTGATACCCCATAGTCTTTCACTACAACAATGGGCAATAACTCACAAAATAAGCAAGATAGAGTTATTTTACTTGTACGTTGCACTTCTCCTTGGTGAGATCTATCTACCAGAGAAGTTTTATGATCATAGCTACTTTACTTTTAGACTTTTCGATGTTTTTTCTGGTTAAGCTGCTGAGGAATCTCAAGAAAAAACGTTTGTCATTTCTGGTCTGTCTCCGTATCTGGAAGCAATGTTGCATGTTGCATATGCGCAATGTTTCGTAGTTTTAGTTCCCGCCTGCATTATCTATGATCGACTATTATAATATCGCGCTTGAAAATAATATTTCCTTGCTAACACGGTTACGAAAAATTGTCCGATTCATTGACCGATAAACAAAATATTAGACTGGTACCCGGCAAACGTTGTTGGGGTATTCCCATCGGAAATCTATTTTTAGCACACGAACGCGGGAAAACTGTTCGCTATTTGTGGTTGTTCCAAATTGCAAAAGTATTCACAGGCGGCAATCACGTGACTTTGTTATGGTATGTTTTCCTATAACTTTTGTAAACAAAAACACACGGTATAATCGATTCACTATTAAACGAGAATAATTTCAGTTGAACTGCTTTATCAAAACAACTGAAATTATTCTCGTTTAATAGTGAATCTATTATAAGTACACATTTTTCCCAAATTTTAAATCAAATACTTAACATGTTCTTAGCTTTGACAGGGATTTGAGGGAAGATCTTGGTATCAAAATAAACCGGAGAGTAGGCCCTACGACGTACGTATCGAATGGTACGTACATGTATCTCAATATTGTCTGTGAAGTATTTGATATAAAATTTGAGAAAAAATGTGTACTTACCGAGTGTTTTTGTAAATACATTATTTAGGAAAGAATATCATAACAAAGTCACGTGATTGTCGCCTGTGTTATTACAGACGACAAAAAATATTTCTAATAATCACAGGAATGTGTTTATAATCGCAATGAAAGAAAAAGAAAGAACTATAAAAGAAGCAGACAATGTCGATTGCCAGCAATTCGCTCCAGAAATCCCCTGTTTTTACAATTTTAGACGCTCGCTTTGTCAACAATGGACAAAAGTATTTTGGAGAGGACTTTATCGTCGGTGTAAATGCAAAACCTCGTATGTCGGTTTTAGCGATTTTCAAAGTACAAACTTGTGTGTCCAATTTAGACAATTCTTGCAAGTTTTGATATATTTTTACCTATCAGTATCAATGATACATTATTTATGAACAATATTTCCAAATTTCAAGTAAAACATTTCAGTTAGGGAAAAGTTATTACACTTTATTCCCTCCCCTTTAAAATTTTCCGAAAACGAGATACGAGGTTTTGCATTTACAACGACGTTATGCTTTCCCAAAAATATATTATACGCCTAAATACTTTAAAAATATTAAGACGATAGAAAATTCCAGAGCTATCAGCATTCAATTCTTTTCACTAAGTATTTTCCTATCCATTCTCTGTCTGCAAAGTCAAAACAGATTTCGTTTTCTGTGTACAAGGTTAACAACTTAACATTTCTATACAGAGAATACGAAAATCAAAGTCTTATTGTGATAAAGTATGGCTGGGTCTGTTGTCTGTTTTCTGTAATTATGGACATCTGTTTGTCAAGATAAACTAAAAGTAGGCCTACGTGTGATTAATAACAAAATGATTTATCTCGTGATGCTAATATGGCCACGTCAATTGCACTTAGCTAGAAGGGCCTTCTGAAATCCTTCTCTTTTTTTAATCTCTTTCTCAAGAAGTACAATTTTTGTCTAGTCATATTTGATTGGTCGTTATTGTCAATCATCAAATTATCTATTGCTCAAACAATTGATTCAATTACACCGTTTTTCTTCGATAGTCTCTTTTTAGAATTCTTATTTCACACAGAAAAAAATCATTTAATATAAATAGTATTGGAGATATTCTGGAGAACTCGGTGAATTTGGAAAAAGCAAAGGATAGGAATGTCAATAACATTGCATTTTTTCTCTATCATTTAAACCCCTAACTCAGCCTTTAAGCAAATAAAACGACGACTTTCTGCATCTATAGGCTACTTGTACCGGGTATTTAGATATATCTTGGAGATAATGCTGTCATAAACGAAAACTTGAAAATCTTACCGAAAGGGTAATACATAAACGCTTTTTTCGAACCTGCCGATATTATTTCTTATTTTAGTGTACAAGGGAATATCCTACTACACGTCATTTTCTCTTCTTTTCCAGCTGTTTCCGTCGGAGTCAGTTGTTACACACTGGTAGCTATTTCCCTGGAACAGTACTACGCCATCTGTCAACCTCTAGAATCACGTCAGTGGCAGACATTATCCCATGCCAGAAAGATGATCCTCGGTATCTGGGCGTCCATTCTGCTCCTGATGAGTCCGATCGCAGCCTTCCAGAGGCTGATCCCGATCAAGACTGGTGTGCACGCGTGTCGTGAAATCTGGCCAAACAGTCTTTTAACGTGGAACATAGATCAAGTATACAGCGTTGTCCTTGCTGTGGTCCTGCTACTGGTACCACTATTGCTTATGTCGGGATATTATGGTCTCATCGCTAAACGACTGTGGATGGGGGACAGTGGCACATCAAAAACAGGTCTGTATGATTTATCATCTAATGTCGTGTTTTCTTTTTCATTTCTTGTGAATGACAACAACCACAAGTGAAATATAGACCAAGAAGGCCTATTCATTGTACATCAAAAACAGGTATGTTCTACTAGTATTACGATTGCCAATTGACCTTGCGCAGCTTAACCTCTATTTGCATAAATTATAAACTACGTCAGTTGGATAAAAATAACTTCGGGTATATCCGTTTATGACAGATGAATAAAGTATTTATTAAATGAGTTTAATTACGCTGACGTCATTGCAGATTGGTTTCATGTTTTCACGTTAAGCGACTTTCTACGAAGCTGAAGGTCGTAGGTTCGAGACACACGTAGAATCTGTATTTTTTTCATTTTGAATTATAGTTGCACTTGATTATTACCTAGATATATTTTTTCATTATCACGTATATAGATCTAATTTCTTTTTTAAAACTATTTCATTGCAATGATGTGGCATTTTAGTTTTGTTGTTTTTTTTCCTCAAAATTCAAGTAGATCTATGTTATTCTCATTTCATATTTACAAAAATCAATTTAAAAAATAGCGTTCAATCCCTGTCATCTTTAGATTCTGTGTCATCTCTCGAACCTATTGGAAAGCTGTCCATATAATGGTCCATGTAAAATTGTCTCTCTCTTCACATTTTCTATGTGCGCGTGAGTTCGTCATTTTATTTGCAATAAATAATGACCAAATACTCGGACCTCTTACATAAACAATTCAATATTGCACAAGACAAACGTGATATCACGATACAAAAAAGAAGAAGAAAAAAAGGAAAAAGAAAAATGAAAAAGAGGCTTAAGAGGGATTTGAACTTGGATCGCAAGATTTTAAGAAAACTACCTTACCCCAATAACGCACTATTGCATTTAGGTAAGTGTGCCGAAATTAATGGTTTTATAGGATTGTTTCTTTCCGGAAACAACCGAAAGACCCCGTAAATGAACGAATGTGAACGAAGAATTATTTATTCAACGTTAATCTATGCTTTGCATAAGGTCAGTGCCGGGTCATTTGGTAATCTAAATATTCATTATCTAATGTCGAGGTACATGTGGTTTCTTTTAAATTTCTTTACAATTCCAACAGACGCGTAGGCCTATGGAACATAGATCACATAGGAATATTCATTGTAGTCGTAGCTATGACTGTACTACTTCTACTTCTATTAATGTCGGCCTTAGCTCACGATAAATGACCTGGCAGAGCATCTCTAGCTAAAAGCTAGAGATGCTCTGTCATGTCATTTATCGCGAGCTATATATAATACACATGTCAACAAACACAAGTGGAGCATAGATCAAGTATACAGTGTTGTCCTGGCCGTGGTCCTACTACTGGTACCACTATTGCTAATGTCAGGATATTATGGTCTTATTGCTAAACGTCTGTGGATGGGTGATAGTGGTACATCAAAACAGGTTTGTACATTTACTTACGTTAGTATTTTCTAATGTGCTTGTATTTTTTTATCCGAAATTATTATATGCAGCATGCATCGATGTATGTATGAATTGCCAAGTAGGCCTAGTACGTTATTCTGACTCATAATTTATCTAGGCTGGGTACCTAAAATTATTGGCCGGCCTAGTTTTGGTGTACCTTATAGAAAGGCTAAGGCAAACATTAAGGAAAGAGAAGAAAATGCTGGCTATAAGCATTTTCTCCTTTTGCCTCAATATTTTCTTTGTTATATCTTACAAAAACTTGTTCTTCATTTTTATCCATTTTGTCACTGCAACAACCTTCAAATTGCAACTGTTTAAATCATGGTGTTTGGGAAAGGAAAGGAACTTTGACTGTATCATTTTATGGTATTTTGCGTGTTATGCATTGTATATTCATTGACTTAGACTATGCACAATTATTAAAGTGACATTTCACGATTATTTTTACTTAAACGTTACTTTTATTCTATCTGAAAGAGCATGTTTTCTTAAGAAAAGTCTGAAAATTTCAAGTCAAAGTATTGAACCGTTTACGAGAAATATATATTTTGTGCCAAAATTAAACAAATTGTTGTGGACAACAGTACAGATTTATATAGAATTTGTCATTTCTGTGTCAACTTTAAAGGCATATTTTTCGCTTATAAATAACAACTTCAAAAAAACTGATAGCATTTCTACCCATTAGAATAAACAATCTTTGCATCAAGACATACTTTTGAAAAATGAAATAAATGCGAAATGTCACTTTAAGAATGACAAAGCTCTCTGTGGTATTTCTATATTGATTTGCTGTCAGACGTGCAGGGTACAAAATGCACAAGAATTATTATATCGTCATCTAAAGGTGGGTTCACATTGACGAATTTTCTTACGATTCCTTACGAATCAGACATTCGTAATCACATTTCCGATAAGTTCACGTATTGTTACGATTTGGGCGAATTTAACGGACGGTTTACGTATTTCTACGACTAGTTTACGGACTGTTTACGGATTATTTACGAATCAATAGGAGTATTGCCGACTTAGTTACGAATGTTTACGAGTCCTTTGTTATTATTTTGTTGTTGTTGTTGTAAGAAAGACAACTTCGTTTTTGAAAATCTGACATTCGACAAGACGATATGACTTGCGAACGAAATAAGCTTGGGTTTTACCAACAATTTCTTCAAAACCATTAACCCTTTCCCAAACAGGACCTAGTTTTGACGTCCCATGGTTTGGGAAAATATTGAGAGAAAAAAATAAATTGCTGATAATCAGCAATGTAATTCTTTCTGTTCACTCAGAATTTTCTATTCAATACCATACAAAGTTTACACTTCTTACATCAATAATTGTTTTGTCTGTAACTCTTTTCAAATCGAAACAACAAAATATCTTGCAGTTTGGGAAAGAAAACTTAATTGCTTCTACCGGAATAACCCTCATACTACCGTATTGGGTCATTTATGACCCAAGACATATATTTATGAATGCTTTATTCAAAGTTGTTCTCCGATGCACGTTTACTTTTTTTACTTTTTCAATCTTATATTCGTGGATAATAAATCAATTTTTCTTGAACATCGAACAACGTTTGAAGGACTTATCGTCATTTTTGTGTGATGGGATAAATAAATGACCATAGTGCATATAAACACATTGAAAAAAGGGGCTCTTAGTCCTCATTTTATTGCAAATCCAATTGGAAATCGTTTGACGTTTAGCAAAACATTAAATATTATTTCCTCTATCATAGATTATATTTGTCATCAATTTTGAATCGAGTATAGTGTATGAGCAATGATTTCGAAAAAGTGTACTTATATCATGTAAGATAAATATTTATCATCTTATGCCTCTGCATATTCACAAGGTCTGACCAGGACCCACACTATCCTCTCACAGCTTCTCCATCAAACATAACCCTCATCAGGCCCTTTGGGGAGCCTGATCTGTTTTAGTATCATTCTCGGAATCTCATATCATATTTCCCTTTTTAAACATCCAGGCTCGTTATATTCGTAAACTTGCCGTAATATATTCGTGAATCACTTACGGGTGATTTGCGATTAACTAAGAGTCATTTACGATTGAATAACGGAACATTTAATCCGTGGACATTCGTGAGAAAATTTTCAACATGTCAAAAAATGTCCCCGTATGAGCACGAATCACTAAGAATATCACCGATTCATTGCGAGTTGTTTACGAATGCATAAGAGTTGTTTACGAATACTTGCGGTTATATACGATTGAACTTTCCGAATGGGCCACTCAAAACGAAATCTATGAATATGCACGATTTCTTTACTATGTCTATTATTTTTTTTTGGTTGTAAATAATAAGATATAATCTTCATATCATCATCAACCAGCTGGCATTGAGAAAAAAAGCATTTTATTCTTACGAGTTATTTACGGATGCCAGCGTATTGTTTACGAATGTTCACGGATGGCCTACGAATGTCCAATTCGTAAGGATTCGTAAGGAAAATTCGTTAGTGTGAACCTACCTTAATCCAAAGATTTAAATTTGATACACGCAATAAAAAGACATGTTTCCTGTAATAGGAATTAGTAGAAATGTACCGTTGCCCGTTGTTAACCCATTACCACACAGTGACTCTTTTCAACTCCTTACGAGAAATTTGCTTAGGAAAACATTGTGGAAAATGAAGAAATTGCTTGTGACAAGCAATTTCTTCATTTCCCACAATGCTTTCTACCCTTAAAGACCAAAAACTCTAAAATTTCATTTACTTGATAATGTTGTCTGCAACATCTTTGAATTTGGACAAGTCGAAAATTTTATCGTTTGGTAATGGGTTAACTCTTGTTTGAACTTGGTTCTGGTAAAATCGAGAATACTGGCCACTAGCTACTACAGACAATCCTATGCCTACGCATTCTGGCCAGGGCCAATGTGGGCAATCTATATTTCTACCTCTCTTCTGACAATGCTTTCGCCTAACCCTTTCCCAAACAAGAACGGGTTTGACGTCCCTAATAGATATGGCTAGGGAAAATATTGAAACAAAAGAAGAAACTGCTGATAAACAGCAGTTTCTCCCTTTGTCTCAATATTTTCTATGCTACATTTTACACAAATCTAATGGTTTTCTATCTTAATTTTGTCGTCTGCAGCAGCTTTCAAATTGGAGCACCCTGAAATATTGTCGTTTGGGAAAGGGTTAAGTTGACGTCATACCAAGGTCTTGTGTGGGTAAGTGTTAAAGGGGGACGAGCTAGGCTGTCGAAAATGCAAATGGCACAATAATTACAAACCAGAAATAATGTATGAAATTACCAACCTGAATGGGTAGATCACTTATCTCCATTCTTAGCACTCACCAAGCTTTATTAAGTTTTAAAATCCAAGTCAATGAATAACATGCTGGCAGTTTTGTTTTGTCCTTGTTTTTGTTTTGTAGCAGTTAAATATGCCCAACCTTCAAAAATCAATTACGTCAGAGGTACGTCATCAGTGCTCAGCGAGATTCAACACACCGTACAACCGGCTGCGTCGAAAGTTTTAGAAGACAGATTCGGCATCTGATGTCATGTGCATGTTAGGTCAAGTGAATTTACTTTTATAAATAAACGAAAGGATCTTTGGTATTCTATAGTTGATAAATACGCGTAATAATGTTCAGTGCTTGTACAAAATAAACTTTTTCACGTATCCCTGGCAAATAAGGTCACAGTCACCGACACAGCCGGTTGTACGGTGTGTTAATACCGCGGAGGTGTGTCTCGTTGACATTGACCTTGTCTCGTTTTGAAGTAAAAATAGAATTTGTATACACGCTTGGAAAGGATTGATCTATAGCAAAGGAAAGATGGTTATTCGCCGTGATTGAGGTTTTTATGCATTGCAAATTGTTTTTCCATGCACAAATATGAGTTCCCGAACAGTTCGGAAGCATAAAAACCTAGCATGGGCCCCTTTAAAAAGAAGCTACGCAGTGTTTGAATTTATTTGAATATTTAATCATGTCTAAAATTCAAGGAAGTCGATCTTCTTATTTCAATACTTTTCAACAAAAACCTCGTAATTGCAGCTTGTTTTTAAGCTGCAGTTACGAGGTCTTCGTCAAAAAGCAACGACATATTATACGTCACAACCCCTTTTTATTTGTTTATACAGTTGCATGTCTCCTGATTCAATCTATTTTCGTTGTCTACAAAACCTTTTAGTTTTGACACGCTGTCTTGTGTGAAATTGATCTAGGTGTATCTTAAATCATTTTCCAAACATGTCCTAGACCTAGTTTTCACACATTTAACAGATAATGCTTTGGAAAATATCAAGACAAAAGAAGAAAATACTGATAACCATATATTCTATTCCCTCAATATCTTCATTACAATATCTCACGCCAAACAACCATTTTGTCATCTGCATCATCGTTTAAATTGGAAAAGTCATAATTGCTACTTTTAGGGTTTGGGAAAGACCTTTAACCATAAACGGTATGCCATCCATTCTTGACGTCCTTCCTTGAAAAAAAATTGTTGTCATGCTTTAACCCTTTCCCAAACGAAAAAAGTTGGTGTAGTCAACTTAGAAAGCTGCTGCAGATGACAAAATAAATGTTGATAAATATAAAATTGTGTAAAATTAAGCACATAAAATATTGAGGCAAAAGGAGAAACTGCTGGTTATCAGCAGTTTCTTCTTTTGTCCCAATATTTTTGTCCCAATATTTTTCGAAAACTTTTCTATTATGGATGTCCAAACCAGGTCTTGTTTGGGAAAGGGTTAACATGATCCTACTTATTGCCAATTTTTTATGCATGTGCATTGTTTGGCTTGTAATACCTTTGTATTTGAACACATTTAAGATTCTGTTGTCTTTTAAAGAGTAGACCAACTTTTAGCACGAAATAATTGATTTATAAGGCAGAAAATATGGATATGGAGGAAGAAAAAGTTAAACAGAATTATGCTTTGTAAATGTTTTAAAAACATGTATTTTGTCGTCGATGTAAAAAGAAAAATTATAGGCCTACAGAGGGTTGAGATTTATACGAGCCGGGATTGGAAAAAAATGGTCCATGTGTGATAAAGCGTTCGAGACTATCGTCTTTCAAGAGCAGATTATACCTAATTACTTGTAAATCATGATCATTGATGCTCTGTTATGATTGGTACATGTTATAAAGAAGCTAATTAGAGAACAGTTTGGGTCTTGATCAGACTGCGTACATATACAGACTGGTCTAGATCCAGGTTGGTCGCAGATGTCATACGGGTTCTTTTTCCAGGTCCCGGTTTAAAGACATGTAAAATGTATATTAGCATTGCAGGAAATGTTCTGCATTTTTTCCAGGAAATAGCGGAAATTCGAAAGAGAACAAGACGTCGTTTGGGCATAATAACAGTTACTCGGAACAGAACCAATCCTTAATGCTGACTTCTAGCCATTACCAGCGAGATCTAAACAACCGGAAACGGATCATTAGGATGCTCTTTGTTGTCGTCCTACAGTACTTTGTATGCTGGGCGCCCAGTTATATTCTGAGCACGTGGGAGTCCATCGACTTTCACTCGGTGTTAAGGATGATTTCCCCTACCACGAAGTCTCTGATCTTACTTTTAGCGTATACTTCGTCCTTTATTCATCCGATTACGTACTGTTTTATGAACCAGAACTTCAGACGAGGGTTTCTAAAGCTCATGCCTTGTATATCGCGATTACCTCGACATTCGTCCCTCAGGGTCGTTACCGATTACTGACAAAATTCTTTATAACTGTGTATAATGATGCTCTCTGTGGACGAAAATGATTCTTAACACTGTGTTGATGGATATTTTGTGTTCTGTTCATTGGAATACTGATTAAAATATATAGTTCACCCATTACCAAACAGCAAAGTTTATACTTGACCAAATGCAAAAATAGTTTTATCGACAATTTCAAGTGAATGAACTTAAAAAATTACATTCTTTGGTCTTTCTTGGTAGAAAACATTGTGGGGGATGAAGAAATGTGCTTACCACAAGCAATTTTCTTTCGGTTTCCACAATGTGATCCAAAATCATTATCTTGTGGGGCTTCAAAAGGATATGTTGGAATGTGCTATCCGGCGTTAGATAACGCCTTTGAAAAGGTAATGTTATTTCAAAAATACGTGTGGACATTATATTACTTAACCATTGATTATTATGCCGAATGTCCAAGCAATTTTTGATACATTACTCGTTCAATTTACCGATTGTGTCAAAGAAACAATTCTGTAAAGCATTTTCTGTTATGATTCACCAAAGCTTTCGTGTTCAGTAATATTAAAACAAATGCTTATATGGAATTCTTTCGTGAAGATTCTATGTTTGACAATGAGTCAGTGGTGGTTTCAAAGTTCCACAAGGCCCATTTTTTCGGCTTATTATTCTGTGGCATTTAACAATTTGTTCTCTCCGACTAAAATGGAAATCAAACGGCGCACAAACGGTAACAAATATACGGCATGGCCGTACATTAAGCCATAAATCTGCAATTTGTTGCATCGATCTGTCTAGCCGTCGAATAAAAACGGTTAAATCCCTTTCCCAAATGATACAAGTTTAAATCTTTACCAAAACGGCATAGTTAGTTGAGGCAAAAGAAGAAAATGTTGATCATCGGCATTGTCAGTAGATTTATCTTAACATGTTCTCTTCCAAAACTTTTTTTCTCTTATGTCGTAAAAATCAGACAGTGAAATTCAACGAAATACAACGGTTCGTCTATAGTAACCAATTGCAACTTTCAAATATAGGCCCTCGATCGTACATTAACATCGGCCATAAATCTGCAATTTTGTTGCAATGATCTGTCTGCTAGTCTCGTAAAGAAGCAGGTACTAGTATCTCTTCCCAAACGATGGAATTTCAAATTGTTCCGATTTGAAAAATGCTGCAGAGGTCAGAATTTATAAGTTGATAAAAACGGAATGAATATGTTGTGAGCAGTTTACAGAATTAAGCAGTTTTAAAACTGCTTATACTAAACTACTGGTCTTCCCAAAAAAGATAGTCTAAAGACGAATTCTGCATAGAGAGAACGCCGATCAACATCAAAATGATAATAATTATAGATGCTGCTTTAAGCAGTTTCAAAACTGCTCAAGATGAGTTCCGTAACATTTGAGCAGTTTTAAAAATGCTCAGTTTCAAAACTGCTTTCGACATATATACATCGTAGGATAGAAGATACCACTTGTGGTGAACTCGGCAAAAGCGATGGACGTTTTTCGCTACTACAAGGTACATACATTTTACGTTTAAATGTGAGTTTAAAGATCTGATTGGATAGTTTTTTCTAATAACAATGAATTTATTCTAAAAATAGTCAATGATATGTATTGACAAACCGTCTGTGTTGTTTATAAAATCTCGTAACTACGTCTTTATCGAAGCCGTAGTTACGATATTTTATAACAACATCGACGGAATACTATGATCGCGAAAAAAAAAAAAAAAAAAAAAAAAAAAAAAAACGTCCCACGCTTTGGCCGAGTCCATCACCAGTGGATACTGCGAGGGACAATTGTTACGGCTTGTCAATATTTTCTTCTGTTTTCTCGGCGTTTTCAAAACAACCCTCTTCCATAACGTCAAAACCAGGTATTGCTTGGAAAAGTGTTACGGTGCAATATCACCGGGAACTACAACCTTAACACGATTTATAAGGTAATTTGTCACGGTTCTACTAAATATCGGGAATAAACAACATATTCACTGCGGGTCCAACCATGAAAACAGACGAGTCGGTAGGCCTATATGTTATTTCGCCCAGTACCATACGGCAAAATTTTAGACTTTTCCAAAATCCAATGATGTTGTAGACGACAATTGTCATTTGGTGAAAGTATATTTGGTTTTTATGGTTGAAAACATTGTGGGAAATGAAGAAATTGCTTGTCACAAGCAATTTCTTCATTCTCCACGATGTTTTCAAAATCCTTGTATATATCTTGTGGGGTGTCGAGAGGCGTCACTGTGTGGAAATGGGTTAAAATGACCTTTATTACATTTGGGACAACAGTAGGATTGGGTCCTTCAGGGCTATATGAGGTGGGACCCTAAACTTTTTTAAATGTCTGAAATAGCCATAAATTTGGTATTTGTGGAAACGAAACTAGACCTATTTCTTTTTCTGACGCAATAACTGGGGCACTGTCTGATCAACATTCATTTGTTTCCTTAGTAATAGCTTCTTCGTGGCTTGTAGCAAGTCTATGAGAGCAACAAGTGTTATGATAAAACAACGTTCATTCATGAACTCATCCGGGTTTAAACTATTTATGATTAAAAAATGCTGTAATGTCCCTTTACCAAGAGTCATGTTCACTTAAATTTTATTAGAGTATCGATCTAGAAATATAACTTGGTGTAATCAGGGTTTCCAAACCCCCCAGATGTTTTCCTTTTCAACCCCCCCCCCCCCCTCCAAATTGAATCTTATATCCCCAATTTTTGCAAGCAGCCTTCTTTGTTTCTTACAGAAGGGGTACAAGAATGGTTGAAAAATAGCGTTTTTGCCCCCAAATTTGAAAGTAAGTGGAAACCATGTGTAATATGAGAAAACACCAGATGTTCTTGGTCAAAGTCTTTTCTAAATTATACACTCTTGAAGTATATGACAATTCAGACATTTGTTTACTTCACACCAATACATTTAAAAGCATGTTAACCATTGGAAAAATTTCAATAAACACGAAATTCGGCGCCAGTCGCACTGACAAATGTCTTAAATTTCTTTCAGAACAAGATTATATACGGTTCCATGTGACAGGCTATTTCAATAGAGTTTAGTGCAAGACGATTTGATTTATGCGACGTCTTTGTAAGTTTTCTGAAATCAACGTTCAGACACATTTATCGTTCTTTTGAAGTCCAATTCGATTGCAAAAGTTCGTTATGACAGTCTCGAGTGCAGCTTGGTTTAGCTAACTCTACACGCGGTCTTCTTTAAGGGAGAATATCCGCAATGTGGACATTTTCAGATTAATAAAACACCGGATTTTGTCGAGTAGCGTCGTTGTAATATCCGAACTTATTTGGGCGCGGTCGTAAACATTCAATGTTTTCGACGTCGTCCGAATAATTTTGTCGATGCGCGTGTATAGATCGAGATGGTCGAGTCTTGATCGTGTAGGGCTCGAATTTAGGACGGGATGATCTGGTAGAAATCGGCAAGATGGTCGGGCTTCAATCGGGAAATGATCGGGAGTGCTCGGGTGGGGGTCTAGTTTTATCGACTAGAGATCGAGAAGAGGTCGTGTACGTACATTTGGTCGGACTTGATCGGGGGAATTAGGTGGTTGTGTTGATCGAGTTGATTAGATCGGCAGTGGGAGCCTAGCATAAAGTGTATCGTAATGTTCAGTCAGCGCGCGGGGCTGAGGGAAGATGGCATTACACAAGTTCTATGTCATAAACACGATGTATGCCGTCTGGGGTCTGCAACAGCTTTTGACTAGAATCAACAAACACTTTGTTGTTTGGGAATGGTTAAGCTGATACAAGACACAACCGATTTCAAGATGCAACTGTAACTGTTACTGTACCAACTCCCTGTATCTTGGTTTTCAATCTCACCCACAAAGTTTTAGTTTCGCATATCATAATGGTCCATTTTTTGATGATCCGAACACTACCAATTGCCTTTTTTCTGAAATAACCAACATGGTACATGTATCATTGGTACATGTAACGTAAAGAAACTATGTAACTACAACGTATTCTAGCTGCAGTTACGGTATTTTT
>OY804596.1:11058111-11393111 GCA_963680895.1 Fragum sueziense
TAAAAATAAAAAAACAAAAGTACCGATTCGGACCTTTTTTACCAAATGTCAGAAATTAGGTACATAAAATAAATTATTTTGAAGAATTATAAGTAGGGTCCCATCTTTTAGTCAGATCACTTTAGTAAAAGACAACACTCTTTAAAGCTTGTGTAGTCATAACGACCATTTCACAGTCAAATTTTTAATATTGGGTGTTCTATTTTGAACGGTGCTGCAGATTACATGAGGATAGATATTAAAAAAAAAAAAAAAAAAAAAAAAAAAAAAAAAAATCCGACCTACCGACCCAGGTTGAATTTTCTGAGGAAACCTGAAACACACATATTTTTAGCTCACCTGAGCACGAATGTGCTCATGGTGAGCTATTGTGATACCGCTGTGTCCGGCGTCCGTCGTCCGGCGTCCGGTGTCCGTCGTCCGTCGTCCGTCGTCCGTCGTCCGTCAAACTTTGCCTTGTGTGCACTCTACAGGCCACAATTTTTGCCCAATCAACCTGAAATTTGCTCAGAATGATTGTCTTGATAAAATCTCGGACAAGTTCGAAATTGGGTCATCTGGGGTCAAAAACTAGGTCATGGGGTCAAATCTTAGAAAAACCTTGTGTGCACTCTAGAGGCTACAATTTTTGCCCAATCAACCTGGAATTTGCTCAGAATGATTGTCTTGATAAAATCTCGGACAAGTTCGAAATTGGGTCATCTGGGGTCAAAAACTAGGTCACGAGGTCAAATCTTAGTAAAACCTTGTGTGCACTCTAGAGGCCACATTTTTTGCCCAATCAACCTGAAAATTGATCAGAATGATTGTCTTGGTGAAATCTCGGACAAGTTTGAAATTGGGTCATCTGGGGTCAAAAACTAGGTCACAGGGTCAAATCTTAGAAAAACCCTGTGTGCACTCTAGAGGTCACATTTTTTGCCCAATCAACCTGAAATTTGATCAGAATGGTTGTCTTGATGAAATCTTGGACAAGTTTGAAATTGGGTCATCTGGGGTCAAAAACTAGGTCACGAGGTCAAATCTTAGTAAAACCTTGTGTGCACTCTAGAGGCCACATTTTTTGCCCAATCAACCTGAAAGGAGGGGTTTCCATAAGGCCATTTTCCTGGGACCTAAATTTTCCAATGAAATTTTTACCACAAATAGATACATAAAGGGGACGTGTTTTGCCGAAAAGTATGAATCGAACGGACCTTTGGTTTGGTGTTTATTGTATATTGAAAGTGGGTGGGGTAATTCTTTTCAGGCGCTACCCAAGGTTCTTATAAATCAATTTTCTATCTAAATATAAATAATTGGCGAATTTTTTTAAAACATTATGTTTTGTATATGAGCCCATGTTAAGATGACATTAAATCCATTGGCTTGCTTATTATAAATATCAAAATATTTGGAATTTTATGTAATTTTTCAATTTTTTGTATATTTTCATCTCCCAACTTTGGGCAAAACATCAACACGTTTTTATAAAGCAACATAATGTAATAATATTTTAGATGAGAACTTGTTAATAAATCGTTATTGCAAAATTATGAGGAATTTTTGATAGCTAGTCGGGTAGATGAGTTACGGGCCCTTGAATGCACGAAAACCCATGACAAATTGTGGAATAAATAACAAAATACATTTTTTCTGACTTTCTTTCGTACAGAAAGGCAGAAATGTTTAATTTGCTTAAATTATAGCTGACCTCAGCAAATAGTACTACAAATAAGCTTTTGCAGTCAGTTTCGCTTGTTGTCCGTCCGTCTGTCTGTCTGCCCGTCCATAATATCAGGTTTACACTCTAGAATTCGCAAATATTAACCGATCTTCACCAAACTTTGTCAAAATGTGTATGGTCATAGGCTCTTGTGCTGAATTAATTTTGGACGGAATTGCTGTAGAAAGTGCTGAGTTATGTGCCCTTGAATATCAAAAAATGCTATTTTTGGCAATTTTTGCATTCAAAAATTTTCAAATATTACCCAATCAAATGCAAAACCAAGTGAAAATGTTTGCATTTATAATATCTTGGGTGAGTGTGATTTTCATCCAGATTGTAAACGTATATTTTGAGTTATCCGCCCTTGAATTTGACAAAATTGCATTTTTCGGCTTTATTTTCCCTTTAGCATCCACAAACATGGAGCAATTAAAACCGATAGAGGACAAATTATTTCTGTCTATAATATATAAGACTTGTAAGAATTTCAGCCAGATTGAAAATGTTTATACTGAGTAATCCGCCCTTGAATTTAACAAAATTGTCGTATTAGGCCTAGATTTGTACGAAAACCCACAAATTTGCCTAATTCAAGGGCAGATAACTTGGGAAAAGCATTTCAAATGATGCAAAAACTTTAACCTATAAAAAATCTAATAGACAACATCAATTTGTCCAAGTTTTAATTTCATGTTTTACATATTGGTGGATGCTAAAGAGAAAATGAAGTCAAAAATAGCGATTTTGCCAAATTCAAGGGCGGATAACTCAAAATTTGCGATTTCGATCTGGACGAAAATCAAACTCACCCATGATATTATAAATGCAAACATTTTCACTTGGTTTTGCATTTGATTGGGTAATATTTGAAAATTTTTGAATGCAAAAATTGTCAAAAATAGCATTTTTTGACATTCAAGGGCACATAACTCAGCACTTTATGCAGCAATTCCGTCCAAAATTAATCCAGCACAAGGGCTTATGACCATACACATTTTGACGAAGTTTGGTGAAGATCGGTTAATATTTGTGGATTCTAGAGTGTAAACCTGATATCATGGACGGGCAGACAGACAGACGGACGGACAACAAGCGAAACTGACCGCAATAGCTTATTTGTAGTACTACTTGCTGAGGTCAGCTATAATTTAAGCAAATTAAACATTTCTGCCTTTCTGTACGAAAGAAAGTCAGAAAAAATGTATTTTGTTATTTATTCCACAATTTGTCATGGGTTTTCGTGCATTCAAGGGCCCGTAACTCATCTACCCGACTAGCTATCAAAAATTCCTCATAATTTTGCAATAACGATTTATTAACAAGTTCTCATCTAAAATATTATTTCATTATATTGCTTTATAAAAACGTGTTGATGTTTTGCCCAAAGTTGGGAGATGAAAATATACAAAAAATTGAAAAATTACATAAAATTCCAAATATTTTGATATTTATAATAAGCAAGCCAATGGATTTAATGTCATCTTAACATGGGCTCATATACAAAACATAATGTTTTAAAAAAAATCGCCAATTATTTACATTTAGATAGAAAATTGATTTATAAGAACCTTGGGTAGCGCCTGAAAAGAATTACCCCACCCACTTTCAATATACAATAAACACCAAACCAAAGGTCCGTTCGATTCATACTTTTCGGCAAAACACGTCCCCTTTATGTATCTATTTGTGGTAAAAATTTCATTGGAAAATTTGGGTCCCAGGAAAATGGCCTTATGGAAACCCCTCCTTTGATCAGAATGGTTGTCTTGATGAAATCTTGGACAAGTTTGAAATTGGGTCATCTGGGGTCAAAAACTAGGTCACGAGGTCAAATCTTAGTAAAACCTTGTGTGCACTCTAGAGGCCACATTTTTTGCCCAATCAACCTGAAAATTGATCAGAATGATAATCTTGATTAAATCTCAGACAGGTTTGAAATTGGGTCATCTGGGGTCAAAAACTAGGTCACGGGGTCAAATCTTAGAAAAACCTTGTGTGCACTCTAGAGGTCACATTTTTTGCCCAATCAACCTGAAATTTGATCAGAATGATTTTTTTGATGAAATCTTGGACAAGTTTGAAATTGGGTCATCTGGGGTCAAAAACTAGGTCACGGGGTCAAATCTGAGAAAAACCTTGTGTGCCCTCTAGAGGCCACATTTTTTGCCCGATCAACCTGAAAATTTATCAGAATGATTGTCTTGATCAATTCTCGAACAAGTTTGAAACTGGATCATCTGGGGTCAAAAACTAGGTCACGGGGTCAAATCTTAGAAAAACCTTGTGTGCACTCTAGAGGCCACATGTTTTGCCCAAACAACCTGAAATTTGCTCGGAATGATTGTCTTGATGAAAACTTGAACAAGCTCAAAATTGGGTCATCTGGGGTCAAAAACTAGGTCACGAGGTCAAATGTTAGAAAAAACCTTGTGCACTCTAGAGGCCACACTTTTTGCCCAATCAACCTGAAATTTGATCAGAATGATTTTCTTGATGAAATCTTGGACAAGTTTGAAATTGGGTCATCTGGGGTCAAAAACTAGGTCACGGGGTCAAATCTGAGAAAAACCGTGTGTGCCCTCTAGAGGCCACATTTTTTGCCCGATCAACCTGAAAATTTATCAGAATGATTGTCTTGATCAATTCTCGAACAAGTTTGAAACTGGATCATCTGGGGTCAAAAACTAGGTCACGGGATCAAATCTTAGAAAAACCTTGTGTGCACTCTAGAGGCCACATGTTTTGCCCAATCAACCTGAAATTTGCTCGGAATGATTGTCTTGATGAAAACTTGAACAAGCTCAAAATTGGGTCATCTGGGGTCAAAAACTAGGTCACGAGGTCAAATGTTAGAAAAACCTTGTGTGCACTCTAGAGGCCACACTTTTTGCCCAATCAACCCAGTGATTTTTTTACCTGCGCATCCTGCTACTTTTACTCACAATTTGGTCTCTGGGATGCAAAGTTTTAATTCAAGCGAGTCCCAGGATGCAACATTTTTTACAGATTTCCTATTAAAAATAGTGTATTGGACTCACTGAACTAGTAGCTGGACTCATTGATATGGAATCCAGCGAGTCCCCAGGACTGACAGTCTGGAAATTGTAGAAATATCTCTGCAACCTGAAAATTAATCAGAATGATTGTCTTGATGAAATCTCCGACAAGTTCGAAATTGGATCATCTGGGGTAAAAAATTAGGTCACAGGGTCAAATCTTAGAAAAACCTTGTGTGCACTCTAGAGGCAACATTTTTTGCCCGATCAACCTGAAAATTGATCAGAATGATTGTCTTGATGAAATCTTGGACAAGTTTATAATTGGGTCACCTGGGGTCAAAAACTAGGTCACAGGGTTAAATTTTAGAAAAACCTTGTGTGCACTCTAGAGGCCACACTTTTTGCCCAATTAACCTGAAAATTGATCAGAATGATTGTCTTGATCAATTCTTTGACAAGACTGAAATTGGGTCATCTGGGGTCATAAACTAGGTCATGAGGTCGAATCTTTGTAAAACCTTGTTTGCACTCTAGAGGCCAGATTTTGCCCAATCAACCTGAAAATTGATCAGAATGATTGTCTTGATCAATTCTAGTTCACGAGGTCAAATCTTAGTTAAACCTTGTGTGCACCCTAGAGGTCACATTTTTGCCCAATCAACCTGAAAATTGGTGTACAAAAAGTTATTATATCAGGTGAGCGCTTCAGGGCCAATGGCCCTCTTGTTCTTTTAGGCCTAATTTCCAGTTTAACATTGAATAACTTTGAACCCATTCCCAATTTATGGCAATTTTTAGGTGATCCTATACAAATGACAAAATGGATGTTGACGAAGAAAGTATATGTGTACAATATAGCACAGAAAATATTGAGGCAAATGGTGGTGTGAGCTTAAGCTTTGCATCAACAGGGTTTGTTTCTTGCCCAGAGCCTGACAGCATGTTACAGTAATTCAAAGTTGTAAAATGGACTAATTTTTCAAGGTTGGGAAAAGGCCATATCAGACAAGCCGACTGCCTATATTGATGCCATTGAGACAACAGGAACAACTTGTGAATTTCTACAATGCAGACATACAGTGGGGTTTGGTGGAAGTCCAGATGAAAATGGCGAGACAACTCTTGACGCCATGATTATGGATGGGTAAGGATAAATGTTGTAGCTTTTGCAATTTATAAGCTTAATGCCTGAATTTTTTAGGCAATAACTAACTGCCTAGGCAATAGCTTATTACCTAGGCATTAAGCTTATTGCCTGATTTTACTTATTGCCATTAACATATATAAACCGAAGTCATGCTGTTCCCAGAATAATCTGGTAGCTTTGGCAGACAGAAAAAAAAACCCAAAGCCAGCGGTTAATTTCAAATATTGTTTTCTCACAATATTTCTTGCCAATAACAAACACATGTATTTTTGCATTCATGCCACCAGTAGTGTTGTTGTCTGCGACTCCTTTAACATTTCACTAGCCTTAATTTCACAGTTTAGAAAATGGTATGTTTCAGAGCTACCAGTACATATAAGAGTGAGTGGTGGCTTTTTCCAAATGCAATATTTCTTTAATTGTTCAGCAAACCCTATGTTGTGGGTACTCATTGGAATCGTCTCGCCGAGACGATTCCAATGAGTACAAACAACATAGAGTTTGGAACTGAAATAACAAAGTTAGAACATTGTCTTCACACCCTCTTATCTTAAGCTCCATGTTTATTACAGAGTGAGCCACAATGTAGGAGCAGTTGGGGGATCAGAAGCATCAAGAATGCTATTTTACAATATAGCACAGGAAACATTAAGGCAAAAGGAGAAAATGCTGATTTCAGGATTTTCTTCTTTTGCCTCAATGTTTTCCTTAAGCCTTTTCCATTCAGGACATCAAAACCATGTTCTGTTTGGGAGAGAATTATTTTTTTACTCCATATGATTACAGAGTGACCCACAATGTAGGAGCAGTTGGAGGAATCAGAAGAATTAAGAATGCTATTGGTGTAGCGAGAAAGGTGCTTGATAATACAAACCATACACTGCTGGTCGGAGATGCTGGTATTTATAATATCTTTATAGGAATAAATTTTAAATAGAGAAAGATTAATGACATAAATGATAAGGGCAAGGAGAACATGTGATATACATGACATTACATGTTGTAGGAGGGATAGGGATAATAAAGAATGCTATTGGTGTAGCAAGAAATGTGCTTTATAATACAAACCATACACTGCTCATAGGAGATACTGTTTTTTATATTACTTAATTTCTTTTTACTATGTAAAAATTGTCATGTTAATACTTGAACATGCCATCTTCAAGTAGAGAGCATAGAGCAAGATCAGCTTGCATATTTATGCTGTATGACCCGAGTCTACAAAATTAATAATGTTCTAGTTAGCGCCACTGGCCGCAGGCCAGCGAGCTATTGTCATGGCGTTGTGTCCGTCGTGCGTCCGTCCGTGCATGCGTAAACTTTTCTTAAAAAATCTTCTTCTCTCAAACCAGTGGGCTAAATTTGATAAAACTTGGCAAAAATGTTCTTTGGGGGATGATTCACTTAAATTGCGAAAATAATTTTGATTGGTCCATAAATGTGGGCGAGGCAGGGCGGGGCTTATCAGACTTAGAGAAATCACAAAATAATTCTTTAAAAATCAATCAGTTGGCCAATATTGACCAAACTTGGCAGAATTGTACCTTGGGTGGATCTTTATCTTGTTTGACTGTGGAATTTTGATTGGTGAATTATTGTGGGCTTAGCAGGGTGGGGCTTATCAGACTTTGGGGAAATCACCAAATAATTCTTTAAAAATCTTCTTCTCTCAAACCATAGGTCCAATTTTTATTAAACTTGGCAGAGATGTTCTTTTGTTGGTGCTCTACTTTAATTGCAAAAAGAATTTTGATTGGTCTATAAATGTGGGCATGGCAGGGTGGGGCTTATCAGACTTGGAGAAATCACAAAATAATTCTTTAAAAGTCAACAAGTTTGCCAATTTTGACCAAACTTGGCAGAAATGTACCTTGGGTGGACCTTTATCTAAACTGACAGTAAAATTCTGATTGATAGATAAATGTGGGCGTGGCAGGGCTGGGCTAATCAGACTTGAGGGAAATCTCAAAATAATTCTTTAAAAATCTTTTCCTCTCAAACCATAGGGCCAATTTTGATCAAACTTGGCAGAGATGTTCTTTCGGTGGTGCTCTACTTGAGAACAAAATTTTGATTGGTCAATAAATGGTGGTTTCGCACGGGGAAAGGGGTTTGGCTTAATCAACTTAGAGAAATCACGAAATATTTTTTTTGAAAGTCAACCAATGGGTTAATTTAGTCCAAACTTGACAAAAATATTTCTTTGGTTGGCTTTACTTACATTGCACAAGAATTTTGAAGGTGTTCCAGGGTGGGGCTTATCAGGCTTTGAGAAATCACAAAATGATTCTGTAAAAAATCAGCCAGTGGGCTAGTAAAGACTAAAATTGACAGAAATGTTCCTCAGATGGCCCTTTACTTAAATTGTTCATGACATTTTGATTGCTCCATAAGTGTGGGCGTGACAGGGTGGGGCTTATCAGACTTGCAGAAAGCGCAAAATAATTCTTTAAAAGTCACCCATTGGGTCAATTCAGACCAAACTTTGTCAGAAAACAAGAACATGCCAGTCAGAGGCTATAGCTAACAAAAAATCAATAGATAATTCTTTAAATTGATAAGCCAGTGGAGTGATTCAGGCCCTCTTGGGCCTCTTGTTTTAATGTAGCTTTACTTACAAGGCACAACTGCCATTTGTGTAGGGAGAAAGGTGCTGGTTAATACAAAACCATACAATTCTGGTTAGAGATACTAGTAATATTGTTTATTCTGTAACATGTATAATAATGCTAATTTCTGAATATTGTAATGATCAATGATCAATGGTTAATGATAATGTCATTTTTAAAAGGAAAGTTAAAAGAGGAAAAAATGATCAGACTGTCAACATTTAGGCTAATATGATGAGTAATTTTAGAACTAGACTGAAAAGTTGACTTGGTCTCCTTTTGTCGCAATATTTTCTATGCTATGTTATCAAAATCCATTTTCTTATCTATAGCAGCAGTTAAATTGGATAATCCTAAAATTAGCCCTTTACCAGACGACAAAATTTGGACTGGTCCAATTTCAAAGGTGTTGCAGATGACATTTTCAATTTGATCAAATCTTGAAACTTTATGACTATTTGGACAGAAAATATTGTGGGAAATGAAGAAATTGCTTGTCACAAGCAATTTCTTCATTTTCCGCAATATTTCTGCAACCTTTTTCTTGAGGGCGTCAAAAAGTGTCAATGTGTGGTAATGGGTTAAAGTGTTTCCAAAAGGGTTAGATCTATTTGGTTCTGTAATAGTAATCATGACCTTTGAAATTTTATACACATCATCTTTTTATTTTTCCAGCTACAAACTTTGCAAAAACAATGGGATTCAAAGAAGAAAGTCTTACAACAAGCTACTCAACAGCATTGTGGCAAAAATGGAAAGCTGCAAATTGCCAACCAAATTTTTGGCTTGTAAGTGTAAATGAAAGTTTTTAAACATCACTGTGGCGGATCCAGAGGGGGTTTGGGGGTTCAAACGAACCCCCATCTGTAGCCAAATTATTTCATTTTCATGCAGAAATTTAGTCAAAATTGTGTAAAACCAGGAAAACGAACCACCCTATTTTGTAGATTCGAACCCCCCTCACAGAAATCCTGGATCCGCGGCAGCATAGCATGTTTTTGTGTTCCTCAACCCTTTCTGTATTCTGAAAGTTTACACTTGTCCATCTTCAATGTACAAAGGGATTGTAGAGATCAAAAAGTACAAACAGAACATTAAAATTTCATGGCTTAGAAAACATTGATTGATAAGCAAAATTTTCTTCTGGCCTCTCAGATAATCTAGAGAACTCTAGATTGAAGGTATCCCAAAAAAGGGTTTGCAGGAACCAATCTAGAATTTCTTCTTGAGGATGAGGGCCAACTTTCTTGTAAATTTCAACAAAGCTATCTACTGATGACTAAAAAAACGATCAAAGAGGTTAACCCATTACCAAACGACAAAATTTTGGACTCGTCCATTTTGAAAGGTGTTGCAAACGACAATTTAAAGTTGATGAAATTTTAAAATTCATTTCATTTTGCGTTAGAAAGCATTGTGGCAAATGAAGAAATTGCTTGTCACAAGCAATTTTTTCATTTTCCACAATTTTTTCCCAAGCCTTTCCTTGTTAGGGAGTCAAAGGGCGTCACTGTGCAGTAATGGATTGATTTGAACCCCTTTGTCTTTCTGTTCAAACTTTTCTTGTAAACGCAATTCCTTCTACTCGTAGAAAAATATTTATTGTTAGAGTTGAATGAAATTGTAATAGAATGTTCCTCATCACCTGGTCGTGTGTATATTATTGAGTCTGAGGTTTTGCCAAATTTCAGTATGACATGGGAAAGGGGGGGGGGGGGGTGGTGTTTTTGCAAAACCTCATAACTACAGCTTAATTTAAGCTGTAGTTACGAGGTTCTGCAGTAACACCGACAATATATTTTGACTGTGAGCTAATGTTTTCTATGCAGGATGTGACCCCTGACCCCAGACAATCCTGTGGACCCTACTCACCCATCCCCCACAAGAACACATCCAGATCTGCCCATACAGAGAACCCTATAGGGGCAGATAACCATGATACTATAGGAATTATGGCAATAGACAAGTTTGGTAACATAGCTGCAGGGACGTCAACTAATGGACTTACATATAAAATACCAGGGTATTTAATTTTTATGCCCCAGTATTGAAAGATCTGGGGCTATTGCTTTCCTAGTGTCCTTCTGTCTGTCTGTCCATCCATCTGTCTGTCCGAAAACTTAACATTTTGTCTTTTCTCCAAAAGTATTGGACACACAAAGCTCAAATTTGATATGTAACTTCCTTTCAATGATATCTATCTGTTCCATGCAATATGACCTTCCTTAAGGTCATCCGTTAACCCTTATCAACCCTTTACACAAAAACTTAACATTTTAGAAAAATGGCCATTCGGGGGCATTCATGCTTCACAAAAACATCTTGTTATACAGTCGACACTTGTTGTGTCGAAGTCAGAGGGGCCGTCAAAATACTTAGACATATTTGGAGTAAGATATATCCGATTTTCTATCAAAATAATGTTAAACCGTCTTTGATGCTCATCAAGTACGTTCATAATGAAATATAGTAGGAAAAGGAAAGAAATTGCTCGATATGAGCAATTTCTTTCCTTTTCCTTCTTTATTTCAATGGCTACATTTTTTTCAAAATCATTTTGTTTAATGTTTTTGATATCCATTGATGAGGATGGGATCAGTTTTTCACTTCGACTGAAGCGGGAATTTCGACTCATCCGAGATCGACATAACGAGTGTCGACTGTATATCATCTGTCCAAACCTTTCCCTATTGACAAAATTTCAGATTAATCCAAACTGAAAGTTGTTGGAGGTTACAATGTTTATGATTCTTGAAATGGAATATATATATATGTACATGTATCTTACAACAGAGAAAAGCTCAAGAGAAGTTGAACCCCCAGCTTTGCCAGTATCCATTCAGACATTTGACAAACGTCATTTGCCTCTCACCAATTGGTGTGAATGATCTATGTGAGAGAGCAGCTGAAGCTTGGTTTGGATATTGTGGTGGTATAGGCGAGAGGAAATACAGGGAATACACAGTTAGGTGCTCAATCCTCCGCGATATGACTGTAGCAGTTTAAAACAGTTTTAACCCCAATAAATCAAATTAAATCAAATACATGAACAATAGAAGCTACACAAACCATTAAGCATGATGTTGTTATTTTTCAGTCGTGTAGGAGATTCCCCTATAATGGGTGCAGGAGCGTATGCTGATACTGACATAGGAGCTGCAGCCTGTACTGGCAATGGTGATATTATGATGAGATTTCTACCCAGGTACAAACATAATTGAGCCAGGATCTGGAAAAACGTCCATTATAGCATTTGAGACAGCTATACTTCAATTCCAGTAAGTGCCTAAATGCAGACCGGTAGAAAACCATGTTGCTCTTTAACCATTGCTATAGGTCACAAAGAAGCTATTAGAGAATGACATGGATCCTGATCAGACTGTGCGTATGCACAGGCTGGTCTGGATCCAGGTTGTTCTCAAATGCCATAAAGGACGTTTTTCCAGATCCTGGCTCAATTATATTTTGTCCTATTAGCTTTGATGACTAGGCTAAAACGTTTCACTGTAAGAAGATGTTCTGAATACAGAATGGCTGGTCTGCTTTATTTTACATTCAGTTGCAATATGCTACAGTCGAAACTCGTTATGTCCACATCGGATAAGTCGAATTTTTGCTTTAGTCGAATTTCAAATCTGGCCCCGTCCTCATCAATGGACATAATTTTTTCAAACAAAATAATTTCCAACTGAATATAGCTATTTAAATATAGTAGGAAAAGGATAGAAATTGCTCGAAACGAGCAATTTCTTTCCTTTTCCTACTATATTTCAATAATAATCGTACTTGATTAGTTTCAAAAACGGTCAAATATCAACTTTATCGAAGCAGAACGAAATCGTATGAGTCGAATTCTGGATATGTCGAGGTATTTTGACGGCCCCTCCGACTTCGACACAACGAGTGTCGACTGTATATCTGAATGACAGTGGACCTGAAGTGAAACCCTTGTTTTTTATGTATGGATGCAAGAATCTACAGGTTTTCTAGATTAATGTCCATTCTAGGATTACAAGTTGTGAAAATATGTTTAAAATTACACTTTTGACAGGGCAATGACATTAAAATATTCTAACAATTCAAAGACAACAGTGTCCACAAATTTGAACAATTTATTAGCTTTGTCATTTGAAGAAAAATCAAAGATCTAGATCTATAAAATATTTTTATGCCCCCCTTATGGAAATATCGGGGGCACATTCTCTTACTTGCGTCTGTCTGTCTATCCGTCTTTCTGTCTGAAAAGTTAACATTTGCCTTTTGTCCAAAAGTATGTGACATACTAAGCTCATATTTGGTATGTAACTTTCTTTCAATAATATTTATCTGTTCCATGCGATATGACCTTCATCAAGGTCATTCGTTAACCCTTATCAAACCTTTACATGAGGTAAAGCATTCTAGAAATATAGCCATTTGGGGACATTAGTGTTTCACAAACACATCTTGTTTATCTTCATCTAGTTATCTAGCTGTAAGTTTGATGTCAAATGGTATGTCCCCAGAAGAGGCTGCCACACAAGCTATACAAACAATACGCAGAAAATATCCTAGCTTTTCTGGGGCTGTAGTTGCAGTGAATAAAGAGGGAAAATATGGTATGTAACATTTGGCTCAAATTCTTTCAAAAAGTAATAGAATGGACATTGAAAACCTTGGGGAGCAAATCAACAGCTGTGACACAAGATAAAGACAAAATAGGGAGAAAATAACTATGATTTTTGTGGGTCTGTGATTGCCATGAACAAAGATTGCCACGCTTTTGTCTTTACCAGCTTCTAAGTTGGGTAAAACTTAAATGTGTTGTGCATGAAAGGGTTCAATTTAACCTATTACCACATAGTGGCACTATTTGAGGCCCCTCAAGATTGAGGCTTAGGAAAACATTGTGGAATATGAATAAATTGCTTCACCCCTTGAGACAAGCAATTTTTCATTTCTGACAATGTTTTCTACCAAGAAAGACCACAAAATGTAAAACTCCATGTACTTGGAATTTTTGTTGTATGATCTAAATAGCACCACCCCTTTTTACAAGCAATTTCTTCCTTTTCCACAAAATTCTATAAAATTGCACTTGAATCTGCAACATCTTTGAATTTTAAACACCATAAAATGTTGCCGATGTGTAATGGCTTAACCCATTACTGCACAGTGATGCCTTTTGACTCCTTCACAAGAAAAGGCTTGGGAAATGATTGTGGAAAATGAAGAAATTGCTTGCGACAAGCAATTTCTGCATTTTCCAAAATGATTTCTAACCCAAAATGGAAAGATTTTTGAAATTTCATCAATTTGAAATTGTCGTCTGCAACACCTTTGAAATTGGAAAAGTCCAAAATTTTGTCGTCTGGTAAAGGGTTAACTAAAAGATATCGAAATGCCTCACATTTCATATGTTGTTATTGCAGGGGCCGCCTGTCACTTGTGGACCAACTTTGCCATTACTGTTCGTGATTCTACAATGTCCGATGTTCAAGTATTTAATGTCACATGCTATTAACCAGTTCCCAAACAAGACCCAGGCCCAGATGGCCCCAATAGAACATGCTTGGGAAAACATTGAGGCAAAATAAGAAAATGCTGATAACCAGCATTTTCTCCTTTTGCCTCAATGTTTTCTATGGCATATTTTTCACAATTTTTACCTTTTGTAACATCAATTTTGTTGTTTGCAGCAGCTTTCAAATTATACCATCCTAAAATTTGTCATTTGGGGAAGGGTTAATACCATTCTGAACAGTTTAGGCTTTGGTGTAAAACCATTGTCAGTGCTTATGACATAAAATGTACTCACAATCACTTCCCTACAAATTAGTACCATTCAGTCCATTCAAAGTAGTGCTGATGAATGGAAATTTAAGTGGAATTTTCAGTTTAAGGATAAAGTACGATTATACTGTTGTAATTGTCTAATCTGCATTTACAATATTTCTGAACTTACACAACAAATCTACTATCTATTACTAGCTTTTTCAAACCATTATCTTTCAGGGATATTTGTTAGATTAATCTTTGAAGTATTCTGATACTGTATTATACGTACATATCTCAAAATACCAAATATTTCAAGTATTATACATCATAGCTGGATTCTTATTTTCATTCTTGAAAATAATTATACCACCCACCTACGAAGTAGAGGGGGTATATTGGTTTCACCATGTCTGTCCGTCCATCCGTCTGTCCGTCCATCCATCCATAGACTTTTTCGTTTCCTTGCTCTGACTCAAGAACCGTTTGACCTAGGATCATAAAACTTTATGCAGTTATTGCCATTGACCCAAGGAGGTCCCCTATTGTTGTGGGGTCATGCAGGTCAAAGGTCATTTTGTGCTCCAACTAAACCTTTTGACCTATATCACTTTTTCAATGACAAGGCACTAGTGGGGGTATTTGTCTGCTTTGCCACAGTTCTAATTGTTATACATGGTGTAATAGATCTAGATATTGTAGATTGAATCATGTGAATTTTGTGAAAAATCACCATATTTTATTTAAAACAATGCAACATATTTTATTTTCACATATTGGTGTGGTATTGTGACTGTGATATAACAATTTTTCCAAACCCATTCTTCAATACATGTATTCTTAAAAAAGATATAAATTAACTAAAATTTCGCATATTATGATATCATTATGTAGATATTTTGTCCATTTCACTTTTTTGTGCCCCAGATTATAATGTCCAATGATTTCTTAACATAAATAATCAAGTAACAGGTATCATTACTTTTCAACAATAATGTAGCGCGCAAGTGGTCCGCTCGCGCTCTAGGGGAAGCTGCGATGGTGGCTCGACGACTCGACCTTCATGGTGTTGGATGGCTAGCGGAAAATAAGGGGGGGGGGGTTGGACTTCACAAAAAAAAATAATTGCCAAAGAGGAAAGGATTAATTTCAATCTCAAAATGCGGGGCTAAAATCAAGAAGCAAAAGACAAAGGTTCAGTTTAAACTTTACCAAAATAATTAATATTACAACTAAAAATACAATAACAATTCAGATCAAAGTCAACAATTCAGAAAATCAATAATAAATGCCAAAGTTAGTGCCAAAAAGTCTTATCTGCAATTTAATTCTAATTCCAAAACAAAACCAAAGACAAAATAAATACGACTGCTAATTTCTACTTAAAACTGATTTAGAATTTATTCCCAAAGTCAAAATAAAAGAAAAAAACTAAAAAAAAGAATGTTTTCAAATACCTCAAAATAATTCTACATGTTTCCTTTCCAAAGTTTAGAAGTGAAGTCTTTAAAAATCTGCGGGAAGACCGTATTTATACTAGGATTAATACGAGGTTCCGACAGTGTTGTCTATCATTATAAGCCAATCAAGACGCCGAATACTTCCCACAGTGTTAGGGAAAAATGCTGGAAGAGACCCCGCATTTCCAGCAAAATTCCCGCATCATGTGGGAAATGGTGGGAATTTGATACCCAGTGCAGTAAAAGTGCATTTCTAGGGACTTTTTCAATGAAAGTTACGCAAATTACATACTACCCACATAGAAAAATGGTTAATCTACGATTCTGGCATAAATGCATAAGAAATTGACTAGTAATAAGGCTAAAACGAGTTGCAAAGACAGATGACAGCTCTAGAAAAGTTTCGTCGTTGGGTTCTAGTCTAAACAAATCCCATCATGCAATGCGAGATGTAAACAAACAACATGGCGGCCATTAAACTTTCTCAAGCGCTGATGAAGCAAAAATACTACAATTTGTCTTTTTACAGATAAACTAATAAATGACAACAGGTAATTAATGTATCTTCGTAAAATATGAACATAAAACTATTGATTTGTGTATTTACAACTGTCTACGACTGTTCTAAGGGATTTTAGCTTTGATGAAAGTTGAGTGCAAGTGACCTTGTTTGGCAGATCGAGCACTAGGTCACTACATTACCCCCCTGTTGGTGTGCCAAAGCTCCGACTGGCACACAAACAAAGACGAAATGCAATGCTAGTATGGTCGTGTTCCTGGCTGTGGTCAAGGATACACTATAATCTGTATTTCGTTAAAGAAAAACGCTGCATAAAGAGGAAAAATGGAAACGCAAAACTTGTATTTCCAATTTTCCTATGTGCACAGAGAAATCTTATTAACATTCATTATATACATACAACAATCTGTCTAAACGAACAAATGCTAACAATAAAGGCTAATTATTATTACAAAAAAATGCTATTGTACATTTTCGCATTCAACTAAGTGACTTAAACATTGTAGAAAAAGAGCTGATGCAAATGTAGATCAATTCTTCCTCCATAATGCTTATAATATAACAGGACAATATACATGTGTGAGCTTTTTTACCTTTTGACAACAAATAAATTAACAAACAATTACATTTTTCAAAACATGCAACATTTCAAGTCCTTCATGCATGGAATTTAATGAACAAAACATTGTGGAAAAGGATTGACAATAGCTGACATGCCAGTCAATTTCTTCTCAACAATGCTTGGAATGTAATTGCATAAATCCAATTATAAAGACTAATTTTTTTGACTAAATTATCATGCTTGAAGCACTACCAATAATGAATAAACATTTTCATTTACAAATAAGCAAGCAAAATTCACATTAAATTCAGTGAGAAGTGGCAAAGTCTTTTTAAAATAAGCTTTGACATCTTAAATTTTGAATGTTGCGAGAAGATAGTTTATTCTGCTGTGGCAAAATAAATTTTCTCCTGGCTACAGTCGTTTACACAAATTAAACACACATAATGGTCAACAACGTATTAATTTAAACATTACAAATATTTAAATAACATTTTACTGCAGATGACACATTGTTTTTGACTGATGTAGGAGAAAGTTGGATCCTTCAGCAGGAAGGTTCTTTCTAACTCCTGGAGCAATCAAATAAATTTATTCAAGACAACAAAAGGTTGGATGTCAGAGCAAAAATAACATTTTACATGAAAAGCACAGTTTTTGGTAGACGACTCAGCAATGATTTTGACTGACACAAGAGGGAGTGAGATCTTTCTATATAGAAAGGTTCTCTCTCTCCCTTTGGACAATCAAATCACATTTCTATAGTAAACTCAGACAACAAATACTAAATAGAGACAGTGCGATTATGCTGGGGTAAGGCTTAAATCTTATACATAGTACATTATACACAGACAAAAGTTACAAAGTAAAAGTAAACGTTGAGGTCCCTCGAATGTCTCTGGTGGTAGGTTACTTCTCCATTATTATGTATTACGGTCGCGAAGTGAACGAGAGTTCATACATCATTGACTAATAAAAGGGGAAAATTAGTGTTCTGATAAAAAGGGGCTTAGTGAATTACGCGGGGCAACACTGTAATGAAATATTATTATAGTTCTGATAATTACTACTGTTGATAACGCAATTGTCCAAACATCAGATATACACACAGTTCGCGATCACTACGCAGAATAGTCTAAATGTTAATTTTCTAGCAATATTTTTACCATGGATCGATACTTTTCACCACGGATCGATACTTCTCACCACAGATCGATGCTCCTCACCACGGATCGACAATCAACTCCTGACTCGCAGCAGGGCTTTCGTCTCTCATAGCCCACGATCGGTTGCTGTTCCCAGACGGTCAACCATTGACCTTACACGACATCCGATGGTCACTCAGACGGTCAACCCATGACCAATAAACCGGATGGCCAAATCCCATGGCCTAGAATGTAAACATCGGATAACAGATGGAACCTCATCAACGGATCGTAAACTCATGATAACGAAACCTGCCTCTGGTCTTCTTGAGGAGACTGGAATCACTGGTGGATGGTCAACCTGTGACCTGGTGCGGAAACGATGGATGTTCCACTCATGAATGGTAACTCTTGTACAGACGGTCAACACATGACCTGGTACAAAATACTGACTGGATGGTCAACTCTTGACCTGGTACGGAACACTGGACTGGACGGTCAACTCTTGACCTGGTATGGAACACTGGACTGGACGGTCAACTCTTGACCTGGTACGGAACACTGGACTGGACGGTCAACTCTTGACCTGGTACGGAACACTGGACTGGACGGTCAACTCTTGACCTGGTACGGAACACTGGACTGGACGGTCAACTTTTGACCTGGTACGGAACACTGGACTGGATGGTCAACTCTTGACCTGGTACGGAATACTGGACTAGACGGTCATCTCTTGACCTGGTACAGAACACTGGACTGGACGGTCATCTCTTGACCTGGTACGGAATACTGGACTGGACGGTCAACTCTTGACCTGGTACGGAACACTGGACTGGACGGTCAACTCTTGACCTGGTACGGAACACTGGACTGGACGGTCAACTCTTGACCTGGTACGGAATACTGGACTAGACGGTCACCATGGCCCTGGCACGGAAACTACAGATGGTCAAACACTGGTATGGTAATACTGGTAATGGCGGACAGCCACCAAATGACTGGAAATGTCATGGAACTCTGTATAACTATAAACAAATAAACAACTGTAAAAATTACAATTAAATTTGTTATAAAATTTGGCCCTTGGTCTGGTAAGCTTTACTGGAGGTGCTCGTAGCGGGCTCTCTTCAACCACCTCATGCCACTGGGTTGGTAGTTCCAAAATGGTGGTATGGGTATTTGGTCTGGAGGCCTTTTCTCTCTGTAGGCTACAATGGTGCGGACATTAGGGCCTGGGTTAATGTCTGCCGGATACTGGTCTGGAGGCTTCGGCTTCCTGAAGGCAGCAAAAACGCAGACATAGGGATCACGGTTATGGTCCGCTGGATTTTGGTCGGGCGGTTTGGGTCTCTCACAGGCGGTGAAGGCGCAGACACTGGGACCGCGGTTATGGTCCGCTGAATTTGGGTCTGGAGGCTTCGGCTTCATGCAGGCGGTGAAGGCGCAGACACTGGAATCACAATCGTGGTCCGCTGAATTTGGGTCTGGAGGCTTCGGCTTCTCGCATGCCGCAAAGGCGCAGACGCTGGGATTATGGTTATGGTATGCAGCCCTTTGGTCTGGACAGTTTGGCATCTCACAGTCACACGGGACGAAGACGCTGATATGGTCTGCTGGATCTTGATCTGGTGGTTTTGGTTTGTTGCAGGTGGAAAAGGTGCTGACATCTTGGTCAAGGTCACGGCCCACAGGGATGTGGTCTGGAGGATTTCTCTTGTTGTGGGCGGTCATGGCGCAGACGTTTGGGTTAGGATCATTGTTCAATGGATCTGCTCCACTTTGGTCCGGAGGCTCTTGGATCATGCAGGTGGAGACTCGACAGGCACCTAGGTTGAGATTACAGTCCACCGAACTATGGTCTGGAGGCTTTGGCTGGTTATTGGCGTAGACATTTTGGTCAGTGTTGCTGTCTGCTGGGCTTTGGTCTGGTGGCTTTGGCTGGTTCCAAGTGGCAATGGCACAGACAGCATGGTCAGGGTTATATCCGGCCGGACTCTGGTCTAGCGGCTTTGGCTCGTTGTGGACAGTGTTGGCACAGGCATTTGGGTCAGGGTTATGGTTGGCCGGTTTCTGGTCTGGATTCTCTGGTATTTGGCATGCAGCAAGGGGGCAGGCATCAGGGCAAGGATTACAGTCTGCCTGGTTGCAGCTGCTTTGCCCATTCTCTATGGTAAAGGGTTCTGCTTGCCTCTGGGTTCGTCTGTGCAGGTTGGGCTGGATCTGCTCCTGGTGCTTTGGACCTTTTGCTTCTGGGCGGGTACCGAAGGTTGGCCTTTCATTGGATTGCGGTCCTGAAATAGAGCTTAAAGAGCAATTATTATAAGACAACATAAGTTTGACCCTTTTGGCACCTCTCTGGTATGATTCATACTTCACTGGTTCCGCCATGGCATTGAAGGGTCTATGCTGTGGGTAGCGGTAGTCATTCTGGTATGGATGGTTCTCTGCTACCATACTGGCTGGTCTGCTGGTGCCCTTGGGGGAACGGGCTGGTCTCATAGGATGGCATTGGCTAGGGAGGTCTCTATACTGTGTGTAGCACGGCTCACTTCTACCCATGTCAGGCTGCTCACTGGCGCTTGGATGGGGATACCTGCTACAATAAAGGGTTTGAAAGGGGTAGCTTGGATCTTGGTAGATTAAGGAATTTAGCATAGCGTTGGTAAGCCTGGGTTGGTATCTACTCTTGTCAGGATAGTCAATTGAATAATGGAAAGGACTCGGATCCGGATCAGACTGCCCTCTATGGAAGGTGGTGTTCTCTCTGGTCAGGCTGCCCTGGTAATGGCCCAATTGGGTGCCCTGGCTTTCTGGTCTACAGGGGGTCTACACTGGGGAGGAGAGACAAGGCAATAATTATAGAAATTATTCCTACCTGAGTCTGATCTGAGTCTATGGTCTCCTGTCTGTTTTTGGAAGTGGCCCATGGTCAGGTGCTGCAGGCTGGACGGGACTAATGGTGTGGTTTGGTCTGCTGGATCGTGGCCCGGATCAGGGTACATGGTTGAGTCGGTTTCTGTCTTCCCCGGTTTGGATAGGCCTGGATTCGGCTCTCTGGATCAGCGGGGTGGAAAGGTATGCTGATCTGCACTTCTGACACCAGAATTATGTAGCGCGCAAGTGGTCCGCTCGCGCTCTAGGGGAAGCTGCGATGGTGGCTCGACGACTCGACCTTCATGGTGTTGGATGGCTAGCGGAAAATAAGGGGGGGGGGGGGGGGTTGGACTTCACAAAAAAAAAATAATTGCCAAAGAGGAAAGGATTAATTTCAATCTCAAAATCGGGGCTAAAATCAAGAAGCAAAAGACAAAGGTTCAGTTTAAACTTTACCAAAATAATTAATATTACAACTAAAAATACAATAACAATTCAGATCAAAGTCAACAATTCAGAAAATCGATAATAAATGCCAAAGTTAGTGCCAAAAAGTCTTATCTGCAATTTAATTCTAATTCCAAAACAAAACCAAAGACAAAATAAATACGACTGCTAATTTCTACTTAAAACTAATTTAGAATTTATTCCCAAAGTCAAAATAAAAGAAAAAACTAAAAAAAAAAAAAATGTTTTCAAATACCTCAAAATAATTCTACATGTTTCCTTTCCAAAGTTTAGAAGTGAAGTCTTTAAAAATCTGCGGGAAGACCGTATTTATACTAGGATTAATACGAGGTTCCGACAGTGTCGTCTATCATTATAAGCCAATCAAGACGCCGAATTCTTCCCACAGTGTTAGGGAAAAATGCTGGAAGAGACCCCGCATTTCCAGCAAAATTCCCGCATCATGTGGGAAATGGTGGGAATTTGATACCCAGTGCAGTAAAAGTGCATTTCTAGGGACTTTTTCAATGAAAGTTACGCAAATTACATACTACCCACATAGAAAAATGGTTAATCTACGATTCTGGCATAAATGCATAAGAAATTGACTAGTAATAAGGCTAAAAACGAGTTGCAAAGACAGATGACAGCTCTAGAAAAGTTTCGTCGTTGGGTTCTAGTCTAAACAAATCCCATCATGCAATGCGAGATGTAAACAAACAACATGGCGGCCATTAAACTTTCTCAAGCGCTGATGAAGCAAAAATACTACAATTTGTCTTTTTACAGATAAACTAATAAATGACAACAGGTAATTAATGTATCTTCGTAAAATATGAACATAAAACTATTGATTTGTGTATTTTCAACTGTCTACGACTGTTCTAAGGGATTTTAGCTTTGATGCAAGTTGAGTGCAAGTGACCTTGTTTGGCAGATCGAGCACTAGGTCACTATGTACAATAACCTCATAACTGCAGCTTAAAACAATTAGCTGCAGTTACGACGTTTTTATTGAAAAGTGACGGTAACCTCTTTGAGCTTTATCCATTACTACATGTAGACTGGTCAAAGATACATGTACATGTATTGCAGATGACAATTTCAAGTGAATTGAATTTCACATCTTCTGTGTGGGAGATGAAAATTGTGAGAGATGAAGAAATTGATTGTCAAATGCAGTCTTATTATTTCCACAATGTTTTCCAGAGCCTCAGCGTTTTTGCCATCATAAAGCATCATTGTCCGGTTTAATTTCATTGCCTTCTCAAACAATTTTTTATGGTAGTCCGAATTGAATGCTTCTGTAGATGACACACTTATTGAAGTTAGTTGAAATGGGATTGGTGTATATTATAATCATAGGACGGAAAGCATTGGAGGAAAAGAATAAATTTCTGAAAGTGGTCTCTTTCACAGACGTCAATTCCAGGGTTTGCTTGGCTTAGGTTTGAAGAAATACAATCATTATTCCTTTGAATTGCTCAATCTTTCATTTTGTGAACAATGAAAAATATTTTCTAACATTCCGTTCAATAAAATTTCATTTTAAACAAGAGTGCCATGGTCACAATATACGCCGCCACTTATAAAACTTGAGACAAAAAAATGACATTGACAAGGATTTATAAATATTCACACAAAAACCTGTAAAAAAGTTGTGTTCACAAAAAGGTTTTTATAAATATCCAGTCAAAAATCTGAAAGGAATTGCGTTCACGAGGCTGAAATATCAATAAGCCCCAGAGACTAAGATTGAAAGGGGCATAACTCAGGCAAAAATCAATGAACCATAAAATCCTTACTTCATGCACATCTACCAATTAAGGTAATAACATCCACCAAGTTTCATTGGTATCCAGTCAGAATCTTAGAAGAAGTTGTGTTGACAAGGCTGCAATTTCAATCAGCCCCAGAGACTAAGTTTTAAGGGAGCATAACTGAGGCAAAAATCAATGAACCATAAAATCCTTCCTACATGCACATCTACTAATTGAGGTGATAACATTGACCAAGTGTCATTAATATCCAGCCTTAAACTTAGGAGGAGTTGCATTGACAAGGCTGCAATTTCAATAAGCCCCAGAGACTAAGTTTTAAGGGGGCATAACTGTGGCAAAAATCAATGAACCATAAAATCCTTCCTTCATGCACATCTACCAATTGAGGTGATAACATTGACCAAGTGTCATTAAGATCTAGCTATAAACTTCGGAGGAGTTGCGTTGACAAGGCTGTAATTTCAATAAGCCCCAGAGACTAAGTTTTAAAGGGGCATAACTCTAGCAAAAATCAATGAACCATAAAATCCTTCCTTCATGAACATCTGCCAATTGATGTAATAACATTGACCAAGTTTCATTAAGATCCAGCCAGAAACTTAGGAGGAGTTGCGTTGACAAGGCTGCAATTTCAATAAGCCCCAGAGACTAAGTTTTTAAGGGGCATAACTCAGGCAAAAATCAACGAACCATAAAATCCTTCCTTCATGCACATCTACCAATTGAGGTGATAACATTGACCAAGTTTCAAGAAGATCCAGCCAGAAACTTAGGAGGATTTGCGTTGACAAGAAAAGTGGACGGATGGACGGACGGACGGACGGACAGACGGAGAAGATGTCGCCAATATACGTCCGCCTCCGGCGGCGTATAAAAATACAGTTCTAGTTTTTGCAGCTTACTCAATAAACGTAGTGTAAGTTTAACCCTTTCCTGAACAAGACCTGGTTTATCTGGTGTATCTTGTAACAGTTTGACATCATATTGTTGTTTGGGAAACGATTATTCAGTTGAATTGAATGGTGTATAATGCCTCTTTGAAACGCATCTCAGTCATATTGCTGCAACTGGAACACCTCATTATGGATTTCTTTCGTTTCTCTCACCAGTGCTTCCACCCCTACATCCTTTTTGAATCCCCAGCTGCTCTCTCGAATCTGTTTACGATTACAAATGATGGACAGGATGTTAGCTGCGACCGATGACCTGATGATTGAGAGTCTGATGCGCTACCAACTGCATATGGCCGCAGCCATACAGCTTAGACAAACAACCTTTACCTGTTCCAAAACAAGATCTGGTTTTGACATCCTTGATAGGTGAAACTTGTGAAGAAATTGAGGCAAAAGATGAAAATGCTGATAACAAGGATTTTCTCGGTTTGCTTCAACAATTTATGTGCTAATGCATACACAGGTCTATTTCAGTCAACATAGTTTTGTTGCCAGGAGTCTAGCAGCTTTCAACCTTGATCCTATCCCATCACAGCATATCAACACCTTTTGATGCCCCTCAAGATGGAAGCTTTGATCAAATGTCGGCAAGGAGCTTGGCCAGGTTGGGATTTGAACCCACAATCCCTTGAATGATTACCAATTAAGCTACCAGGACTAGACTGTTTCAGAACATATTTAATTAAGAATCCTCTACTTGTCAGGATCACAAACATGTCAATTTGAATTTGAACCAAGTTTCTTTAACCCATTACCAGATGACACAATTTTAGATTAGTCTAAATTCAAAGATGATACAGAAGACAACTTGAGAGAATGAAATTTTACAATTTCTGGTCTTTCTGTAAAGAAGGCATTGTCGAAAATGAAGAAATTGCTTGTCACAAGCAATTTTTTTTCATTTTTCACAATGCTTTCCAAAGCTTTTGTGAGGGAGTCAAAAGGCTTCACTGTGCAGAAATAGGTTAACTTTTGCTCACATAAGACTTGGTATTGACATCCCTTATAAATGTCTTAGGAAAACATTTGAGGCAAAAGTAGAAAATGCTAATAATCAGCATTTCCTCTTTTTGTCTCAATATTTTCTATGCTATATTGTTAAGAAATTCTATCATTAGTTGATCTAATAATCATTTTGTCATCAGCAGCAGTTGCGACTTTGGAACAGTAAACTTGAAAGCCCTGAAGGGCTTGAGTCGCTCCACAGGCCTGGATTTATTGTAATATCAAATTAATTTTTTTTCTAGATTTTTCAATACTTGTGGTTCTTAAAACAAAAACAAAGTAAAAACCAGCAATCATGTGGTCAAAGCTAAAAGAAGGTTAATGATTGACTAATATTTTGGGGATGTTACGTAGTGATAATAAAGTTGAAAACTGTAGAAATGTCAAATTCAAGGGCACATAATTCAGTATGTGAGTTTATAATCAAGCTGAAAATTAAACTCGTGCAAGATCTTATGGTCACCATCACTCTATCCAAATTTCGTCAATATTAGTCTATTCTTGGTCGTAAAAAAGAAACAAGAGTTGTCCATGGACAACGTAGCTTGCCTATACGGGAGCTTGTCACAAAAACAGCTAATTTTATAAAAGTAGGTCAAACTCCAAGGTCAAGGTCACAAGGTCATGGTCACAAATGAAAGGTCTTGGCAGGAGGTATCCATGTGTGAAATATCAAGGCTCTATCTATAATAGTGCATGTGATATAGGCCAGGTTAAAATTTTTAAAAGTAGGTCAAACTCCAAGGTCAAGGTCACTAGGTCAAAGGTCATGGTCCCAAATGAAAGGTCTTGTCGAGAACTACTAATATCTATGTGTGAAATATCAAGGCTGTATCTCTAATAGTGCCTGAGATATAGACCAGGTTAGAGTTTTTCAAGTGAAGACGGGACGCGACGCCGACACTAGGGCTGTGACATTAGCTCCCCGGACATAAAGTCCCAGCTCGCTAAAAAGTGTCGCTAACGGAAATTTTGTCAATTTCAAGGGCACATGACTCAGATTGTAGCGCTGTGATCATCCTGAAAATTACACATAAGCAAGATCTTGTTATCAACAAGATTCTGTCCAAATACCATCTTGATCGGTTTACATTTGTGGTTGTAAGAGTGAAAACAGTCGAAAATGGTAATTTTGTCAAATTCAAGGGCATGATGTAAGACGTCAATATAGCTGAAAATAACACCAAGGCAGGATATTATACTTATATGTATTCTGTTTAAGTTTTGTCTTGATTGGTTTATGTTTGTAGATTTTAGAGTAAAAATAAAGTCAAAACCAGCTATTTTTGACATTCAAGGGCGGACAACTCAGATTATTCTGTTCAATCCAAATTCTTTGAAGGAATCTGAGAGAGGGTCACCCAAGGATCATTCCTGTGAAGTTTGGTTGAAATCCATCCAGCAGTTTTTGAGAAGATATTTAAAAAAAAAAGTTTATGGACACACATATGCATGCACGCACGACGGACACACCGCCCGCTGGCCTGAAAGGCCAGTGGAGCTAAAACATTACCATTTCTAAAAGTTTAATAAGAGCCAGATTAGTAAGTAAATTCAAAGCTTTTAATATTTTTCATTCTTATATAATCATACATATCTAGTGCTCATATCAAAACGCAAATGTGAACAATCTATCAAAATGAAAAAGTGACCCGTCCCGCTAAAAGGGACCTTATCGGATTTGTGAAAAATATCGACCCTAGTCAGTCCGCGCAGCCAGTCTAGGGCCGACACTTTTCACTTTGATGCAATTTTTTTTGAATCTGGAGTGTTTCCCCTATCTTACTATATGTTCATTTTTGCATACTGAATCTGGTTGACCTGTGCTGGGTCTGACATGTTTGTCAAAATTTGGATTTTTGGAGTTCGGATAAGGTCCCTTTTAGCGTGACTGGTCACAAATATGAACAATAATTTAGAGTTCAACCCTTTTACAAGACTGTTAATATTTAGACAAATCCAAATTGAAAGTGGTCAATTACATGAAATTAAGTCAAACACGAAACAAACCCATGTCATTCTTACTTTGAATCTCGTTTACAACAAAATCATCCTTGGATACCCCAGAGTCTGCTACTCTACATGTAGCGTAGCAGACCATGGGGTATCCTAGGATGCAAGAAAATGTCCATTAAGCAATCTATAAGTTTGTTTTTTATTTGATGTATTGGGGTTTAAAGCCGTTTTCAACTGCTATAGTCTTATTGCGGTATCTGTAGCACCTAACCATGGATTTATCATTTCTCACACCAATACTACCACAACATCCTAACCTGCTGCTTGCAAACATAAGTTAATGATATCAAACCAGCAGTTTGTTTTTGAAACAATAACTTAAATGAAAGGAGGCAGTGTAGGCTAAGATCAGACTGCACATTTGTGCAAGCTGATCTTAATCTATTCTACTTGTAAAAACTTTGGTCAAAACAGGATAAGATGTCAAAGAGCAGCATGAGAAATGTTAATGCTCATTTGATGAGGCTCAAATTATTCAAAGGAAAAGGGAAATAATGAATTTTTGTATCAGTTTCTCTTTTTCTCAATATTTTCAAAGCTGTCTCAACTAAAAAATTTCCCCCAAAAGCCCTATCATACAAACATTGAGGTAAAAGACAGAAATGAATATAACCAGGATTCTCACCTTTTACCTTAACATTTTCTGTGCTAAGTTGTACACAAGTTCTATCCCTAAAAACATTCACTTTGTTATTTGAATTATCTTTCAACATTGTTTTGATTTAGAATAGGTTACAGTTGTCAGAACTATGGGGTAAAGCTTGATAAAAGGGATAAACCCATTCCAAAATGACAACATTTAAGACTGGTCTAATTTGAAAGCTGCTACAGACAACAAATTGGAAGTTGATAAAAAATGTGTTCTAATAAAGCAGAGAAAATATTTAGGTAAAGGAGAAATTCTTGTTATCAACATTTTCTTTTTTAACCCCAATGTTTCCAAAGCCTTATCCATTAAAGATGTCAATAAGGTCTTGCTAAGGAAAGAGCAGTTCACATACAATGTATCACGCTAGGGGGTAACCTTTTTTCAAAACTTCAGTAAAATATCTTTCCAAATTTGACACAATTTAAAATTGGTTATGAAACAATACAAGACGTTTGGTGTAAAAAAACATTGAAAGAAAAGTGGGAAAAAGTGGTAATCAAGATCTCATTTTCCTTCAAAGTCCTTTTAAGCTTCTAATATACTATAATGTCAATACAAGGGCTGATTTAGGAAAATGTTCAATAATAATTAAGCGCTTTAGTACAAATGAAGCCCTAATTCAACCCTTCCATTATAATAACATGAGTTGTGAAGGTACAAACCCTAAAGTCTATTTCAACTACTTTTGGATGTGTCCCAAAATTCATATATTAAATATACATAATAAGATCTATGTTTTTTCTATATTATAACATGTATTGTATACATGTCACCTATACAATGCTATGACACGTTACCAGACAGCAGAATTTGGGCTGGTCCAAATTCTGATATCATACAGAAAATAGCTTCAAGGGAATGAAATTTTACATTATATGTTATTTATGGATAAAAAAAAACATTGTATGAAATGAAGAGACTGCTTGTTACAAGCAATTTCTTTGTCTAACATTTTTTTCCAAAGCCACCATGTTTTGAGGTGTCAAAAAGCATCTCTGTTTGGGAATGGATTAATTAATCTCCAATGCAACCTTTGAGCTGCCATCACAATGGATTAAAATTCTGTGCGTAAAACTTTCTGTTCAACTCAGCAAGAATGACTTTGTACTGTAAAACTTTCTCTTGTGGTAACCACACATTGTAGTCGTCTTCTGGTGGGGTTATGCATTCTGTAAACAAACAGTATAATTTATAGTTTACAAATCACATTTATGTCCTTGACATTAGGCAGGAAGCATAGCATAAGGTCAGACTGTACATATGTGCAGGCTGATCTTATTCCATGCTGCAGACAAAAGCTGAGGAATGCCCTTAAATAAACATATACAAGAAAATATTACAATATAATTTCATTGACAATTGTCTAATAGACAATTCATAACTTTTTATTCATCTCAGCAAAGATGACTCCAAACTGTGTAGTTTTCACTGATCTCCTTTATCTGCTTCTGCTTCAAGTCTAAAATTTTGTAGTGTGCCAATTAAGTGACCCTTTTCTATGATATTTGCTCAGGAACCCTCTGCATAAATAAGCATTAATGTTGTGCTCTTGAATACTATAGATGTACAAAAATGAGTGACTGAAAGATCAGCTATATTTTTTATACTGAGCTATTTAATTCATCATTAAAGAAAGAATTCAAGACAAAAGCAGATGAATTCACCCCTACCTTTTTCTATAGATTCCTGCGCTGACACACTCTTGGGTCGTCCCCTACGTTTTTTACCATTACTGGTCTCTGACGCTGGACTAGAGGCTTCAGTGCTCACTTTGGTGTTTGTCTCTGTACTCTGTAACAAGTTATCATAGTTATTTTAATAAGAGTCTGGGTGTTAACCCATTACCAAGCAGCACAGTTTAAGGGTTATATAAAGGGTAATAAAATATGAGTGTCAGGGTAACAATTGTTTAGCAATGCACTTCTCCAAATGAGATCTCTACACCAATGAAGTTTCATCATTCTATCTTGCATTCTTTTCGAGTTATGTTCTGTTCAAAAATCAAGTATGAAAATAAACAAAGGGCAATAACTCCAAAATAGATCAGTAGAGTAATGGTTCTTGTGCACTGCACCCCTCTATAATGAGATCTACCCTGAGTACCCACCTATCAAATTTCATTATTCTACCTTGCAAATTTTTTAGTTATGTTCCAGACAAGGTTTGGTCCATGGACAGACAGACCATCTGACCACCATTTTATTCGAAATGGGACATAATAAGGAAACAGCTTTTTTTCTTTTAGCATTCTCTTCTTTCCTTCCTTTCATTCTTGATTCATCAAACCGCATATTCCTTTGCTAACACAAATGCAATGCTTTGAAAAATATAAATGATATATATGCCTATTGAGTATTGAATAGAGGCAAAAGTTTACCTCTTTTCTCCTGCGTTTCTTTTTCTTGACTTGTTTTTCTAGTTGTGTTGGATTAAAGAAGTCTGGTCGTTCTCGTCTCACCCTTTCTGTTCTTCGAATCTTTGTGGGAGTTTCTGGTTGTTGAATCTGCACCTGGACTGGCGGGTCCTCTTTTTCTGAACAAAAAAAAGTGAGCCATGATACGGAAAAAGGTCCCATAACCCATTACCAGACGGCGAAATTTCAAACTAGTCCAAATTCAAAGATGTTGCAGACGACAAATTCAAGTGAATAGAATTTTACATTTTTGGTCATTGTGTATAGAAAATATTGTGGGAAATGAAGAAATTGCTTGTCACAAGCAATTTCTTCATTTTCCACAATGTTTTCTAAAGCCTTTATCTTGTGGGGGGTAATGGGTTAACCCTTTCCCAAACAAGACTTGTTTTTCTAGTTGTGTTGGATTAAAGAAGTCTGGTCGTTCTCGTCTCACCCTTTCTGTTCTTCGAATCTTTGTGGGAGTTTCTGGTTGTTGAATCTGCACCTGGACTGGCGGGTCCTCTTTTTCTGAACAAAAAAAGTGAGCCATGATATGGAAAAAGGTCCCTTAACCCATTACCAGACGACGAAATTTCAAACAAGTCCAAATTCAAAGATGTTGCAGACGACAAATTCAAGTGAATAAAATTTTACATTTTTGGTCATTTTGTATAGAAAACATTGTCTTAAGCAATTTCTTCATTTTCCACAATGTTTTCTAAAGCCTTTATCTAATGCTAATAATTGGCATCTTCTCCTTTTGCCTTGATATTTTCTGTGCTAAATTGTACGCAGACCTTATCTTTATCAAAATCCACTTTGTTGTCTGAAGCAGCTTTCAAATTCGATCTCTCTCTAATTCTGTCATTTTGGAAAGGGTTAAAGCATTTGAGATAGCTCTATTTCAAGATCAGGCATTGCCTAAAAGCAGACTGGCAGAGACCTATGCTGCTATTTATGTTGCTACAGCTTATGAAGAAAAAGAACATGTTAGAGAACAACATGGTTCCTGATCAGACTGTGTGTATACAGGCTGATCTGGAATCATGCTGTGCTCAAAGAGGTACATTTTTCCAGATCATGGCTCATAATCATTTAATTGTACTACAATTTTCATACTGACGACATGTCAATTAAACTCATACAGTTAGAAAGCTTCTACAGACAACAAAACATATGTCTTTACAGATAGAATATGTGTACATTTTTTCATAATGTATGTAGCCAGGTTTACTATAATATATTAATCATTAGCACCAAAGAGCCACAGGCGAAATTTTAATAGTGCCAGTAATTCCTAAACTATGTTACATTTCTATTCCAAATACAAACATAAGCATTTTGAACGATTTAGAATTTTTACTTATTGAAATATTTGACTATATTGTTCAAAATTACCTCCCTTGCATATGAATATAGAGTAAAATAATGTTTGTAAATAATTTTCTTCTTGAAGCATAATCTTGAAATCTGGCAGGGTGAATCAACTTATGGGAAGTATATTTACATGTGTGTGTGTAATTTGATGCATTTTGTATGGCTAAAAAGGGGTGTTTTTAATGATGGGTTGTGCTTTCACTACAAAAGCACAAGACAATGGAAAACCACTTAACCTAATATCATACAGCAAACTTTTGGGCTGTTCCAAACTCAAATATGTCGCAGACCACACTTTCAAGTGAATGAAATTTTACATGTTTTGTCTTTTGGAGTAGAAAACATTGCGGGAAATGAAGAAATTGCTTGTCATAAGCAATTTTTTTTCATTTTCCGCAGTGTTTTCCAAAACAATTATTTTGCATACCATCAAAAGGAATCACTGTCAGTGTGTGGTTAGCTTAATGTTGAAGCAGAGATCTTAATAAAGATATGACTTACCTGCTTTTATCCCAGACACTGGTGCTTTACATAACGGACACGTCTTACATGCACTTGGTATCTGAAATGATTATTTACCCATTAATACTTTCCTAAACAAGACCAACTTTAGACATACTTATAGAAATTAATTGGGAAATATTGAGGCAAAAGAAGAAAATGCATAAAATCATCATTGTCCTCTTCCACAGGCCCGTAAGAACAGGGGGGGGGCTAAACCCCCTAAAGTTGCCCAAAAATAACGAATTTTCTTAATTTTACACTGAAAATTTTGGGAAATTCCAAATTAGCCCCCCCCCCCCCCCCCCCCCCCCCCCCAAATATTCAGGACAAGGCCTTTAGCCCCCCCCCCCCCCCCCCAATGTGAAATGTCTTCCTACGGGCCTGTTCCACCTCAATATTTTCTATTTTCTTTATTGTTACATAAATCCAGTAAAAAAGTTGTCGCAGTCACTTTGGCCATATTAAAAAAGTTTTTGCCAAATTGAAAAAGTTTGGGCCAGATTAATAACAAGATTATAAGTTAATTGTTTGAAAAAAAAAATACTATTCATATTAGATGATAAGATCTAGATCTACTTAGATCTTACTACACATAGAATGTCCCTTTCTTGTTTGTTATTAAGAGATCTGCCACACATTTGATGTTTTGTTCTTTTATCAGTTCTATAGTCGTTTCCCCATCCCCCTAAATAAAGCTCTAACTACAGCTTGAACTAACTTGAGTAAGCTGTAGTTATGGCATTTTAAAACGTAACCAATGCTTTACATCAGGGTTGGCAATCGACCGGTCAATATGAGCATTGACCGGGCCGGTGGTCAATACTGATTTTAACCGGTCAACACTGGTCGATTGGTCAATTGAAATGGTTGGTTGGAAAATACTCATAAATGATAACCCTACTTGATAGACCCTACATAATTTCTATATAAGAATATCACTACAAATGAGATGTTGAGTTTCTGTTGTTCAAGACTCTAAAAAATAAAGCTACAAAACCAAAATTTAAATGGCAGCAGGCTTTTTTAAGAGGTGGGTTTCATGAATCAGTAAAACTTTCAATAATTCTCATCAATTTCAGTTCAGATAGACTTGGTTCACTATACATTGCCATGTAAAGAAGAAAGGAGAAATGTAATAAGAAAGTGTAATAAGAAAGGGTTTAAAAGTGGCCATCAATGACAAAAATGACACACTACTTCAAAGGGTACAGCTGGTATTGTTAGCCAACACATCAAAGAGGATTACCTAATTTTTAACTGCCTTTTGACAAACAATTAAGAATTGCCAATCAAAACTTTCAAAATACTGGACCTGTCACTCAAACTTATGGAAGGTGTGTCCAGCTAGTAAGATTGACCACTGAGAGGGGCTGAAATATATGGGTTGTGAAACTGACATCTTTGTTTATTCAGAAGTGTGAAAGTGTGATCATTCTGCTATCTGTTATTGGTCAGTTAACTGGACATTACTGGATATTTAATCTAAGTGTCAAAACAACAGTAACTGTTGTGTCAAAATAAAGCCAAAGGACCCTATCTGGTCAAAAGCCACCTGATGAGTACATTTGGCAGGGTCAAAAGAGGCATTTTTTTTCAATTTCAAGAATATGAATAATAAATCCAAAAGAAAAGAATAACTGACCATTTAAGTTTTTTAATTGACCATCAGATTTTTTCAATTGACCATTAAAAAATTTCAATTGACCATTAGAATTTCTCAATCGACCACCAAAAATTTTCAATTGACCATTAGAATTTTTCAATCGACCACTTGGAGTATTGACCAGGGCAGTTTTAACCGGTTAAAACTGCCCGGTTAAAACCGGGTGACCGGTCGATTGCTAACCCTGCTTTACATGCAATGGATTATAATGGTAATATGCTACAGCGCTTGATAGCTGCTGATATTTTGGTACCAGACAAGATTTTTTCAGCACCACACATTTTCGAAAAATAAGATTTTCTTGCATCAGAAATTATTTTTTGTTGTAAATTTGCATCAATGGCGATCGACAGTGTGAACCCTGATCTCTACACGGTGGGTTGAAAATTGTGTTGATCAATGTGATTTTCCAAACGCCGCCACGATTCGCGGTGCTGTGTGGAAATTGAAAGTGGTAAAACACATTGGTCGCAATGGAAAACCACTATATTTTTCCACTTGAATTTTTTGTTTGTCCATGTTGGGGGGTGGTTAAAGCAAAAACATGCCACCTAGTCGTGTACATGGTCATGAGTTAATAGCTGCAATAATGTAACCGAAACCATTTCGGATTTTGATCTAGGTTTCACAAACCAAATACCCATCATCAAGTTTGTGGCTACGATATGGCAGCTAGGTCATGCAGGGGTCTCGCAGCGAGTCGCTACCAATTTTTGTCTGGGACCAGGGGCCAGTGAAATTGGGAAAAATAGCGATGTTTTTACCTAAATTGGGAAAAACAAAAACAAGTTTGTATTCATACTAACACTCGTTTTAGCTGCAAATAAGACTGTAGTGATGTAAAATGCATTTGTACATACTCTTGTTTAAGAATCTACTCTAAAACTGTCTTCAAAATGTTTGTAAATGAAGATGGGGTCTTAACCTGGGGCATTCAGGATCCTCATTGGGAATTTTCACCAGAGAATTGGGAAAAAAAGATACTTTTTACCATTGGGAATGGGGCCGAATAACGGCCCCAAATTTTGGCAAAAAAGACCCCTGCCATGGGTCTACCTAGTTGAAATAATGTAACCAAAACCTTTTTGAATTTTGATCTGGGTTTCACAAACCAATACCCATCATCAAGTTTGTGGCTATGATATGGCAGCTAGATCATGGGTCTACCTAGTTGAAATAATGTAACCGAAACCTTTTTGAATTTTGATCTGGGTTTCACAAACCAATACCCATCATCAAGTTTGTGGCTACGATATCGCAGTCTATCAAACATCACTACTTAGGCTAGTGACTAGTGAAAAAAACATTTTTTTGCAATACAAATTTCTTAACCCTTTCCCTAACAAGACCTGGTTTTGACATCCCTAAGAGAAAAGGTTTGGTTAAAACACTGAGGCAAAAGAAGAAAATGCCGATAATCAGCATTTTCTCCTTTTACCTCAATATTTTCTGTGCTATATTATGAACAAATCTTATCTAAAATGAGTCGACATACCATTGGCCGTGTGCAGCAGCTTTCAAATTGGACCACCCTAACATTCTATCGTTTGAGAAAGGGTTAAGGTGATTAAATGTATTACAATTGAATTTACTAGAGCCGTGTGCGATTTAGGCCGGTAGAGCTCTTCCAGGAGAGTTTGGTTCCCGGCTCTGATACACTACGTAGTAGAAAAAATACTACATAGTGTATCAGAGGGAACCAGACTAGCTCTTCTTCTTCCAGAAGACAACTTCTGGCCTAAATCGCACGCGGCTTAGGTGATTTGAACAATGCAAGTACCCCACCCACTTTTTCACTTGTAATTCGAGTTGACTAAATTAGACTAATGACTGAAAACTTGCCTCTTTGTCGCATTCTGGGCATTTCTTCACTACTTTGTGGTCTGATTTTGTTCTTTCACTTCGAGGTGCAGCCCTGCCCATCCTTAATTGGTGCTTTTGCAAGAAAAAAACTTCTTTGTTTTGCCTTTTATCACAATGATCAACAGGCGCTTTGTTTACGTTTTGTATTCAAGCGCTTCGCGGACCAGGGAAAAGGGGTGCCACTAAAATACGAAAAGACCCTTTTTTTGCGAAAAGGACCGAAAAGACCCGATTTTTTGCGAAAAGGACCGAAAAGACCTTTGGCTTTGCGAACAGGACCTTTGAAAGCCATAATTTTACGTTTTTAAAACATAAATTGCTTTTCATTTTTGTCTATCTTTGCTCTAAATGAATCCTTCACTTAATCTATCCATCAATCACTTAATTTTAATTTATTTTGATTTTTTTTTCAAGAAATTTACGTAGACTTAAAAACTGTATTATAGTTTGTCGTTTTAAGCTTAAGATAAAAGAATATCTTCTTTGAATTAACTTATTTTTAATGGAAAAAATATTAAAATGATTAAATTTTAATTTAAATTTTACAGGGCATCTTTTCATTTCAACTAGATCAGCACAAATGAAAGAAATATTGATATCCATGTTGATTGGACGATCGATCGATTGATCAATTGATTTACTGATTGATTGATTGATTGAACGATTGATTGAATGTTTTGTTTTGATTGATTGATTGAATGTTTTTTAATATTTTTTTTAATATTGATTGAGTTCTTGATTGATTTGAGTTATTGATTGATTGGTTGCCTTCTGATTGACTTTTTGCTGGTGGATTGATTGATCTATCAACTAATTGATTGATTCCTTCATTTATTCATACATGGTACTAAAGAGGCAATTTATTTACTTGTTAAAGAATTGATGTAGTATAATAGTTCTGATGGCTTGATTGATTGATTGATTGATTGATTTATCTATTGATTGGTCAATTAATTGATCGGAGGATCGATCGATTGATCAATTGATTTACTTATTGATTGATTGATTGAACGATTGATTGAATGATTTGTTTTGATGTATTGATTGAATGGTTTGTTTAGATTGATTGAGTTATTTATGATTGAGTTATTGATTGATTGATTGGTTACCTTCTGATTAACTTTTTGCTGGTGGATTGATTGATCTATCAACTAATTGATTGATTCCTTCATTTATTCATTTATTTATACATGACACTAAACAAGCAATCTATTTACTTGTTAAAGAATGTGTATTTAATTGATGTAATATAATTGTTCTGATGACTTGATTAATTGATTGATCTATTGATTGGTCAATCAATTGATTGGATGATCGATCGATTGATTGCTCGATTGATAAAAAATTGTTAAATTGATTGTTTGAATGTTTGTTAAATTGATTGTATGATTAGTGTTTCAATTGATTAATTGATTGATTGATTCGTTTTTTAGTGGCATGGATGAATCAATGATGATCTAAATCATTGATTCATCCACCCAATAATTCGCTCGCACATTCCTTCCTTCATTTATTCATTCATTTGTTTCCTCTCTCGCTCATCTATTCATTCATTCATGTGTTCCCTCTCTCGCTCATCTATTCATTCATTCATATGTTCCCTCTCTCGCTCATCTTTCCATTCATTGATTTGTTTCCTCTCCTGCTCAATTCATTTATTCAGTCATTCATTTGTTCCTTCTCTCGCTGATCCATATATTCATTCATTCATTTGTTCCATCTCTCATTCATTCATTCATTCATTTGTTAAATCTCTCGCGCTCATTTATTCATGCATTTGTTCCGTCTCTCATTCATTCATTCATTCATTCAGACATTCAGACATTCAGACATTTATTCGTTCCCGCTCTTACACATTCATTCACTTGTGCCTTCTCTCATTCATTCATTCTTCCTCTCTCATTCATTCATTTGTTCCATCTCGCGCTCATTCATTCATTTGTTCGCTCCCGCTCCCACTCATTCATTTGTTCCCTCTCTAATTCACCAATTCAATCCTTTGTCCCTCTCGCGCTTATTCATTCGTTCATTTGTTACCTCTATAAAATCATTCATTCATTTTATCATTCATTTTTTACCTCTCGCGCTCAATCATTCATTCATCCGTTCATTTGTTCCGTCTTTTATTCATTTATTTATTCATTTCTTCATCCCGTGCCAATTAATTCATTCATTTCCTGTCTCTCATTCATTCCCCCATTTTCCTGTCTCTCATTCATTCATTCATTTATTCCATCTCGCGCTCATTCATTTATTCATTCATTTATTTTCCCATCTCTCATTCATTTATTTATTTATTTATTTATTCATTTATTTATTCATTTGTCCCCTCGCGCTCATTCATTCATTCATTTATTCACTCTCTCATTCTTTCATTTGTTCCCTCTTGCGCCCATTCATTCATTCATTCATTCATTTGTTCCATCTCGCGCTCATTCATTTATTCATTCATTTATTTTCCTGTCTCTCATTTATTTATCTATTTATTCATTCATTTATTCATTTGTCCCCTCGCGCTCATTCATTCATTCATTTATTCACCCTCTCATTCTTTCATTTGTTCCCTCTTGCGCTCATTCATTCATTCATTCATTTGTTCACTCTCTCATTCTTTCATTTGTTCCTTCTTGCGCCCATTCATTCGTTCATTCATTTGTTCCCTCCCGCGCTTATTCACTCATTGATCAGACCAGATGGTCATGAGTTACATGCCCTTGAATTGGACAAAATTTCCGTTTCGACTATTTTCGACGTTATGTACACTCTAGCATTTACAATTATTGACTAATCAAGATGAAATGTTGGTGATCATAAGATCTGAAGATGAAGTTCAAGTTTTGGTCTGATCAGATCAAAAATTCATGACTTATGTGCCCTTAAATCTGACAGAATTGCTGTTTTCGACTTTGTTTTAAGTCTTACAAACACATATATTGACCAATCAAGACAAGACTTAGAATTAATATTCCAGGTTGGTCAACATAAGATTCTGGGTGATCTAGAAATTCAGTGTAGTTGAACAAGAAGTTGCTGAATTATCTTCCCTTGAATTTGATGAAAATGCTGTTTCTGACCTTTTATTTTACTCTAACATCCACAAATAGTATGTGACCAATCAAGACGAAACTTGGATACAATATTGGTAACCATCTGTCTAAGTAACAAATATTAATTAAGGTAGTTCACCCCTAATGAGATTCACGCGACGTCGGAATTATTCGGCGGTTGCAACTTTCCATCGTCGAATGTTTACGCACGCATAAATAGGTTCAGATACATGTCGACAACACTCGCAAAAAGCCGATGTTTTATGAATCTCAAATGGCCACATTCGGGTATTCTACCTTAAAATGATTATTGAATAATTTCTGCAGTCGTTGTGCCACGTGATCCACCGCCGTGATATAGATCAATGGAGATTGTTTGGGTGGGGGTTTCAGGTGGAATACCCGTAATGTGACAATTCTGAGATTAATAAAACATCGGGGTTTTTGGAGCGGCGTCGTTACATATTCGAACCTATTCGGGCGCGGTCGTAAACATTTGGCGGTGGAAAGTTCCACCGCCGAATGTTTTCGACGTCGCCCGAATAATTCCGACATCGCCCGAATCTCATTAGGGGTGGAATACCTTAACTCGAACAAAATTGTGGCTCAGGATTGGGTCAGGTGAGGGATTTAGGACCATCATGGTCCACTTGTTATATATCTTTGATGAAATTAACCGTAACAATTTACAATATATGAAATCAGTACAAAATATGTCAAAACCCGGTCCTTAACATGAATTTGATAGGTGTAAAGCCGTTTTAGCGGGTGGCATGAATTAATTAACCATTTATAGTCAAGCAGGTTGATGGTAATTAAACAACGATATGACAGTCATGTGTTAATCGGAAAGCAATAAAAAGCAGATATCAAACAATATCTGTTTTAATCTGCAAGTGATCAAGCAATCATTCAATCAATCAATCAATCGAACCACCAATTGAACCGCCAATTAAACAATCAATCAATCGAACAATCATTCTATCAATCAATCAAACAATCAATAGATCAATCAACCAATCAATCAAGTCAAGTCTTCAGAACAATTATATTACATCAATTAATCAACAAATATTCATTCTGTAACAAGAAAATAAATTGCCTGCTTAGTGTCATGTATAAATAAATGAATAAATGAAGGAATCAATCGGTTGATAGATCAATCAATCCACCAGTGAAAAGTCATTTAAAAGGCAACCAATCAATCAATAACTCAATCAATCAATATAGAGGAAAATAATTGACCCGGCAGAGTGACCTTAACTGTACAGAAAAGTGGAAAAGTTTATTGTCCAGTTTAGATGGGAATGGCCCGTCGTTAATTTACGTAAAAGCGTGCACTGTATCCGTTATACAACATTGAGCCGCCATGTGAAAATAAGATTTTATCTAAAATAGCCAAATGAAAATGTTAAGCTACCGTGGTCCATTTGGATCGAAATTTTCAGTAAAACTTATCATTTAAATAGGCGTAATCTAAAAAATGAAAATATTCAAATACAGTTCACATCCTAGTCATACCGTACAGATTGCACAGGCTGACCAGGATCGGCATTTTTGCATATTCAGTTCACCAATTACCATTTTAAGACGACGCGACAAATATATGCACGTGCAAATACTGTTAAGTCGTTGAATAATATGATTATTAGCTGTAAATAGCGAAGCATGCGAAGTGTTCGGCAAACCACGAGGGGTTCCGGTATACCTATCACCCCTGGACGAAAAGTCTGTTGACCTTTCCGCTTGGTCTGCTCTGCCGGGTCAAATCTCGCCGTCAATAACTCAATCAATCTAAACAAATCATTCAATCAAATCAAATCAATCAATCAATCAATCAATCAATCAATCAATCAATCAATCAATCAATCAATCAATCAATCAATCAATCAATCAATCAATCAATCAATCAATCAATCAATCAATCAATCAATCAATCAATCAATCAATCAATCAATCAATCAATCAATCAATCAATCAACCAACCAACCAACCAATCAATCAACTTATCGATCGATCAATCAACTTATCGATCGATCAATCAACCAATCGACGAATCAATCAAGCAATGAACTTATTGATCGATCAATCAACCAATCGACGAATCAATAAATCAATCAAGTCATCAGAACAATAACATTACATCAATTAATCAACAAATCATCTTTCTTTAACAAGTTAAAAGAAATACTGATTTATAAAAAAAATGAATAAATTAAGGAATCAATCAATCAGTAGATTGATCAATCAATCCACCAATAAAAAGTTAAACAATTGGCAATCAACATGGCTATCAATATTTCTTTTATTTTTGCTGATCTGGTTGAAATGAAAACACGATCTGTAAAATTTAAATCAAAATTTGAATCGTTTTAGCTTTTTTTCCATTTAATATATTAAGTAATTTAAAGATTTTATTTTATCCTAAGCTTAAAACGACAAATTATAGCTTTCAAAGGTCCTTTTCGCACAGCCAAAGGTCTTTTCGGTCCTTTTCGCCAAAAATTTGGGTCTTTTCGGTCCTTTTCGCAAAAAATGGGGTCTTTTCGTATTTTAGTGGCACCGGGGAAAAGCGTTGATATAAGATTTCTTGGAGGGGTAAAATTTGAAGTTTAACACACTACTGTCCATTGACGCCTTTTGACTCCCTCACAAGAAAATGCTTTGGAAAGAATTGTGGAATATGATTGAAGAAATTGCTTGTGACAAGTAATTTCTTCATTCCCCACAATATTTTCTAAAAAAAACCAAAAAAACCCAAAATGTCAAATTCCATTCTGTTGTCTGCAACACCTTTGAATTTGGACAAGTATTTTGCCGTCTGGAAATGGGTTAATAAAACAACTCGGCTTGGCCAAGATGATAGGCCTACCTAGCTTTTTGAATTTTCATTGTTATGCTCTTATATTTTCGTATATGTAAAACTAACCTTAGAACAAATGATGCCACATGAAAGAAAATGTTACTTACCTTTCCATAGATCTAGTACAGGCCCTATAGCCTATTTTTGCATAAATCTAGAAATGACAAAATAATAAAATCGACCACAGATGGCTTTCAATAGCTCAAAAAATGACATTTTCTGCATGTTATGCTGTTGCACCATAAAAACATTATTTTTGAAAAGTGTGCAATTAAAAATTGTTTAATCAAAGTTTGAATCGATCTAGAATCTAGGCCTACTTTGAAATTGTGTCATGTCCAAGCAATACTCACTATGAAATTAAATCCTCACCACAAATTATTAAAACTTTTTTTTATCTTATGCTCAATAATTTAAACCTATGTGGCTGGATTTTTTTACTGTTTATATCCCTTCCAAGAATGGGTGCCAGCAAACTTATGTGGTTTAATTGAGTCAAAGATAGTTTACGCTGCTGTAAAATTGTGCAATTGGATAATAGGCCTATTATTGGTGGTATTAACAGCCAATCTGATTAAAATCTAAGATGTTTTAACTTAACTTTAACTCTGACGACCAACCGTTAGAGGTCATCTTCTGTGACCTTTCTTTAGACCAATCAGATTATATAGCTTTGGAAAAGTTGAAAGAAATTTGGCTTTGTAGGCCTAGGCTATATATAGAAGTCCTAGTTCAAAGTTCAATGATAGAATTAGGAGAACTTGTACAACGAACAACATCACGGTGTATAATCACGTGACTTAGAATTTCCTATAATATTCAATAACTTTGTCAATACTAGACCAATTTGAATGCAGTTTGAAGCAGTTTGAAGCAGAAAAGGTGGAAAAATGTCAGGAATAACATGGTTGTGGTAGATTTTTAAAAGATCAACTGACAAAAAAAGTTATTGAAGATAAACCAAAATTTTGGTTTATCTTCAATAACTTTTTTATCAGTTGATATTTTAGAACCAACCACGTCCATGTAATGCGTGACGTCTGTCCACATTCTCTGCTTCAAACCGAATTCAAATCGGTCCCGTATTAACAAAGTTATTGAAGATATTCAGTGATTATTGCATCACGTGATTATCCACCGTGAACATCCTGTAGCTGCACACACATTTGTACAGTTGGTGATTTTAATTTTAAAGATATTGGCTGGGCAAAAAACTGTATGTTGGAGAAAAACACACGTGGCCTCCATCTTTATGAAAAAGTAAGAGAATTTCTTTTAACCCTTTCCCAAACAAGACCTGGTTTTGACGCCTCTAATAGAAAAGGCTTTTGAAAACATTGAAACAAAAGAAGAAACTGCTGATAACCAGCAGTTTCTCCTTTTGTTTCAATATTTTCTGTGCCATATTTCATACAAATCCTATCTTTAATAACACCCATTGTGTCATTTGTGGCAGTTTTTGAAGTGGATCGCCCTAAAGTTTTGTCGTTTGGGAAAGGGTTAACTCAGCATAATGATGAAACCTACTCGGTACAAGGACAGCATGGAACCATCTGAGCTAGATCTTACAGGCCCGTAGGAACGGGCGGAGGGGCTAGGGGAGAGCTAAGCCCCCAAACACTGAAATTTTAGGGAAAAAACAATTTATCCCACCAATATTCAGACACGGGGGTTTCAGCCCTTTAAATATAAAATTGCTTCCTACAAACAAATGAAGAAAACTTGGTGGAAAACCACGAACATTGTCATGGTCTAGGCAAACGTGATCATGAAGTCTTGAAATTTGATTTCAATTGCTATACAAAAAGGGTGATTTCAAGACAAACAGGAAGCAAGGCGTAACTACTTCAAAGGCGACTGCAACAGCATAAATGAATAACTCAACAACATCAACTGGGGTGAAATGTCAACGGTAGAAGTTATTGGTGAACATTGGGACTTCTTTGTCGATAAACTACAATCTTTGATTATTAAATAATACATATCAGTGAACAAAGAAAAGTCCAAGTTCAAGAATCAATGTACTAGGAAAACGGACCCGCTACTTCTATGGTCGAATCCTTTCACAGAAATCCTGACTCGGCCATATGTCACGTAACATAGGGATAAGGCCTACTGGCCCAACATAGCTTTTAGCAAAGGCACGAATATTTACGAGGTACAGTCAGAAAGTTCCCGAACTGCCTTCGAAGACGTATCTGCTTCAGTTCTTTATTCAAATAGTAACTTTTAGATTTAAACTACCTTCTCCACAGTTTTTTTTGTGGTTTCACATTGTTACAAATCATTTTTTCTAAAACTTTTTAGCATAGTAATCAAGAGTACGGATCACTTTGAAATAACGTTTACGCCCGATATTCTCACTATCATTCAAAGGCCCAATTCGTACGAATTACAGGGGCTTTTTCATGCAGCGTCGATATGACATCACATCAATATATTTTCAGATAAAGCTCAAAATTTTAAGGTCGTGACATAAAAATTCTGCGTTTTGTAAATATATTTTGAAGCAATGGATGAAAGTCGACTAAAAACGGGCCGACGTCATCACAGCGTACGGAACAAATCCGCCATCAAAGTCATGTGATGGTCGGGATAGCGCCTACGGAAATTTATATGTCATTTAATCCAAGCAATGGCTGCAGTACATATTCAAGAAGAGCTGTCTGTAATTGACACAAGAAGTTTATGAATTAACGTGTAAAAATAAGGGATAATCTTTGTAGTAAGCGACAAAAACAATCATGTTAAAGAAAAAGTAAAGACCGACATTCTATTGGACCAAAAGAAATCATTCGAGGATGTAGCTAACATTGTTGGATATATTCCGGTACAGCTAATAACGTAGCCTAATTTATACCGACTAAAATGCGTCTTAATTGTGCACAGGGTGGTAGGCGCGGCTTTTGACGGACGACGCGCAAAAGGCCCGCGTTGCGTACTCGACGTCATTTCTTTGTTACCTAAGAATCCTGCGAACGGTGATTTATTTATTCATTATCTACCTAATGTACCCATACGCCGATAAGAAATTATGAACCATATAGAGTTTCTAGGCTATGAATGACTGTTCCACACGCAATACAGCCATGACTCTGCAAACTGTAATTTCAGAATTTGCTTGTTTAAAGGAATTTCTCCGAGGTCAGAGGTTCGAATCCAACGAAGAAATTTGGCCTTCGCCTAGGTCAGCAGTGTTAAGTTATGACATCGAATTCAATCTCAAACTTTTGATATGTCGCAATGGGAAGAATTAAGATCATTCTGATGAAGAATTTGAAACATTGGGAACAGACATGAATTACTTGATTTCGGATCTGTATGCGACGTTATTTAGACGTCGTTATGCGACGTCAAAGTGGTCCGTACACTGTTGTTATATGTTTTTAGAGCCGTAAAATATCAGGTTTTACATTTTTACCGATACAAATATCATATTATGTACTTATCAGTCTTGATTTTCTCTTTTCATTGGTACAATTTCTTTCAAAATCCTTATGCGTTCAATTCACATATAACGGCAGTCCGGGAACTTTCTGACTGTACCTTGTAGAAAAAGAAGAAACTGCTGGTTTACATTATTTTCGACGTTTCTCCCAATACCAAGGAAAAAAATGAAAAAAGGTAAATAAATAAATTAAAAAAAAAAAAAAAAAAAAAAAAAAAAAAAAAAAAAACACGCCAAGAAATGGTACATCAAAACCTTGTTTTCCTGAAAACTGCGAGACGCCGTGTCTCATTAGTACAGGCTGATAATTAGTGGCGGAACAGACCTATTTTGTAAAGACTGACTGGAGAAAGGACATAAAATATTTATACAAACTCAACAAAGTAAAACTGGAAACGCGCCTTTCAGGGAGATATTATCGCTATTTTTCAACGAAGACCTCGTAACTGCAGCTTAAAACAAGCTGCAGTTACGAGGTTTTCGTTGAAAAGCAACGTTATCTGCTTGTCATTGATCGAGGGGGCTAAATTAGATAGAATATTTCGTAGATACCAGTATATAGGATTTAGAACCCATTTGTCTAGGGGTGCATGTGATTATAATCAGTGACATATATTGTAGATTTAATTTGGGTCTGGTTAGCGGCACCCAGGCTAGCACAAGAGCTGAACGGGTAAGTCGTACTATAATTTTGTTACGTAAAGCATTATTAACCGTTTTCCAAGCAATAGGTATACATATTATTAGATCTAGCGAAAAATAACAGAATTATCAAAAGTAGAAAATGTGTAGGTATAATATGATGGCATAATATTTGAATAATGATAACGAATAAAAAATACCCCCCCCCCCCCCCCAAAAAAAAAAAAAAAAAAAAAAAAAAAATCAACAACATTTACTTATCAGACTACGAGGACTTAGTTGCTGATGATCTAGGCCTACAGTCGTGGAAGTCAGAAGGGCCGTCAAAATACCTCGACGTATCCGGAGTTCGCCTTATCCTATGATATTGGACCATCTTTGTTCCCCATTAAAATTTTCGTTCATAATTAAAATATAGTAGGAAAAGGAAAGAAACTGCTCGAAGTGAGCAATTCCTCTCCTTTTCACCTGTATTTCCATAACTATATTTACTTGAATATAATTTTATTACACCTTTGATATCCATTGATGATGACGGGACCATTATTTTCAATTCGGCTTCACTAGAAATTTGATATATCCGATGTCGACATAATGAGTCTCAACTGTATATTTATTATAATTGATTGATTGCTATCAATATAAATATAGATTCGACAATTAAATTTTAGATTTGCATAGAATATAGCGAGGGAATTTCTCGCATTTCTCTGAGATAGTATGTCCTTAATGTCCATTTCACCTTTCCCCAAACAATAGATTTTTACGGTGGTCCAATTTGGAAAGAGTTACATACGGCAAAATAAAGTTGAATAGGCCTACTTGCTAAAGTCAAAATGTGTAGATAATAAAATAGAAAATTTTTTGGGAAAGGAGAAACTGTGGCGTGATTGTCAACATTTTTTTCTTTCTTTCGCTAAATTTCTAAATCAAAATCATTTTACTACGGACTTCAAAACTAGGTCTTTACTTGTCTGGGAATGGTATTAAAGCATATCATCGGTCACGTTCAAAAATGTCGTAACTACAGCTTATTCAAGCTGTAGTTACGACCTTTTCGAACGAGGCCAACGATATGCCGCGTGCTTGCAACTTATGATATTTTCGTTGGTATTTTTTTTTACATAAACCTGATATACCTTTTTGAGTGACAGGACACCGATATTTACATGTCTAGACAAAACGATTGTTAAGATCGGGTAAGTGTTGAGTTAAGAGCTACCGTTTTTATTGAATTTTAATGAAATTATTGATTTTTAAGGCAGACAAAACGCACACAGACGATTGGTTATCGATCCGGCGACCCCTTTCCATTATAAATCAATGAACCCATTGACCTTTGCCCCTACTCGTTCTTTCTTCACACAGGACTTGGTTTGTGCGTCCCTTACATTCAATCTGATTTGAAAACATTGAGACAAAAGAAGAAAATGCAGATAACATGATTACCCTTTGTCTCAATGTTTTGTAGAACTACATACATTGTACACAATTGCTATTTTACAAACGCATATTTTGTTGTCTTCAGCAGTTTTGAAACGGAGCTGTCGTTGGGGAAATGGCTGTATCCTACATTGTCCGACAACAAGTAGGAATGATATTCACAGCTTTTTGTTCGACGAGCATTCTCCGTCATTCATGCGTTTGTCCGTCTTCAACAGTGGAGCAACGTATGGTCGGTGTAATGGGAAGCTACTTCCACTGTATTAAAGACATCACCTACCTCGTCTTTGTTATTGCATGTTATTGCAGAACCTGGTATCTCCAACTTGAATAAAGCTGGAGTTACAATGTGTTGCAATTACACCTTGACTATTCGATATTTTATGACGCAGTCTGTCATGTATAATAAGCATTTAGTTCAACTTGAAAGTTTGCGTGACAAAATATGGGCGTTTTGCTTTGAACTTGTATATTTTTGATACAGCGTAGGCTCCCTACATCTACCCGCCAACACAAACTATCTAATCTTGACGTTGTAGTGGATGTATAAACATAGTTTTGTATAAAATTTCTTATTAATTAATTATTACTATCGTTTTAATAGATCTAGATATTTTAAAATCCATTTACATATTTAGAAATTTAGACACAGAACTTTTTATTAAAAACTATGTTAATAGCCTACTTTTATTATGAATATACTGTAATGTAGGCCTATAATCGTAACATATTATATTTCTGACTTTTTACACCACCGAAAATGATATGGTAGAAATCATTGTAGAAATGAAGAAAATGTCAGCTTTTAAATAGTGTTATTTCAATGTACCGAAATGTATAAAGAAAACACACGAGAAAAATGCTAATGAACACCGATTTCATCTTTCATCTCAATCTTATTTTTGCTATCAAAATAAACTGACGTCCAAAAGAAACGCTCCAATGCAATTTGTCGTTATTTTCCTTATGCTTATTACAATGCTAGTGAAATTTATACTGAATATTATCATTTTGACCGATAATTACGGCAAAGGAAAATCTATGCGTTTCTATTCATTAACATGTCCATTTCGGGTGACTGGTCACGTTTTCTACGTGCGCTTCGTGTATACATGTATATCATGTGATGAAATAAGTCACATTTTACACAGTAACATGTGTTAGTAGATAGGCAACCACGAACTAAAGAATTTCTTATGAAACATCCAAATTGAAGGATACCAAGACTTAATTCGGAAAAGAGAGCTCGTAATAGTTTTAATGCATCGAATGCACAAACAAGTCGTAACGCAGTTTAACATATTGTGTTTCTCGATTCGGTGTCTTGATCGACGCGTTAGAATTCCGCGAACGTTTATTGACCGGCCACGCTCGTCTGGACCTTATGTAACGCCTGTAAAGCAAGATAATTCTCCACGTTTTAACGTCAAATACGTTTCGGATTAGTTACGTTGGTATCGACATTCTGTCGAATAGTCGATTAATGCGGTGGCCAAATAAGTGTTTTTCTGGTAACTGTTGTTGTTGTTGTAAGAAACGTTTGAAATAGACACACTGCTCGGGAAATAGAGCTCGTAGATTAGCCATTTTCGAATATGGGAAAAGCAAAAATAAGCCGCCTGACGTTTTGACGTCATGCAAATTGCACGAGTAGGCATTTTGGTCGACGAGTTAGGGTTACAGAAACATTTGCCAATCGGCCAAAGTCAGATAGACCTCATGTAACATATGTTATACAAGACAAGAAGATGTCTTACGTTAACGTCATATGCGTTTCAGGTTTGAAACGTTGAAATCGAGGTCGCGTTTAGTATTCACTAACTGTGGTCACCACAGACGTTTTACCGTATCTTTTGTCGTCACAAGTAAAGTTTGAACCACGTGCTGATTTTCAAATGGAAATTCGGATACCGCTCTGTTTAAATATGTCGTTTTTCTAAACTGTAACAATTTGATAATTTCTTTATCCTCATTGTTCAACAACAAATAATCAAATTTACAGATGGAAGTAAATATTTGTAATTTCAAATCAGATTTACTGAATAACCAGACATTTATTAGGACTGAGGCGTTTCTTTTGGACGTCAGTATATGTGTTGCTTTTTCAAACTCGGAACATATCTAGATGCCTGAAACACATGCAACCAGTTTAAAGGGACATAACATTCCAACTTCAATTTTTAAAGTTTGTCTTGATGCAAAGATGGGTTATTCTAATTCGTATAATTGTTATCAGTTTTTTGAAAGCTTTTGTTTATAACCGAGAAATACGCATTGAAAGTTGATACAGAACTGACAAATTCCATATAAATTATCCGAATTGTTGTCCCCAACAATTTAAACAAGTTTAATCTAAGCACAAAATAATATATAATTCTCGTAAACGGTGCAATATTTTGGCCTGAAATTTTCAGAATTTCCAGAAGAAAATATGCTCCTTTAGATAAAAATAAAAGTAAAATTTATTGAAAAATTAATGTGAGATGTCACTTTAAGATGTTTTCGATTTGCACAGGTTTAAATGCAGAATTGTTAATCATTCCCAAAAGATGCGTGGTAAGATTTCATCTTGTAATTCAATTCGTCTGGGACATTATTTGATATATGAAAACAATTCTGCAAGCGATTCAATGTTGTTATCGCTGTTTTCAAAATTGAATTAGCCTAGCTATGCTTTTGGGATCGATGCTGATCGTTTTACGGTTCCTACTTGTAGCCTACATGTAATGATACCAAATTTTGAGCGGATTTTGATCAGATGTCAAGAATGTGCAATCTGATCTGGTTTGACAAAAGTACGAGCCACTGTCTCTGAGATGTGAACGAATCTTTTTCTTGGATGATCAGCTGGTGGCTCAGATTGATATATTGTTTTTACTCCAGATTACAGAAATATCAGTACAATTATGTTAGGGTGTGCAGCCACCATATAAAACAAAATTATATTGTTGAACGCTATTCATTATCTATGTACACGTCACAGTGTAGTACAGTATGGAGAATTGGCCGGTGTAATTGGACGCTTCACTCTATCCACACGCATTGACGTCCTGAAAGTAGTTCGACAACTTCGATGAAATACTACCCAAAGAAGCCGAGCTCAGTCAGTTACGTCGGAGTCTGTCAATCCAGGGGTCTCGAGTTCGAGCCCCGGCTCGGCCAGTATCCATTCCGACATTTGACAAAAGTCATTTGTCTCTCACCAATGCGTGTGAATCATCTATGTGAGAGAGCAGCTGGAGGCTCGGTTTGGATATTGTGGTTGTACTGGTGCGAGAAATACCAGGAACCCACGTTTAGGTGCTCCAGCCGCCGCGATATGACCATAGAAGTTGAAAACGGCGTAAAACCCCAATAAACTACCCAAAAGAAGGGCCCTACCGGATAGGTCGGTACTTGACATGCCATCTAGCGTAAGGTAACGCGACATACAAATGGTTTTAGAAAAATAAAAATGAGCCGGGATCTGGAAAAACGTCCCTTAAAGCATTTAAAAAAATTAGTTTTAAGATCAGCATGTTGTCAAATACAGCCCAATGTGCACCCATGCTGATCTCTTTAAGTTACTACAGGTCAAGAAGAAGCTATTAGAGAACAACATAGATCCTGATCAGACTGTGCGTATGCACAGGCTGATCCGGATCTATGTTGGGCTCAAAAGCCTTAAGGGACGTTTTTCCAGATCCTGGCTCAAATAAAAATAAGCTGGTCATCAGTAATTTCTTCTTCACTCCCAAAATATCCTTGATGTAACACTTGCAATTTTTCTCTTTAGTTTTTACATCAACCATTTAATTAATTATAACATATTTCAGAAGTGGAACTGCCTATAAACTGCCCTTCTATGAAAACTCGTTAAACATCACACATGTATTTTGCGTAAAAGTAAGATCAACGAATACGCAAAAACCGATTTATATGTCAAAATTTTAATTGAGATGCAAGAACGCCCATTTCAACTGAAAAATCCGTTTCTACTATAACATTGCTTAACATTTAAGGGTGTAGGCTTACAATTCATAACAAAGCAATTTTATGATAGGATTTCAAGCGTTGAATTTTAATTTCGGATACATTTGCAAAACGTAGGGTTTCGCCTTAAAAGGTAGGCCTAACATTATTTTAATGACAATTTTATTTCATCTTTGTTTCGTATTTACACACATGTAACAATACATGATGAATCAATACATATTTTGTTAGCTTTTTTCCTGAACGACAAACATTTACTGCCGCACTCGTGGATTGTTGTTGTTGTGCCGCCTTACACAGAACCGTGGTTAACCCTTTCCCAAACGGCAAAATTTTAGGCCTGTCCGATTGGACAGCTACAGAAAACGGCAAAATTGATCATAATAAGCATCAGCTTTGTGTATATAACAATACAGAAAATATTGAGGCAAAAGGAGAAACTGCTGTTTATCAGCAGTTTCTTCTTTTGTCTCAATATTTTCACAAGCCTATTCTATTAGGGACGTCAAAATCAGGTCTTGTTTGGGAAAGGGTTAAATGACGATAGACCACAGAAGAACTCGGCTTATGTCTAAATATATTTGTGTGACTGAATAACGCTCTCCTCACGATCTTCTTTTGTTCTCTAGTCGCTTTGAAAAATATGCCCCTTCTACGTGCCGTTTTTAGGGAACATACCCCTAGAATACCCGTAATGTCGCCATTTTGAGATTCATAAACATAGTTTTTTTTCGAGCGGCGTCGTTACGTATCCGAACCTATTCGGGTGCGATCGAAAACATTCTGCGGTGGAATTCTCCACCGCCGAATGTTTTCGATCGCGCCCGAATAATTCCAACGTCGTACGAACCTCATTAGGGGCAGACTACCTTAATCGGTCAGTTAATATTTTGTTAAATAACGGCGTTTGTCAATAACACCAGCTCCTCTCCGACAAAATGGCATAGGGCGACAAAACAAGAATAAGTTCGGAATCATTGCAACAAAATAAGGAAATGCTTTTTTATCAGTAACGGTTTTCTCTTTCTCTGTTTATTTATTTCTCTTGACGATTTCAGTTCATTGACTATACATGTACTTTGTTATGATCTTTCATTGAAGGACACCCACTATGTAATGTGAGTTTTCTGAATAAAATCTTGTATCTTGTATCTATTTTCCGTTTGACTTTTTGTCCGTCTGTCATTGTAATTTTCATAGAGACTTCTTGGTCCTTCTTTTTGTACCTCTATACCGTACTATCTGAAAGTGTCAACATGCCTTATCCATCTTTATTGTCGTATTCAATTAATCTCAAATTGAACCAATTAAAAATTTGTGTCGATTGGTTTTAAGTAAATTTGTTTAACGGATAAGCATGCTTCAAGCAATAAGGAATTTAGTCAACACTTGACTTTGTGTCCCGGATATTTAATAATCATTGTTTGATCGTAATGTGGGTCGACTAATTGCTTCTTTTTAGCATACAGTCGAAACTCGTTATATCGAAGTCAGAGGGACCAACAAAATACCTCGACATATTCAGGGTTCGACTTATTCGATTTTGTTCCGTTTCGACTAAAACCACTTGAATATTTTTTTGCTAACCAAGTACAAGTACGTTCATAATTGAAACGAGCAATTTATCTCCTTTTCCTACTATATTTCAACAGCTATATTTACTTAAAAATAATTCTGTTCAACATTTTTGATATCAATTGATGAGGACTGGATCACATTCACGCTTCGACTAAGCAGAAAATTGACTTATCCGATGCGGACATAACAAATGTCGACTGCACATGTTCATATCTCTCAGCTACATACATCTTATACTCAGTTGGTAGCGCATCTGCCTCTTGCTCGAAAGGTCACGGGTTCGATACTTGGCCGCTTCAAATGTCCTTTCTGACAAAATGTCCCTCTCTAATGGTTTGGTATCGTTAACCTATGTGGGCGAGCAGCTAGAGGCTCGGTTATAGTGTTGTAGCAGTACTAGTATGAGAAACAACAGGTGTATATGGTTAGGTGCTCCAGCCACCGCGATATGGCCATAGCAATTGAGAACGGCGTAAAACCACAATAAATCAAACCTAAACATGCATTACATACTGGAGACTAGTCATACAGTAACGAGGAACAAGTCGTACGGCAACGAAAAGCATTTTGGAAACTAGTCATACAGCTGTTGGCAATAGGGTGGTTGTTTTCAGGAGGCATTTTTTCACATATCCGAGCTCCCGTTGCAAAACGGATAATTGGGTTTTCAAAATATTAGATTAAACGACTTTTCCATCTGTAAAACACTATGTATTGTGTGTCGAAACATACCTTTCGGGAGAAAAATCTGTCACAACCACGGCCAAAATGGAATGAAACTCGGTGATTGCGAGTGCTAAATCCTGATTTGTAGACAAAAGCGTTGTTTCAGGGTGTAACGAAGAGCAAAAATGACAGGTATGTTAAGTTCGCCATTCATAATCGCAAACCGCCTGCAAAAGCGATGAATATATTAAAATCAAAGTGCTGAGAGCACTGTAATTGGACGTCTCTGATTGATTGAGCGGGATTGTACATGAACGAAAGATATTTTATTCATTCTTCTGTGTTTAATTCTATTAGATCGGTTTCGGACATACGAAATCGGCTTTAATACCAGAAAACCCTTCTCAGGCTTCAAATTGATTTGATTGCCGTTTCAAGACAACTGATTTGTCTCTATGAATAATCACTATTAATTTGATTACCAAATTCAATTAAGGCCATGCGATTAGCACTTTTGTCTTCTTGTTTCGGTTTACTATGAGTATTGTCGTCAGTTATACTTTTCATTGATTTTATAAAGTACGCTACAAAGCAATTTATTCAAAATGTAAGCCAACGCGCTACATAAATGAAAGCCGCGATAGCTCACTGAGCAGAGCATTCACCTTGTACTCTTTACACAATCATGTTATATCCGGAAGGCCCTGGGTTCGAATTCTACTCAGACATTGTTCTTTTTAATCATCTTTTTTATACGCCGCCGGAGGCGGACGTATATTGGCATCATCTTCTCCGTCTGTCCGTCCGTCCATCCGTCCGTCCATCCGTCCGTCCGTCCGTACGTCCGTCCACTTTTCTTGTCAACGCAACTCCTCCTAAGTTTCTGGCTGGATCTTCTTGAAACTTGGTCAATGTTATCACCTCAATTGGAAGATGTGCATAAAGGAAGATTTTTTATGGTTCGTTGATTTTTGCCTGAGTTATGCCCCTTAAAAACTTAATCTCTGGGGCTTATTGAAATTGCAGCCTTGTCAACGCAACTCCTCCTAAGTTTCTAGCTGGATCTTAATGAAACTTGGTCAATGTTATCACCTCAATTGGTAGATGTGCATGAAGGAAGGATTTTATGGTTCATTGATTTTTTCTAGAGTTATGCCCCCTTAAAACTTAGTCTCTGGGGCTGATTGAAATTGCAGCCTTGTCAACACAACTTCTTCTAAGATTCTGACTGGATCCTTATGAAACTTGGTGGATGTTATTACCTTAATTGGTAGATGTGCATGAAGTAAGGATTTTATGGTTCATTGATTTTTGCCTGAGTTATGCTCCCTTCAATCTTAGTCTCTAGGGCTTAATGATATTTCAGTCTCGTGACGCAATTCCTTCCAGATTTTTGACTGGATATTTATAAAAACCTTTTTGTGAACACAACTTTTTACAGGTTTTTGTGTGAATATTTATAAATCCTTGTCAATGTAATTTTTTTTTGTCTCAAGTTTTATAAGTGGCGGCGTATATTGTGACCATGGCACTCTTGTTCGACTTCTATCTCCACCATCGTTGGCGAAAAAACGACCGCAGTGATTTAGAATCGATCTTAACACAAATTCAACGAAATAAAGTAATGAAACGACGATCATTTACATACAATTCCGCTCAATCAATGAGAGGCGTCTAAATATAGTGCTCCAAGCACTTTGATTTTTATTCCTGTTTAGAGTAAAAAAAGAAATAAAACACGGTAGCAGTTTTCCCTGGTTGTGGTTACAAAACAAATTTAATACATACTTTTCCTGAAACAAAATACCAGATGAATTGGAGCACCTAACCATGGATTCCTCATACAAGTACTACCGCAGCATCCTTACATCTACAGATGTGCATAAAAAGAAGAAATTGGGAACGTGCCGTCGGGAAAATGGCAATGGAGTACAATTAGCAATTTAAATCTTTATATCATTATCAACGAAAATTTGAGAATAGCAATGTCCCTATCTATACACATATTCATAAGATCATCCAGGTACCATCTGTTGCAGACCCATTGCTTCATCTTCTTAGCTCAATACACGTAAACGGGTCACTTGAACGAAATAAATACAGATCGCTGTCACTTAGTCTTATACTAGTAATAATCATTGTTGTCATGATCATCGATCAGTATGTAAATAGGTCATGATACTGTCGAATATCAGTGATACAGATGCTGGAGAAAAAAACAAACTCGTAAGAGCAACTATTTTTCTGAATAGGTGGATTTCACTAGTGTCTCATCTGAGGCTGTTCAGATGGAACCCCGATTTGTCATGGAGTCGAACCCGAGTTGCGAAATGAACTCACTCCCCGATAATCAATTTCAAAACCCTGGTTCCAAAGTACGTCTCGTGGAAACCCCGTTCCTTTAAATATGTCAAAGACTTAAACAACAATGATCAAAGAAAAGGAGCCTATCATACACAATACGTGCATTAAATTGGGTAATCATTCTAAAATGTGTGTTTTCAGTAAACACATCAAGAAAAACAAACGTTTTAACAAACGTTTTACAGAAGAAATAATCCGAACTGGTTTTGAACCAACGGCGTTCCAAATTTCAAACTGAAAAAAGGTTGCGAGGTTAATCCTTTCCCGTTTGAGCTATCGCTGCTGCTGATGATATAGGGTGTCTGTTTACATTATAACCATAGTGTATGCATGTATCGCTTTCTAAAGATCTTACCCTTTACACAATAAATATTACGAAAGTAAAAAAACTACAAGAAAATGATTAAATCGAAAAAAGATCGTAAAGTTGGTTAAGACGTGGCATGAATTGAATCGGCCAATGAATCTTATAGTATTTGTTAGAGAACACATAGAAAGTAGGAAAAGATACGACAGTTTTCCTGTATGGTCGCAAAATCTATTTTGAATTTTGGTCAACTGGCAATTGAGTCTAAGAAAGGGTTTTTTGGTAATGAAAACCCATTTCGCCTGTCCAAAAGTGGTTATAAGAATTGTACGTCCTTTCGGACGTCCAATTAATTACCTCGATACGAAAAAAATGACTGTTGAATTATTTGAGGTGAACTAGTGATATTTGTGCGTACAGTCGGTGGCACGTCCGGTTTGGCTCACTGTACGGTTATACACAGTGATACTGTTGTATAGCTCACGAGGAAACACAATTTTCTTTGCTCGTCAGCAACTATCTTTATCAGATAGGCCTACTGTTTAAACATTTCCCAGACAAGACCGGATTTGACGTCCCTGATAGAAGAGGCTTGGCAAAACATTGAGGCAAACAAAGAAAATGCTGATCATCAGCATTTTTCTCTTTTTATCTCAATATTTTGCGTGCTATATTGTACACATATTCTTTCTTTATCAACATCATATTTGTCATCTGCAGCAGCTTTCAAGTGGGACAGCCCATTTTTGTCGTTAAAATATACGAGGGGCGTTCAATTAAAAGTGGTACTAATGGTCCACCATACCTCATGGTTCTTTAGAACTAGTGGTGCTTGCGGTTATTTGACGGGAAAATTATTGTCTATATTTGGTCAAAATTTGAGACAAATTCGTTGACTCTTTAAAAAGTTATTGAACTTTTAAGTTGGTCCAGTCATATACACCGGCTATTTCGCTGTGCGCAAAATGTAAATCGAACTGAAGTAGGATGAACGGGTCTACATAAAGGTCGCAAAGGCTTTGAAATATCTGCATCACATGTATATAATGAACTATATCAGAATCGTGGACATCTGAACGTTGAATATACGTAAGTTTTTAGGATGATTATAAAAATTAAAATTGGTAAAACTGGCCTGAATGATGCCCCCTCTCAGGCGATCCGGGTAGAGCTAGTACCAAAGCAAATATTGCTGTAGATTCCGACATGACCGAACAAGACGAATGGTTAAATGTGCAAGAAATAGCAGATAAAGTTGGTTTTTCATCGGGGACATGTTATACGATTTTGACGAAATGGTTGAAACACAGAATGGTTTATGCCCATTGGGTCCCCCACCTGCTGCCTAAAGGACAGAGAGCACCCCGTGCAAAATATATTTTGAAATAATGCAATAAATGCAACAAATGTGGGCTTTCTGAGCTTTATTCATATGATTGAAGAATAATCTACTATTATGAGCACCAATTGCGTGTAATTAGCAAGCAATGGTTGCGAAAAGATCAAGCAAGGTCCGTAATAGCCAAAAATTAAAAGCGCGGGAAAAGTTTTGTACGCGGTAATTTTCAAATGTAACGGGTGTATTGTTCAAATTACTGTTTCAAATAGTACAACTATCGCCGGTCATTCATACAAGAATTGCATGTCGGGGAAAGTAAAGAAATATAACGAAAAGAGCAGGTCTAGGGCCGGCTAAAGAGGCATGTACCAAATCCATGACAGCGGAGCTGTCCACAGGTGTCATCTTGTCCAAGACTTCCTGAAAGAGACACATGCTGCACAGCGTATTTATCCACCCTTATGGCCGGGCTTAAGCTCGTGTGGCTTTTTTGTGTTCCCCATGATGACGAAAAAAGCCTCTGGTCGTCGGTATAGGCCTTCATGTTCCATATGCAGTGCAATTTACCAGTGTCAGCGGGGTGTTCCAAAAGAGGCCCATTTATTGGCATATAAGTAATGGATCTCAAAACTTCAGAAGTGTGTGGGTGTCAAAGAGGATTACTTCGAAGGATTGAAGAAACTTAAATTTGAATTGCGACATAACTATGGCTTATAGAACCCCAGTTCCATTATTAATTGAACTTCCCTCGTAGATCTAACAACATGCATAAGACATATAGAATCCCTTGAGAAGTTGTTTCTTTTTGTTTCAAACTGTTATCAAATCGGTCACAGATTATATAGCAGAAATATTGCAGACTTTATGCAGCAGCTGTCGTTATGTAACGAAATTCCCTACCGCATGTGCGGATCCAGAGGGGGGGGGGGGGGGGGGCAGGGGATCATGACCCCCCCCCCCCCCCTGGAATTTGGCGAAAAAAGGGGTTATTGTAAAGATTGCTGGTTATGCCCCATATAACCTGCGCCATTCTTCCCTGTGTGCCACAACAAACCATTGTTATACTTAGTCCTTCATGGTATGACATGTATCTTCATGAATCCAGGGGTGGTCAGGGGCCTGACCCCCCCCCCTGAAATTTGGCGAAAAAAGAGGTTAAAGATTGGTACCCCCCCCCCCCCCTTGGAAAAATACCTGGATCCGCACTTGCTACCGTGATATACCAAACTCGATTTTCAACATTTTCGCAAACAACAAACATTCAGATTGGATGCCGTTATATATTCTAAATTAAAGAAGGGATTTTTTTCTCAATCTATTTATAAGCCGTGTCTGTTCGAATAAGCTATACGTCCAATTCATCTTGGGAATCATATTTTGTGTCACTATTCAAATGTATACTCGAATTATCATGCGATCTGCTTCATTAATTTTCAAAGTTTTACTTTAAAGTAAGGTTACGTTTAGTATGATTATTGATCCATTTTTGACGCTTTCTCAAACGGCAACAGTTCAGGGTGGTTCACATTGTAAGCTGCTTCAGACGACAAAAAGGATCCCAGTGAAAGGAAGGGTGTGTATTATATCGCAGAAAAAGTCGTGACAAAAAGAACGAATGCTGATTATCGGCATTTTCCTCTCATGCGTCAATATTTTCCCCGACCATGTCTACAAGTGTCGTCAAAAACCCAGTGATTTTTTCCTAAAAAACGGTCGTTATTGGGCTTTTGTTTGATATACAAGCAAATTGAATGCATTTATAACACTGTATTTGAGAGTAAAAACATGTTGAAATTTCCCCTTTTGGATCGTTCACTTGCAAATTTCCCCATCTATGGGCCCTGACCCCTTCCCCAAAAACTGAAAATAAACACTGTTAAAAAAGCCTGGCCTTGTTCGATAAAGGGTTGAAATGGGCGTATGCCTAAATTTATATTGGCGCAGTGGTAGGCCCTGAATGCAACTCACTGTTCGGATGAGGCTTACAATAGAGATAACGTCTTTCTAAGATAAAGTGGACAAACAGCTCATGCAAACAGACACGGTGGGTATTTTCTGTAAGTGCACTCGTATATACATGTATATAGAATCACCAAAGAATAACGCCCGTGTGCGTAAATTTTATAAGTACACGTGTAAATTTTAATCTGGTTTAATAAAAATACAGATGCATGCGTATTTTATCTATCATCCAATCAGAATAACCGTTTCATCCAACATTTTCTTGTTTTCAAAGAAACAATTCTGAATGCGTCTTCGATTGGACAGCCTTCTGTTGACACGAAAATCTATTGTCAGATCAAATACAATAGAAGTACACATGCACATCTACACGTTCGCTCGAAAATTTCAGTCTGGTCGTAGTCTTTAAATATTACGAGTGCATGTGTACAAAATACAAGTCAGTGCACTAATAGAAATACAAGTTTCCAGCCATTCCACGAAAATTGACCCATTTACTGAAAATGCATGCCGCCGACCTTCATTGCATTATTTAACACCTTTATCAATTAGGTACAACAAAAAGCAAGATATCTTTTATCACGGGACATAATTTGCAATAAAGTAGTATGATTTTTAAGTTATTCAAACGATCTTATGAATGTGCTTGGTTGTGTTGAATATTGCAAAAACGTCAAAATGTCGATGTCGCCGCACAATTTTTTGTTTTAAACTACCATCCAAGTCAGCCGTTTTTGTACTTAGACTTTGTTCTCTTGGACATTATTTTCCCCAAACCCTACTACAACGACTAATGATTCCATCATCATACATGAAATAAAATTTAAACATGTCTGTTTGTATGTCGCCAGATTTGCCTATGTGACCGTAACGAACTTTCAAAGGCATGAAAGAAAGTCAACTTTTCTCTCAATTTGCCGATTTTCAAACTATTTTGGTTCGGGAATGGCTTAGTTTAACTATCAAAACCGTAAAGTTTATGAATATCTTAGTATTTCTTCACTAAAGCGAAGAACATGGACAAATAGAATTTGTCGCATTTCGTTTACTATGCTTCCGTTACGTCCGTGTAGCCCACAATAATGAGCGGACATTCGTAAATCTGTTAAATTTTGACAGAGTGGTTGCCAAACTGTTCAAATAGAGGCGAGTTTCAAGTATAATCAAGAGTATAACATATTGAGAGACTCGAAAGTCCTTTGGTCGCTATGCTTCCGTTACGCATATTTTTCCGTAACGTACTTCAAAGGACGCCCTGAGTTAAACTAACAGGAATATTTCAATACAGTGAACAATATAATACACTGCAGTTATCAAAGATTCATTATATCGGCTACTGCAAGTAGAAAAATGGAATGTTGAATGTGAAATTCGACGTGGAAGTTTGTAAATATAGTATTATGCAAATTCATTTCCAAATTAGCAATACAAAACTTCTTTATTTATGCTCGATTCTTTTTTTAATTTGACGTGCAAAAGCTGGAATCTCAAATAAAAAACAAAGTAATGCGGGATTTACGCATCTACCCTTTTTGTTTTACGGTCGAAATAACTGTTACGGAGCATATATTATTTGGTGGTAGCATGTCCTGGATATTAATGAGACTTATTTTGCTGATTAATTGAGTTTGCATGAATCAAATGGAATTTTACATTTCCGTATAGTTAAAATTTGTCTAAATAGAGCTTATAATATCATGTTTTGCCACATATGCTATAAGAAAATGTTACGGAAGCATATATTTGGGTATACAATTTGTGCGTAAATAACGATACATAAAACATTTTGATGTCAATTGATTATAATTAATTGAGAAAGTATATGAAGTAGGAATACTAACAAAGCCGCTTAATTATGTTTATCTGTGAATTCACATAGTAATATTCCGTTACGAAATATAGACTCTTCGTTACGGAAGCATATACTATATTTTATGGAATATTGAGCATACACTGTCATCTGTGGGCGATAGATTAGCAAACATACCCCTACAGATTCTATCTAAGCATGTTACACAACATGGCTGAAACAGTTTGTGGCTTCTCAAGTAGACAGACATGGTAACAGCAGCCTATTGATTATTGCGAGCGAAACACATAATTGTCTAGGCCATAAAATATGCCCCTTTTGGTCCTAACGCCATTTCCATTTTCTAATTCCACCATTAGACATTTTTCAGCTTTGTACTGGTTGTTTTTAGAAAACCTGCATACATCGCTTTTGTGGCAAATAAAAGAAGACACAAACATTTTCCTTTTCAACTGGGCCAGACGATAATGTTAAGAATAATTTTCTACAAACGTGGCTTGCAACTCACTTGTCACAGTTTAGTCCCCAAGTTTCAGGAGTAGGTATGCAGGGTGCATTTTCCCTTCTTTTTTGTAATGCTGATATTGAAGTAACACACCCCAAGGCTGTGTTGTTGTACATTCTCTTTAGTTTGCATTAATCCTGACATCTTTTTTTCCCGAAACTAAACGTAGATATTTGTATTGTCGGGTCTTGAATAGTTTGTGAAAAAAGGGTTTCTCTATATTTCTTTTCCTAAAGCTGGTGTTCCCTTCTACTAGGTAATTGGCTAAGACAAATTACACTGCTCTCTCACCATTGGAATTACAAATACTGATCCTTTGACACAAGTTCACACGCTAAAAGCCTAAACCTTGTGTCAACCATGGCCAATCCAATCAATCACCAGGGGGTATGACAGTCTAGGATGCTGTGATTTTGGATATCAAGCTTTGGATCTAGTCAAAGTGACTGTAACATCCCAACATTTATTCTACTCCCATTTCGTTTGCTACATTTTTATTGTCAGAATCAACTTTCATATACTTTCAGAATTCGTCTACTTCGACTTGGTCTACAACATATCATACATTTTTCATTACTAGACCTACACGATTCATTTTAATTTTTATTTCAATATTTTAATATATATGCATTTTTCTTTTATTTCCTGTCAATAAATGGAATAATTATGCTTGACACCAAATTGTATCAAATGATTCATTTTTATTTGTTCACTTTGTAATTCATATTTTAATTGTATTTCATGGAGATATTTGTTCACGATTTTTGAGAGCCATATTTTTATTTAGGGATATATGATTCACATGAATAACCAATTTACTTTAAAATAAAATGTGTTTTTATATAAATGATTTAATTAGAAATAAAAGAAATTCAGAAGAGAAGGGGACGAGTAATTGCACACTTACCGAAAATTGTTCAATTGAACACCCCTTCAAATTGAAACATCCTTACAAATTTACACGACCAATGCACACATGTCTAGCACACCATCGAATTATATATTTCTAGACCCCCCCCCCGAAATTCATATTTTATAACATGTTCATAAATTAAGAAAAACAACGCATTGTTTCTAACAAAAAATAAGATATCATACTGAAATATAAAGCAGGCAAATTTAGACGAAATGGAAACGGTATACAAAACCTGAGTAGACAAGGTGGCACTGGTTTTCAAAATAGACGAATTGGCAGTAGTTGTTGTTGGTTGGTTAGTTGTTGTATATCAATCGGAACTAAATCCTAGAAATTGTCCATGGTGGTACCCGGTTGACGACTTTGTGGTGCATATACAGACATATCTGTGCAGACTGTTTTGCCCGATGTTTACAATGTAATTGTTACTCTGAGTGTGATATTAAAGAATAGCAAAGGTACCAGTTCGGCAATTTTGCCAATGAGATTAATAGTTTAAGGGTACTAAAAGAAAGGTCTGTTGATTCATTCGTATTTTTGAATTTAGTATTTGTTTTATACAAATTTGTTATTTCTTTTGTGTAAGAACCTTTACGTTTAGCGTTTAAAGTTCTTTGAAAGAAATGACACTAATGGTAATAAGGTTATGGAAATTATCTATTTTCCGTAACACAAGGGTCATTTTTTCCACGATCATACATACTAAGAAATAAAAGCTCGAGAGCCAGATGCACTGAAAAATATAATCTGAAGAGGCATTTCTATCGGAATATTTACTTTTAACTTTACTTTGCAAGATGGCTTCAAAAAGAATACAAACGATCACAAACATCTTTAAAATGCTCGAATATTGCGTTAAACAGTGAAATACTCATTTTGATATCACCACATAGGGTTACAGCTGAATTGTTATCATTTTGTCCTTGTAAGTTGTGCAAATGGTTGATGATGGTCAAACAAACAATCTTTTTGATGTTGGGTTATAACATTGGCTACAGCTCACGCTATATGTATCTCGAGTTGCTTTATATGCTCCGTAACAGCTAGGTTATAGTGGTATATTTGAAAATGCGATAACTCAGCAGGACTTAAAATATTATGGGTAAAATTTTAACCATACATTGTAGACATGTGACACTTCACTTTAACATGAAAATTGTGCTCATGCGGAAAAGTTCATTTTTCAACATTTTCGTTTTTGTAAATGAGTCAATTTTCGTGGAATGGCTGTTCATATGTACTTTTAAATTATCTAATAGCCTATGTCATTAATTTATGAAAAAATGTCTGGTGACATTGTCGATGTTGATACAAGGACATTTATTTCAATGACGTACCGAATGATGTTTTTTCTGTCTGCCGAAAATTTGGCACTCTCAAAAGAGAAAAGAAGAAAAAAAAGACAAATAAATATTTCGGTGCCGTACGTAGACGTCGGACATGGCCTACATGACTGAATAACTCACTTGATTTGTCAATCGATATATTTTTAAAATTGACAAAGGTGAGCGATCAATTACTGATCCCTTTGAAGGACCTTTGGCCTCCCTGGCCAGTCATTGTTTATTTATCGATAGATAGATTAGTCTTCTTTTGTGGTCGATCTAGTCCATAAATCATATAGTGTCGCTTTTCAACAAAAACCTCGTAACTTTAGTTTTAAACAAATTGTATTTGCAATGTTTTTGATAGAAGCAGCGATATCATAAATTAGTATGAAATTATTATGATCTATCCAATCGACCCAGGTCAAAAGGCAAGTGAACTATTGTAGGCCTAGCTAGACCTTTGGCAAATTAACCCATTACCAAACGACAGAATTCTAGACTAGTCCAAATTCAAAGATGATGCAGACGACAATTTCAGGTGAAAAAAAAATTTATTGGTCTTTTTACGTAGAAAACATAGTGGAAAATGAAGAAATTGCTTGTCATAAGCAATTTCTTCATTTTCCACGATGTTTTGCAAGGCCATTATCCTGTGGGGAGTCAAAAAGAGTCACTGTGTGGTAATGGGTTAAAGGCTCGGTCACACACACTTTCGCATCTTCACAACGTCCACATTACGCCCACATCACGACCAAATACATCCTGCGTGGGCCACCATTTTTTTTTGGACGTAGGCATACCCCGGCAGTGATGTAGGCATGGAATCAGGTGTCAGGTGTGAACGAACCTTAGAAATGAAAAAAATTCGCTTACTCTATGACGAAATGCGGGATTTGCGACTTGGTAAAGAGTGTTGTATTTGATTTTAAAGCAAAGATATTGATATCAGAACTACTATTGAAGTGTCTTCAGTATTTGCTAGCCATTAGTGTAAAGTTTAAGTAAGAGGTATTCTGTTGCGGGGTTAAAACCCGTTCCTAAACATTTTGACTTGTCCAATTTGAAAGCTGTTCCACAAACGGCAAATCTTTGTTAGTGAGCACGTACTAATTTTCTAGAAATTATTGTGGGAAATGTGGAAATCACCCGCATTTCATGTTTTCCTCGATGTGTTGTCAATGCCATCTTTCATCTTTTAGGAGACGTCAAATCAAGGTCTTGTGTAGGAAAGGTTAAATGGCTCATGTGATATACGATCTATTTAAGACTTGAACGTCAATGAAAACCCATTATCGTATCGTCAAAAACCTTCTTGCTTCTTTATTATGAACGGGAAAAATCCCATTGAACACAGATACGTGTGTTTGGTTACAAATAAACAGACGAACAGACAACGTGACTTGTTTTATATCATGGAATCTTTATTAATTTATCCCCTTACTTTCTTCAGGCCCCCGCCCCCTAAATAAAAAAGTAGTAAAAAATAGATAAATTAAAAAACTATAAAAACAAAAGAAAAAAACCCTGATTATTTGGGAAAAATGTTATTTGAAATAAATGATATTGTCTTCGAGACCTTTTCATTCTAACTACAGACTGCGGTTCCCACGGTTTAGATTTATTGTGAAATAAAGGTTGATATACAATCCAATTTGCACCATTTTCAAATGACTTATCCAAAAATAGTATTTGGTGTAATTTTCCTTGTAATACCCTTTATTTTAAATCTAAATATCAAAGAAGATCTAGGACTTTATCTTTTTAATTGTGGGAAATCTTAACATTTTCATTGAATTTCCGAAATACAGGTCACAATCGTTATTTCGACATCAGATAAGTCGAATTTCTACCTAAGTCGAAGTGAACATCTGGTCTCTCCTGATCAATGGATATCAAAAATGTTAAGCAAGATAATTTTGAAATAAATGAAGCCATTTGTATATATCAAAGTGACATTTTACTTTTTTTTTCTTTTTTCAAAAGTATGTCTAGATGCAGAGATTGATTATTCTAATGCGTAGAAATGCTATCAGCTTTTGAAGATGTTATTTATAAGCGAAAAATACGCCAATTTTATATAAATCTGAACTGTTGTCCACAACAATTTCTTTAATTTTGGCACAAAAATATATATTTCTCGTAAACGGTTCAATATTGTGGCTTGAAATTTTCAGACTTTTCATAAGAAAACATGCTCTTTCAGACAGAATAAAAGTAAAATTTATGTAAAAATAATCGTGAAATGTCACTTTAAGAAAATGAGAGAAATTGTCTGTTTCCGTTTCCTTATATATTTCAATTATGATCGTACTTAATAGCAACAGATGATTGCATCGTATAATTGCAATCGGAATTGAACAAAATCGGATGTGTCGAACTCCCCTAATATCCCGAGTTAAAATGACGTTGCTTTCGACTTCAACGCTACAAGTTTCAATCGAAGGCTAAATAGATAAATAAATTTATCAATAAATAAAAAAAGATCATGTAAGTTAATTTCCATAGCAGTAATTCAAGATAATGATTTCACTCGTTCTGTCGACATCTGACAATTCGAAGTAATACCTGTTTTGAAGCGAAATCCTTTGTAAAGCGAAAGTTACATCGTAAGAAATATCACCATATAATATAAATGGAGAGCAATTGCTTCGTTCTAGCTTTTGTTCAGCATAATCTGCTACATGTATATTTCAATCATACACGTCACACTTGCTTACTGGAGAAGAGAATGGTACATGTAACATTATCATGGTCGTAGCAATCATATGAAGATCGGATATGTGGAACCACTGATATCTCGGGGTAATGTGACGGTGCCATAACTTCGAGACAAGGAGTATAAATTGCATTGTGAATTAGATACATTTGTGTATATATGATTTTCAACGAAAAAACTCGTAACTGCAGCTTTAACAAGCTGCAGTTACAAGATTTTTGTTGAAAAGCAGCGATATAATTGATACACGTACATGAAATTCGAAAGTCGACGAGTCCAATATTCTGTCATAACCGTAAAGGGTTAATCCCATTTTACAAGTCTACAATAATACACTTCATGTTATTTTTCGTTTACATTTGACAGGTGACGAACACTTGTTCTACTGTGGGTTTTCGATCAAGGATTAATTCCTTCCAAAATGCTGACTTCTTTGGCGAGGACCCGCGCGAGTAGATCTGGATGTGTACTACAGTCATGGTGCAAAAGTGCTGTGTCTATAAATGGCGGTGTTTCGCTTTCGAATACAACGTTACAACGTTCAAGACGTATACATGTATGTAACTCATGTGTTCAGAAAAGTGCAATTTCGAAATATCGTTTGATAACAAATGGATATAACATATCACAACGACGCCACTTTCAGCCTAGACGCTGGGTCCAGTCACTATTTCAAAACACTAACGGTAAATCAGATTTCATCATCAACGTCAAAACCGGGGACCAGCTTCACGCTGGTACCGACGCCGTCGTGCGGATTATCCTACATAGTGAAGACGGGAACCAAACTGACGCGATTAAACTCGACTATCCATTTCGGGATGATTTCGAACGCGGGCAATTAGACGAGTTTAAACTTAACGGCGTCAAAGACGTTAAAGACGTTGCTAAAATTGAAATATTTCGAGCAAAAGGTCCAATTGCGTCGGATTGGTTTGTGGATTATATAGAAATCGAAGGCGTCGAAAGTGGTAAACGTCATTTTTTCCCGATATTTCGATGGATCAAGCCGGATCGACGTTACGTTATATATGAAATGGACAACTTTCTACCACAATTTGATCCTGAGCCAGAAAACAGGGCTTTGGAGTTAAAGGAGAAGAAAGAGACGTACATCACCACGATGAAAGTACCAGGCGGACCGGCACAGGTAAGTCGACGTCAATTTTACGTTACGTTTACGCTTTCCAAAACAAGGCACACGTGTAGTTTTGACGTTTCTTATCGAAAAGGCTTGGGAAAACATTGAGTCAAAAGAAGAAAATGCTGATGGTCAGCATTTTCTTCTTTTGCCTCAATATTTTCTGAGCTAAATCATACATAAATAGCCTTCTACTTCTTAGATTATCACACATATCGTTATAGATCTGCAACAACTTTCAAACTGGAACAACCCGTTCAACAAGTTTTAGTCGTTTGAAAAAGGGTTAATTCTTATATTTTTTCAAAAAACAACAATATGTTATATCTTTCCAGATTGGTGATATGATATGAAATAAGAATAGAGTATGACCACAAATATTTATAAATCATTGTTATTGTACAACAAATTATTGCTTTGTAGCCATTATTTTACGCTAAATAAAAGCTAGAGGCTACGTTGATTGGTCAGTGCAAAACTGCGTTAAGCAAGAACATATCAATCGTTCACTTAAAGTAGGAGTGCATTACCCCCTCCATGTAATGTTTTAATGTTTAACAAACACCTACAAGACTGGACACGAAGAAAATACCTTTCAGATGGGATCTGAAAAACGGACCAATGTAACAACAGCCTGTGCCTAAGTGAAGTCTGATTAGGATTCATTGTATTCGCTTAATCTTTTCTAACACGACAAACAATTGACTGTTTGAAATTTAAAGCTGCTATAGATGACAAAATGGTTGTTGGTGAAGACATGATTTGTGTACAATATTCTGCCTAATATATTGATGCAAAGGGATAAAGTGCTGATAATCAGCATTTTCTCCTTTTATTTCCATATTTAAAGACTGGCACAACTTCTGTCCGCAAAGTTATGCGTTTTGTCGTCTTCTACCGGTCTCAATTTTTATTATCCTAAAATGTGTCGTTTGGGAAAGGGTTAAAGTTGCTTTACAAGCCACGATGTGTCTGTCAGAGGAAGACATTGACCTTGATCAGATTACTCGTATACAGAGGCTGATCTAGATTTATGTTAACCTCAAATACTTCCGAAATATTTTAAGATGTGTTTTTAAAAAGGTTAACACAGGATTTTTTAATATATGGAGTTTCTTCGTTCTGTTTTATCTGTACATCCGATTTATCATAGGAAAGAAAGTCTAAGTAGGCTTTCCCGTTTGTTTACTCTTTTAACACACATCCTAGCGATAAACCATAGAGAAAGAATGCAATTGATGCCAGTTAAATCCCTAACTTTGTATTTTGAGTAAATTTGAATCACGGGTTTGAATTGCGCCATTGTTGTTATGTGGATGGAAATATACCCATCTTTTTACATTTGACTGATACTAAGCTGCGTGTCCGTTTGGAAATACAAAATGCACCCGTATAATAGGCCTACATGGGTCTAACTATGGTAATTCTCGAGTGGAAGTTCAATTTCTTGAAAACATTTACCATCACACGTTTTGAAAACTCGCAGAAAAAGAAGAAATACATTTTCTTCTTTTTTCACAATGTTTTTCTTCGAATCTTGAAGCAGCATAGTAAGAGCGTGAATAACGTGAAGAATCATACAAATGTGACCCGTCACGCTAAAAGGGACCTTATCCGAACTCCAAAAATCCAAAATTTGACAAACTTGTCAGACCAAGCACAGTTCAACCATGCAGATCCCGTGTGCGAAAAATGAACATTATAGTAAAAAAGGGGAAACATTCCGGATGTAGAAAATTACATAAAAGTGAAAAGTGTCGGCCCTAGTTTGGCTGCGCGGACTGCGCAGACAGGCTAGGGTCGATATTTTTTCACACTTCCTATAGTGTCCCTTTTAGCATGATGGGTCACAAATGATTAGAACCATCTTCAATCTTTCATGACACCTTCTCTCTCCCTCTGTGTCTGTCTGTCTCTCCAGCTCTCCTAACCGAAAGTATAAAAGCCAGGATCTGGAAAAACGTCCCTTAAGGCATTTGAGACAGCTATGTTTCAAGACCATGCTGTGCCTAGATGCAGTTTAGCCAGCATCCATGTTATTCTCAAATGGATGCTAAAGACCGTGACGAAGCTATTTGAGAACAACAAGGTTTCTGGTCATACTGCGTGTATACGCAGGCTGATCTGGAACCATGTTGTTCTCAAATGCTATATAAGGGACGTTTTTCCAGATCCTGGCTCATTATCATCTAGTGTTGAAGCCCGGGCTTCTGAGCTTTCACCTAGCTATTATTACTCGTGTGTGCTACATGTATGAAAAGGGCCTCTTTCGTGTTTTGTTTGTTCTTTAGTAAGCGACAAGATTTTGATCAGTAAGGGAGGCAATTTGAATAAAGTAATATTGCCATTTGTCTCGATTGTGTCCCTTGTTTACTTGAATAAATTACGCGATGGGTTTTTGAATCGCTTGGTCATGTGAAATAAAATGTCAAATTTGTTTTAATTCAGGTAGAATATCCGTAATGTGGCAATTTTGAGATAAAAAAAAATCATCTGAAATTTACGAGCGGCGTCGTTACGTATCCGAATCTATTCGGGCGCGGTCATAAACATTCGGCGGTGAAAAGTTCCACAGACGAATGTTTTTGGCTTCGTCTGAATATTTCTGACGTCGCACGAATTTGTATAGGGGTGAACTACCTTAATTGTCCAGCCGAATGTTATCCATTGTGAAACTGTCCATACAAATTCCAAAATGGCAAACATGGACTGTTCTAATTTGAAAGCTGTTTCAGACAATAAAATGGGTGCTCGAATTGTTTAGGTTAGGTAAGAATTGTCGGCCTATTTCAGAAAATATTTAGACAAAAGGAGAACATGCTGTTTATTGGCGTTTTCTTCTTTTGTATCAATAGTTTCTATCTATAATCAGATTATCTTTTCCTCTCATGTTTTCGATATGATCCGTGTTTTTGATAGCCATGTGATTTGCCGAAATGATTACTATCTTTTACATGATACCATAATTATGTATCTGAACACCTTTGTTAAAAACAAAGTTTTGTGTCTTAGAAATCAGAGACAATCGATTATTACACAAGAAACAATACTAAAGATACAAACAAACAAACAGAAACTTGACGCCAAGTGCTTACATGCTTTCAATATTCTTGTTTTTCATTTTATTGGTGTCTTTATAATGTCTTTATATGTTGTTTATTGAAGCTGATGACTTGGTCAGAATTTTATAAAACCATTTTGCAAATTCGCATGTGCATGGTTTTAGATAAGCCCATCGAAAGTACCGGGCGTCAGGCTAGCTAGCAAAGATTGAAATGTCATTTGTAGGCTGACCTTCGTCTATGCAGCCTGGGATATTTCAGAATCAATGCTACAAAGTACACGATAGGCCAACAGAGTTTGAGAAATGGCATATATAGACATTTTTTACAAAGGAAACAAATAAAACATAAAATTATCTGCCGTTACCGACCAAAGGGAAGTTTTCGATTTTAGTTGATTGTCATGATTACACCCCCTGTTTATTCTAGACAAACAAAAATGCAGGGTCTGGAGCCAGGCTAACCCCATAGCCTCTGGTTTTGTAAGGTTTAGATATTTTATCAAACCGCATGATTTTATTTATTTACCAGATGCCTATTGTAGTGATTCACACTGAGTCTGCTACATTCAGTACAAAACTATATAAAACACATGTTTGTGGGCCTAATGTTCAAGATAATATGGGATGAAGTATTCTTTGAAGTTAAAAATATAATAAATAATCACCAAAAAGCCTATGTTGTTGGTACTCATTTGAATCGTCTCGATGAGACGATTCAAATGAGTACCAACAACATAGGGTTTCGAGTTGTACTAACACATTTAGAATTTTATTACAATATTTATTCATTTTATCCGTACGTTTGTAAATAGTAACAGTTGATCTAATTCATTGATAAATTTGTAAATATTTGGCTTCCGGGTTCCGTATACTTGCATGTAATGAACATGAAATTCAGTCCATACGTTTCTAGAGTTGAAATATGGTTGTAATTTGTCCGTCAAAACAAAATTAGGCTTAGCTTATTTCACATTATTTTGTATGAATAATTGGTACACCAGATATAACGGAAATTAGCCATGTCATAATCCCTATCCAAACATAACTAGACTTTGGCGTCCCTAATAGAACATGACTGAGAAAGCATTGAGAACAAAATGTGTTTTGATACACGAATGTCCCCAAAATTGCCAATGCAAAGTTTTCGGAAAGACAGACGGACGGAGAGGTGGACAGACAGACGGACTCGAGTGAAACAATATGCTCAAGATCATTCGATACGGAGGCACGAAAAATAGCAATGCCGATTACCAGCATTTACTCTTTTTGTCTCAGAAGTATCATGGTAGATACGACATGCCCAATAGGGAACGATTTTATTAAATTAACAGTGACGTAATTTCGGACAAACAATAGTATTTCGTGGGTGTTGTTATAAAATCTCGCAACTACGGCTTGAATCAAGCCGTAGTTACGAGATTTTTCAACAACACCGACATTTCACCAAAACAAAACGGTAAACATATTCTATTTTTAGAACAAAATTCATTGCAATTCAGTTATGAGTTCAATGATTTGCGTATTTAATTTGATGAAGGATGTAGGATAGTTTTTGATGTAATGAGCATGTGTGAGGTTAAGAGGTTATCATGCCAGTTTCAGTAAATATTGTGTTCAGCTGTTCACTAAATATTTTTAAACCACACCTGTTCATCATTGTGGTCAGTAGCCTACATAAATAACGAGGTTTGGTATTGGTCTCGATAAATGACCTGGCAGAGCATTTTTGGCTAATAGCTAGATGTGCTCTGTCGTACCATTTATCGGGCGGGACCTGTCATCTTCGCAAGCCAAGGGTTCTACATCCACTTTGTTCCTTACGAACGTTCGTAAGGAACAAAGTGGAGGTAGAACCCTTGGCTTGCGAAGATGGGGACCTATAGGCTACTTGGTTACCCTAATCTAGAATTCAGGCCCTGTACACTGTAAACTGTATAGCCACAAGCACATGAGCTGCAGCCGAATTCGCCAACATTTCTTTTTATTGCTTGTCTAAAGCAAAATACATTACAAGCAATCTTATTGGACGAGGCTTATGTCTTGGCCAATCGGATGAACTGTTGTGTGATTTTAAACGCAAGCCTTTTCTTAAGTTTAGGCTGGTTGATGAATACCACCCCATAACTACACAAGCGAAATGGCTACAATTTATAGGCCTACTGAACACGCAAATGTTACTCTTTTTGAATCAATTTCGTCAATTTCAATTTCGTCGTTTTCAGTGGCTTTCAAATTGGACACGTCCGAAGTTTTGTCGTTTGGGAAAAGGCTATTCTATTTGATCAGTAAAGACTGAAATTGTTAATGGTATGATAGTGAATTCTCTCCAGGCAAGATTGATTTATGGTCGATAATAACACTAATATGCTTGAACGGTTCACTCGTAGATGACAATCATTTGTCGAAAAGTTAACAAATCAAACAGTAAACCTTTCGCGAGTAACAAGTTACTGATTTTGGTGTACCGTAAAAATGAATCTTTGGGAAACAAAAGAGAAAAATATGAGATCTAGTGCTGACAAACAGAACTTCTCAAATTCTCAAAATGTGTTTCACGCTATCACGGTATGCTCTTATTATTTTCAATATCCTTTATCTTGTTGTCTGCAACGATTTCCAACGTTGAACAATCTAAAACTTTATCCTTTGAGAAAGCGTTAACAATCGAAGATGAAAATGTGAAAAATGTCCATCAACCAATCAAAATGCGAGTAAAGATAGTTCTTGAAACTTAGCATGATAACAGAAACCCAGTTTCTTCCCAAAGTCAAAGCATTATGACCCCTCTATCATCTACGTGATCTATTTTTCATCGTTGCTCTTGATAAGTAATTCAGGTTGTATCTTAACTATTTTTTATTCACTGTGCTGTGTGAGAATGCATTTTTCTGGTCAATATAACACTTTTTAAAAAGATTTCTGGCTTGGTTTTACAACATTGAGGAAGAATCAGAAAATTTTGTCCGTATTTTGAAGTAGCGTTTAATGCACAATCTGATTTGGATGATTACATGGTCGATTTTCAACGAAAACCCCGTAACTGCAGCTTGTTTTAAGCTTCAGTTACGAAGCTTTTGTTGAAAATCAGCGATATGTTGTTCTCTAAATAGATTTTTTATTACATGTACAGATCAACAGATAACAAGGGGTATTTAAGACTTTTTAAATTTGTTATTTTAAATCCAAACTATATTTTGTGGGTACTCTTATTGAGCTGTCTCGATGAGACGATTCCAATCTGTACCCACAACATAGGATTTGATGAACATTGACAGGTCATCACACAGTCTTCTATGTAGTTCAGCGTGCAGAGCTCGAATCATATTCCATGCATCCAGTTTTGGTGTTTACATGATGTTAACCCATTACCAAACAAGACTTTGTTTTGACGTCCCTAAGAGAATAGGCTTGGGAAAACATCGAAACAAAAGAAGAAAGTGCTGATAATCAGCACTTTCTCCGTTTGCCTCAATATTTCTGGGCTAAATTGTCCACAAATTTTGTCTTTATTGGTGTTCATTTTGTCACCTTCACCAGCTTTCGATCTGGGGCATTACGAATTTTTGCCGTTTTGGAAAGGGGTTAAACTGCAATTTTTCAAGAATGGAAGTGAATGATTAAGATATAAAGAAAGATGAAGGGTTATAGGGTGAATTATTGCCATATTTATCAAATATGAACATCATTTAACTGTGGTCTGAACTCATTATAATGTGGTTATCAGCAATTTATTACTTTTGCATAGACACGGCCATGGCTATTTGGGAAGGGATAAGGGAAGGGATAGTCTAGGGGAGGGGAGGGAGAGTGGGTTTTGCTAAAACCCCATTATAATGATGACGTTACGTTGAAAAATACGGTTTAACCCTTTTCCAAACGACAAAATTTTAGGCAGATCCAATTCAAAAGCTGCTGCAAACGACAAAATGGATGTAAATAAAGAAAATATTGAGGCAAAGGGAGAAACTGCTGGTTATCAGCAGTTTCTTCTTTTGCCTCAATGTTTTCCCAAGCCGCTTCTATTATGGACGTCGAAACCAGGTCTTGTTGGGAAAGGGTTAAATAAATACATTGTTTAAAGGAATGAAATAAAAACGAATTCATCTGCTTGAAGTAGATTAGACAGTCTAATCTAATACCCGTCTTACAAATTCAGAGATGCTGTTGCTATGTGTCCGAATGTTTATCACGATTCTGATTCAGAGTGTCTGAAAATAGATAGATGTCCTGTGGTCAGGCTATGAGCCCCAAAGATATAAAGGGATATAGAGCGATGTATTGTCTGTTTATCAAAGAGGAACATCATTTAACTGTGATCTGTGGAGTTTCACTGTTTTACTTTGGTGTCTAGGTTAGTGGAATAATTATATGATTTAGTTATAAGGGAAAGTTAAAAAACACGTGTCCTTCATTACCTTCATTAGTCTTATTCAAATGGCAAAGTTGTACATCAAGCTACATTAAAACACAATTTAAGTGACGCACGTACGGTAAATTGTGGAAATATATTCATAAAGATGGAAAGTGTTTTTCAAATGCGGAAGAATGCTAATATATCATGTATGTATGTCGTCGATTTTCAACAAAAACATCGTAACTGCAGCTTGTTTTAAGCTGCAGTTACGAGGTTCTTGATGAAATACGTGATGTACATGTACTGGTGTAATGGTTTTTGCTTACCTGAAGAACTTTGAAGAACTTTGTAAGAAAAGGATAAGGGTTGAAGAGCGATTTATTGGTCTGTTTATCAAACGAGAGCATCATTTTACAGCGGTCTGAACTCATTATAAACTTATGTTTCAACTGTTTTACTTCTTGCTTTGTAAGCTTGTTGGTTAAAGTTGTGAAAAGTATGTTTATGTGGAAAGTTAAATGTTTGTGTTTAGAGGCTTTCCATGGAAATAGCGCAGTTGGATGAAACACCGAAGTGACAGAAGACAAAATGTGGTCGAATAGGTTCATAAGGATATAGAGTTTTCAGGGAAAGGAATAAAACGCATTTGGAAGTTTGAAATCATTAAATCGCGATTTTACTGTTTTGTAGGTTAGTAGAATGTTACATCGAATTTCACTGAGGTGGAAAATTAAAATGTTTGTGCTTATTCCTTTCCCAAACGATAAAGAATTGCACTGCTCAATTAGAATAAATTTGCAGACGACAAAAAGACGAGGTCAAAAGTACGAAATGTGCATGTTATGCCTACAACATAGAAAATATTGAGTTAAGTTGAGAACTTGTTGATGATCAGCAATTGTGTATTTTGTCTGTGCTTCTCTAAGCCTTTATATTAGCGTCAAAAGCAGGTCTTTTAAGGAAAGGGGTGAGAATGTAAAATTTGTATTGGGTTGTTACCTAGACAGTGAATTTGAATTGTGCTTTGAATCGTTCATTTTGATACTGATAGGTAGAAACTGGAATACTGATACATGTACATAGTAAGTTCAAATGTTTCCACAGAATGTTGAAGTGTTTCACTTATTTGAATAACATCGCTTTTCAAAGAAAAACTCGTAACTGCAGCTTAAGACAAGCTGCAGTTACGAGGTTTTCGTTGAAAAGTAACGATAAGAGGCTTTAGGTAGTAATAAATTGGAGGTGTGTTGAAGGTTTTCTACATAATTATATTGCAAGGTGTAAACAGTTTAGTTTACTGCATTTATATGTTCGTTTAGTCCTTTCTTAAACAATACCTTTTTTAAAGTGTCTGACAGAGAATGTTCGAGAAAACATTGAGACAAAAGAAGAAATGCTATTGACCAATATTTTCTCGTTTAACCTTATAGAGACATTTCACATTTATTTCATTTTTAAAAGTATGTCTTGATGCAAAGATTGTTTATTCTAATGCGTAGAAATGCTATCAGTTTTTTGAAGTTGTTATTTATATACAGGACCCGGAACAAAACTAGCATAGACTGTGCGAATGCACAATATGATCTGGGTCCAAATTAGTTTCAAACGCCATCGTGACACTCTTTCCAAGTGTCATGCTTTATACATATTTAAATCGGGAACTGGAAAAAGGGTTCAATGAAGCATTTGAGAACAACATAGATCTGGATCAGCCTGTGCATACGCACAGTCTGATCCAGATCCATATTGTTCTGTAATAGCTTCTTCATTAGCAGTGGCAACTGTGAGTAAGCATAATGGACCCTTTATTAAAACACCGCATTTGGCCTTAAATTATTCTGAAAACTTGGTTTTCTTAAATACTGTAAGGACCTCTTTTCCAGATCCTGGCTCTTTTATTTCTAATAAAAAACCTTCTATATTTGACAAATTATATCGGTCATTTTTATTGCACGGCCCTCAGGCCGTGCATATTTTGATGGGTCTGGGAATGTCACTGTGTGTCGGAAATGAGCGAATATCATCCTTTCAGTTCTCAAAATATTGTCATCTTCATTATAAACGGTAATTTTCTTTTAGAAGTCAAAGATATTTCCATTTGTAAGAAGGTGTTTATCACAAAATTATTCTAAATGGTCATTCTGCTGAAATATTTTAGTTTGTATTCTGCGTCTCGAAAATGAAAATCCTTTCAAGTGTGCAGGCCCTACATAAATCACTTAGACAGATTTGAGGGGCGGTCAAAATGTATCCCTTATGTTGTAACCTACTGGTTTTGTACTTCGTTTTAAAGGAATTGCCCATGGAGAACAAATTCAATAATTTTGTCTATTTAATTAACCCTTTCCCAAACAAGACCTGATTTTGATGTCCTGAATGGAATAGGCTTGGGAAAACATTGAAACAAAAAAAGAAACTGCTGATAACCAGCAGTTTCTCCTTTTGTCTCAATATTTTCTGTGCAATATTTTACACAAATCACATCTTTATTATCATCATTTTTGTCGTCTGCAGCAGCTTTCAAATTGGATCACCCTAAAATTTTGGCGTTTGGGAAAGGGTTAATTAAAGATTTTACCACCTAATCAAGTAGAAGCAGGTGTTACATAGGCTGAGATCAGATTGCATTGCAGTATGGATTGATCTTAGTCTACACTACAGTCTACCACAGCTTTGGTCACACCATGAACTTCATGAGAAGCATTAAAACTTTGTTTTTGTCGTCTGCGCCAATTTTGGAATTAGAGCAGTAAATAAAATTCCGTTGTCTTGGAAAGGTTAAAATAAGTGTTACGGTTTAACCAGGTGACCTAGGGTGAGACGGGGTCATTCCATATCATTCAGGAATCGCTCGTGTGGGACATGTGTTTTAACTCAAACAAAACCTAGTTTCCATGTCCCTATTAATCCTTTGACAAACAACAAACATTTAGATTGCTCCATTTGCTGCAGATGACAATGGATATTAATATGTGTGTTTCCGGTTACGCAACTGTGCCTTATTTTTTACCCCCGACCCTAATTTAAGCAATTTGGGGGGGGGGGAGTTCCTTGGGATTTCCCTGTTCCGCTTTTTTGTTTCCCTATCTGTCCCAAATAATAAATAAATAAAAACATCCCACCTACCGTCCCTATTTTGAAATTTCATGTAACCTGAAACACACATATTTTAGACCTTGACAAAGATGGGACTCATGTAGGCCTACTAAAGGAAAGAAAATATAGAGGCAAACGGAGAAAATGAGGATATTCTATATTTTCTTCTTTTGTTGTAATGTTTTCTCAACCAATCCTTTTCTATCAGGAACCTCAAACTTAGGCATTGTTTGGGAAATGATAATATTTCAAGAAAAGATTTAAAGAAAAGAAGATTCATTTATTCACATCAGCTTTCCTAAAATTGAACCAGTCTAAAGATTCGCCTATCTTTTCACAATTTTACAAGCAAAGATTGTGCTGTGACAACACACGAGCAAAAACAACCTCACTTAGAATCTTGCAGGAACAAGTACTTCAGAATAATTTCAATATGAATAACAATTTTCAAATCTTGAACTGGTTAATTAAGTAGAATTTAATAAGGAAAACAGTTAGTTTACGAATTCATCAACCCTTTAAATGAAACCGGGGTTCTAGACATTGAACGGAGATAGAGAGGACACATGAGTATCAATCACAATTTGATTTGCTTACAATCTTGCCAAGAAAATATTGAGGCAAAGGGGGGAAATCTGGTGGTCAGCAAATATCTTCTATTGTCTATTAAGAAGCTATTTTCAATGTTTTTGAATTGAATTTCGTCACGGGAAAATGGACCTTGATGCAAAAAGTGTTTTTTTTTCTTTAATTTCTTTAAAAAGGGTCCAATATGCTAGACTTCAGGATTCATGGACAGTCAGAGTTTAAATTGATGTGCTTTGCATCGCAATATTTAGGGCAAAAAGAAAGATTTTTTAGCGACAACCTACGTTGTTTCGAAATGTGCGTCGATGTCCGACTGCACTATTTTGATTTGTAGAATACTATTAAAACACGTTTTATCTTAAAACTGTCTGTCTGCTTTAAACAACAATGAAATAAGAAAATTGGAATCTTTCTAGCCTGTTTTACAAAATTCCACTGTAAGGCGTTTTTCCTCTAATTTTGCCGACGCCCGACTGTATAGTTTTGACGCATACATTGTACCTAAACCATTTATATATGTTATATGTTGAGAAACGGTATTGTATTTACTTTTCAGATTTCTTGCTTAATGCATTTATGATATCGTTATGCAACATGATTATAAATAATGGCAAACATTTTAGCCATTTGTACGAAATTCTGCTCTTCAGATGGATTTTTCCCGAAATGTGCAGGCGAAAGATGAGAGTTCGTCATCTATTTCTGCAATATTGTTCCGAAACACTTTTTTATATATATTATACATTTGAAAATCACTATCCATTGACGAATTTTTTTTTAATCTTTTTAGCGTTTAAAATGTCTTATTAAAACGCCGTTTTGTGTATTCTAGGGCATCAGAAAATTAAATTTATAAACGTGCGAGGTGCCTATGTTGACGTCGTGGCTGTTACACATCACCTCGCGGTGTTACATCATGAACAACGAAATTAATACCAGATTTAATCCAGAAATGGATTCTAGTTTTGAAAGATACAAAGTTTATGATTGTAGGTAAAAGTTGAAAAGCGTCTGGTTATACTTTATAAGCAAAATATTAAAGTTTATGAGACCTTGGATCAACTCGATATTTAGCTCCATTGATATAATGTATATCCGTTTTAATGTGGCATAATTGTTTCTTTTTTTATCTAGTTTACACTCAAACCCACAAATATTGACGAATGAATGCATTTCTATGTTAATGATCATGATATTTTCTTGGGGTTTTTTTGCTTGCTCGTAATCAGAAGCTCAGTAATGTGTATTTGAATTTACTTTCAACTTTGTTATAATTCTAGTTTATAAAAGGTGTCAATGATAACTTTATACCATTATGTTTCAGTAAGGTAAGGTTAACAATTTGAGACCATCATAGTCCCCTGTTACTGAGACATGTAATATTATCCAAGTCCCATCACATCATGGTATATTGATTTTGTATTTTAAACATCATATTTCCAGTCCCGATACATAGGCCTATGTTTCGTCAAAGAAAATGCTTGAGTATTTCCATTTTGTCAAACATGTGTGTATAAGACTTTCGGTATAAATTTCATTTTCCTGTTTGGACGTTCAACGATGGACAAGTATTTCCGATACTCTTTTCTACACCACATTGAGATGCCGACTTTAACCTTGCGATGTACTTCCCCATAGGCAACTGCGACATTTATGGACAGATTTGAAAAAAAAATATCAAAGAATGCTGCTAGTCATCTTACATTGTCCTCTCTTTCCATTCTATATCAACTCATAACCACAGTATCGAAAAATTAGGGACACATCTTTTTTTAGGTCGTGCTTCATTTTTTGCTGCATTATGCAGCAATTTTGTACTTGTCTGACAATACACATTGTTGAATGTAGCATTGATTGAATCATATTTTGTTCTATGTAATATATTGCCCTTTTTATATGACTTAATTCAACATTCCAATAAAGCAGCAATATAACTATTAATGCTACAGATTGCCATATATGAATAGTTCACTAATGAACAACACGCAAGTCATGCCAGAAACAAGTCTCTCTGGTATACACTACGTTTTGATGACCCTGCCATATCCTTTTCTCAAGCAAATTGCAGTTACACACCAGCAATAGTGGCGGATCCAGAGGGGGTTCGGAACCCTCTGCAGCCAGATTATTTCATTTTCATGTAGAAATTAAGTCACAATTGTGTAATACTAGGACAACTAAACCTCCCATTTGTCTATTCGAACCCCCTCACAGAAATCCTGGATCCGCCACTGAGAAATGTAATTGCTTTTCATTGAAAAGCCAGTAACTGTAGCTTCTTTTAAAGTGACATTTCACATTATTTCATTTTTTAAAAGTATGTCTTGATGCAAAGATTGTTTATTCAAATGTGTAAAAATGCTGTCAGTTTTTTGAAGTCGTTATTTATAAGCGAGAAATACGCCTTTAAAGTTGAGAGAGAAATGACAAATTCTATATAAATCTGAATTGTTGTCCACAACACTTTGTTTAATTTTAGCACAAAAATATATATTTCTCGTAAACGGTTCAATATTTCGGCTTGAAATTTCCAGAATTTCCATAAGAAAACATGCTCTTTCAGATAGAATTAAAGTAAAATTTATCTAAAGATTATCGTTAAATGTAACTTTAAGCTGCAGTTACGAGGATTTCGTTGAAAAGCGCGAATGACAGTAGCATATAACTGAACCATACATCTTTTTTTTTTAATATTACATACCAAAGTAACGCCAAAATCTGGTGATATTCAGTTGCAGATCCAGGATTTCTATGAAGGGGGTTCGGATTATATGCAAATAGGGTGGTTCGTTTTTCTAGTGTTGCACAATTTTGACTGAAATTCTGCATGAAAATAAAATAATCAGGCTACGGAGGGGGGTTCGTTCGAACCCCCCGAACCCCCCTGGATCCGCCACTGATATTAAACAAATACGCTTTCACCTGATATGTATTAGATCTATCACCTTAAAGAATTTAAAGCCCATGTGGAATGTAGGACTTCAAAATTGAGCTAGAGTCACGCAATAGGGTACGTAAAGCAGCGGCGGATTCAGGATTTCTGTTAGGGGGGTTCGTTTTTACAAGAAGGGGGTTCGTTTTACAAGTTTTCAACAATTTTGACTGAATTTCTGTATGAAAATGAAATAATTACATAAGGGGGTTCGTTTGAACCCCTCAACCCCCCCCCCCCCCCACCGTAAAGCATTTGGGATCTCCATAGATTAAGATCAACTTGTGACTAACTCTGATCAGCATCCGTGAAACGACAAGTTGCCCTATGTCCCTACAAAATTGAGCGGTATATAACCAAATTAAATGGTTAAGAGGCTATTTGATACAAGACATATAAAGCAAAAACTTTTCGCGTCGAACGTCAAATTTTCCGCATTCCTGCGTATTCGTTATATAGTACGATGCGTTGTGTAATTCTGTTTGATGTAAGTGAAAGAGGTTTAAATCAAATGGATTCGTAAAAAGGATAAGTATACATCACCAAAAAAGTTTGATGGACAGCCGTGGGCCTTAAAATGAACTTTATATACTCAGCGAAAGAGCTAACGCATCACTTTTTAAAATTGCATAACTTCTTTATTGTCAAAGATTTAGATTTATAATTTGGCAAATGTTTATCCCACAAGTTTCTGCACTCATTCATAAGACTACTTCTAAGTTTTCTTTCTTATGTGACCGCGTCATACCAAAGGGGGCCAAAATAGTTTTTCGGCTCCTGCAACTTGTGATCTTTTTTAATCATTTTTGTTTGAATTGATTTTGAAAGCTGGTTTATTGTGAAATAAAAATCTGAAAAAATCAATTTTCTATCTAACATAACAAGGGCTGTTCCGGGACAATGTAGCTCGCATAGACGCACCTTTTTGAAAGAAAATGTCAATTTTTCAAGGTCAAGGTCACAAGGTCAAATTTTATAGTGTCAGAAGAAAGGTATTGTTGGGGCCTGTCTATGTGTGAAATATCAAGACTGCATCTTATACAGTTCATAAGATATAGACCGATACATTTTTGTCTACGTAACCTACGTCGCCGTCGACGCCATCAATGACACCAACGGTACTAGTGATGAAACAATGCCTCTGTGGGAATACATTACGCGCCCATAAAATGTTAAAGCCGTCGGTTTGTTTTTTGAAGGGTAACTTGTATAAACAGAAACTCTTTCAGCCAATACAAAAGGTTTGAAAGTTATGCGTGAATTTTCCATTTTAATCAAATTTCAGATTTTATGAATTTTAGAATTAAGGGTGTCCTTATTGAAAGTTCAATATTTTACAAGATACTGTAACATTTACAATGAAATTTCATAGATATCTTATCAAATGGTTGTAGTCAGCATATGCAAATTTTGAAGGTATTCCGTAGATTCGTTAAAAAAATATTAACAAATATCTGAGTGATGCGTTAGCAGTTTTGCCGAGTATATATAACGTCATAAAAAGTTATGTTTTTATTTAACGCGTTCTTCTTTAGTTTCTCCATATAATTTCGTGTTCACCCAATTATCACATCAATGGAAACTTTTACGATATGTTGTCCGTATCTGATCTCCCCATATTACATATTTGTTGATTGATTGAAGCAGAAAATCCTGAGTTATCTGCCCTTGAATGTAAAAAATAAGTGTTTTGTCTTTTAGTTCACTATATCACCTACAAATTTTGAAACGTCTTGACAAAACCTTGATAAAACATTGGTCATGACAAGACCTTGCATGGATGTATCTTTCAGCTTGATCTGAATCTCACATCTAGAGTTATGTGCCCTTGAAATTTACGAAAACTACCGTTTTTCACTCTATCTTCGCCATAATAGCAACAAATGTTGACCAATTATTGCAAAACTTTTTACAAAATGTTGGTGACTGTAGGACTTTGCTTCAGATAATCTTTTTGTTCAATTGCAATTTCATGTCTAGAGTTATGTGCGACAAAATTTCCATTTTTGACTTTATTTTCCCTCTTTCAGCCACAAATATTGACCAATTGAAACACAACTTGGACAAAACATGTGTGACTATAAAACCTTGCATAAGTGGAATATTTGCTTGGTCGGAGTCTTACATACATAGTTATGGGCCCTGGAATTGGACAAAATTTCATTTTCAACCATTTTTTCTCTATAATTACCACAAATATTGATCAATTATGACAAAACTTAAACAAAATGTTGTTGACTCTAAGACTTTATATATGTGATTCTATTTAGCTTGATCGGACGCAAACAGTCGGAGTTATGTGCCCTTGAATTTATCAAAATAACAGATCTAGACTTTCTGTTGCCTCTTATATCCACAAAATTTATGGACGTATTGAGCGAAATTTTGGACAGAAATTTGGGTACTATAAGACCTTGCATCAGTGTGATTTTTAGCTTGATTGAAACGTAATATCCTGAGTTATAAACCCTAGAATTTGACTAAATTCGCTTTTCGGTCTTGTTGTTACTATAACATCCAACACTGTTGACTAATTAAGACGAAATTTGGAAAAAATATTGGTGACCGTAGGATCTTGCTTAAGAGCGATTTTTAGCTTGATTGGAATCAAGCATTCAGAGTTGTGTGCCTTGATTTAGACAAAATTGCATATACGGCTTTATTTTAGCCACAAATATTGGTCAATTATATAAAACTTTACTTTAAGATCTTTCAAACATGTGATTCTTTAGCTTAATTGGAACATCACAGCTAGAGTTATGTGCCATTGAATTCGACAAAATTGCCTTTTCGAGCCACAAATATTTACCAATTTAGACGAAACTTAAAAGAAATGGGAAGCTTGCGTAAGGGCGATTGTTAGCTTGATCAAAATCAAACATTTAGAATAATTTGCTCTTGAAATTTTACAAAATTTCATTTCAGCATTTTTCAGTGTAACAGCCACTCATATTGACTAATAAAAAGAAAACTTATGCATTATGTTGATGACTATAAAAGCTTGCATCAGTGAAATTTTCATCTGAATAGCAATGTCACGTCTAGAGTAATGTACCATTGAATTTTTCAAAATTGCCGCTTTCAACAAAATTTTGACAAAGTGTTGGTGACCATCTGATCTTGCATATGTACATTTTTTATTGATCGGAATCACACATCTAAAGTTAATATAGGCCTAGAATGGGAAATTGCCTTTTTTTTTTACTTTTCTTTCACTTTAATAGCTACAAATATAAACCAATCAAAACAAAACTTTACTGAATTGTTTGTGCATGTTTTGTCATTGACCCGTTTAATGTTCTGATTCATAAAGTTCAGTTTATTGAATAAGTATAATGGCCAAACGTTATATAAACAAAAAAAATATTTACCCCACCCACCACTTTCTTCCTCTGTGATTTGGTCATGCGCATTTTTAAATATCATGAGATTTAGTTTTTCATCAAGGTATAGCCTTTGTCTTACATTGTGTGGGACCTAGATTATTATTAATGCAATATCTTGAGCTCTACGTGGATTTTTTTCGTCTGATAGAATAAAACACCACGATTTCCCCACCCACCAATCTTTTTCTCTCTATTGCAGTCTTAGTACAATACACAATGTCACGATTTTTTGTTTTTCTATACTGTCCGGCCTTTGGCTAATATTCTGTGATAATTCAATTATTTTAAATGCAATATCTCGAGCTCTAACTCGAATTAGAGCTTTTAGAGCTTTGCTTATAGAGCAACCTCTAAATATGAAAATTGCCGAAAAATAATTTTGACAATCGGTGTGTACTATTCCTGTAAATGTACATGTAAAATTTTATAAAGGTATGATGATTATTACAAAAGTTATGACCATTTGTAAAATTACGGGTTCGAAATTTTGTAAATTTAATTCACCATTTTTCCTATTATTTTTAATTTTACAGCTGTCCATCAAAGTTAAATGATTAGAGCAATGTCTTAAGATCATGAAAACGTATGATGGAAACCTCTTTCACTTACATCAAGCAGAACCTAAAAAATGGACATAACGCACCATACTAATACTAAAGTAAAACAAAGTAACCTTTGCCTTAATTTAGATTTTGATGAATTTATGTAAGTTTCGGTCATCAAGATTTCGTGGTTTTGTAGGAAATTGTATATATAAATATTTTTTCCGTGGAGTTATCAATTTTTCCAATTGGTATTTAACCTTTCTTCAAGAACAATTTTTTATGTCGGTCTAAATTGTTTGGTATAGCAGATGAAATTATTAATGTTACAAAGAGTGTACAATTTGTCTCTATGAAACATACAAACCACCAGGGAAAAGAGGAATATTGCAGCTTTTCAACAAAAAAACTCGTAAATGCAGCCTAGAACAAGCAGGAGTTACAAGGTTTTTGTTGAAAAGCGGCTAGATGCTGGTTACATGTACGATGTATCATCATTATCTTGTTTTGTCTAAAAGTTTTCACAAACCTCCCCTGTTAGGATCGCCAACAGGATGGCTTGTTTGAGAATGGGGTAATCCAGAATGCATAATATTTCATTCGACTTTAACAGTTTTCGAGATAACCGGTGATATTTCTATTGTTCTTGTTTTTCCAAATATCGTCGCTTTTATTAAACCATTACCACACAATAACTCTTTCTGACTCCCCGCAAAATATTGGCTATGGAAAACATCGTGGAAAATGAAGAAATTGCTTGTGACAAGCAATTTCTTCATTTCCCACAATGTTTTCCATCCAAAAAGACATGAAAGTTAAAGATTCCATTCACTAGAAATTGTCGTCTGCAGGATCTTTCAAATTGGACCGCCCTAAAATGTTGTCGTTTGGTAATGGGTTAAAAGACCTCATAACTACAGATTGTCAAAAGCTGTAGATACGAGGTTGTGAAGGAACATGGGCGATATTATTCTCCTTATATGGGAATTCTTCATTTGTTTGAAATAGCACATGTAATGGATGAAAATAAAAGGTAGTCATAGGAACCCGTAGAATAGATCAAGAGATTGACATTTGGAATTATTGCTTTTATAAATGGGCTGGGATCTTCAAAAAGGGGTCCAATGCATCATTTGAGCCTACCATGTTTCCAAATCAGCTTGCGTTCTGGAAACACATGTTACTCTTCTCCTACGGTTGGCAAATGTCACGAAAATTGTACTAGAAAATAAGGCGGTCATTGATCAGCCTGCGAATAAACGTGAGCCTATCTCGTTACTGGTGTACTTAGAGACGAATTCAGTAGTAATAGATTTAGTGAAATTTAAACCTTGTACGGAGAGTGCCAAATCGGTGCAAAGCTTTAAGGAAATGACCACTCGACCTAAGTGTCAACTGCATGAATGAAGATAAAACGCATCATGAGATCGAATTCATTATCATATTTTTATATAAACCGTTTCCTAAACAATTCATTACCGGTTCAATTGATTTCCTTAAAATCAGAAATCGAAAATTTTGGGAAATGGGTGGTCGAATTCGGGAGGAGCTGCAAACGACACAATTTGACATCACAGGTGGGAAACGTGTTTACATTGCTTAGATGTTAGTAGGCTAAGAGAAAGGGAGGGATTACTGGCAATTGTTTCGACTCTCTTTTTTAATTAAACGTCGCAGACAAACAAGTAAATAAATGTTACTTGAATCATTTGCATTGTAAATCGCTATACACCGATCGCTGCTTTTCAACAAAATTGTAACTGCAGCTTAAAGGGACATTTCATTCCAATTTCAATTTTTTAAAGTATGTCTTGATGCCAAGATTGGTTATTCTAATGAGTATAAATACTATTAGTTTTTTTTGAAGTTGTTGCCAATAAGCGAGAAACACGCATTTAAAGTTGAGACATAATCGATAAATTGCATATCAATCCGAACTGTTGTCCACAACAATTTGTTCAATTTTAACACAAAAATATAAATTTCTCGTAAACGGCGCAATTTTTTGGCTTGAAATTTTCAGAATTTTCGTAAGGAAATGTGCTCTTTCAGATAAAAATGAAAGTAAAATTCATGACAAAAAATTCTGAAATGTCACTTTAAACAAGAGATATTCGTAACACAAAACCGCGTCATGCATAGGTTTTAACCATATAAAGTTTCAAAAAAAGCTATTTCATGTGCATTGTATAATCATCATGTTTTGCAACATTTGTTATTTGGCCTAGTTAACTCTTGTCCAAGAGGCTTTTTTACTTTTCAGAATTCAAACAAAATCTAGAGCTACATTATTTTCAAATGTCGAAATAAAAAAAAGATTCTGTAGCGCTTGCTCTGAATCCATGCTGGGCTCAAATTTACGTCATTTTTCAGATCTCGTTAACCCTTTCCCAAACTTCAAAATTTTTGGGTGATCCAGTTCAAAAACTGCCACAAATGACAAAATGAATGTTATTAAAAATAGAATTTGTGTAAAATATGGTACCGAAAATATTGAGACAAAAGGAGAAACTGCTGGTTATCAGCAGTTTCTTCTTTTGTTTCAATATTTTCCCAAGCTTTTTCTAATAGGAACGTCAAAACCAGGTCTTGTTTGGGAAAGGGTTAATATTATTTTGTAGACATTATTTGGACAGGATATTCTCATGAATGTCGCGTATAAGATACGGAAAGTTTCTCGAGTGTTGTACTTGACTTCCCTTTTTATAGTCATTGAGATATTTCCCATAGTTATGTAGATCTAGTTTGGAATATAGACTGGACCTTCTTTTCAAAAAGTTTGTTTTAGGATGTTTTAGTGATTTGTTAGATAGAAAGTTTGTAAAGCATTCCCACAGCTCCATTGTCTTTGGCGTCACAGTAAACACATTTGGAATAAAACTATTTTCTTGTATGGCTGAATGTTATGTGTTTTGTGCATCATTTGTCTTCCATTGCTCGATATATACATTAATTCATTTCCAAAGTGTTCCAATTTTGGCTGGTGAATGGTAGTGTATGACCGGACATAATGCATATTTAGAATAAAAGTGAGTTCATTTTGTGCGGATTTGATTTCTGTGTTAGGTATATCGCAACCTTTTCTGGATACTTGGCTATCCCTTTTCTTTAGGAGTGCGCTTGACTTTCCATTAGTTATCATTTAGAAACAAACTTTCCATAAATTGGGGTGTTTGGACTGGTGAAAGGTGAATAGTGATTGGTAGACTGGGCCTATCCGTAATAACCCATTACCAAGCGACAAACTTTTAAGCTTGTCCAGATTGAAAGAAGTTGCAGACGGCTTTTTCATCAGGTTGGCATTTTGAAATTATACGACTTTTTGGGGAAGAAAACATTGTGGGGAATGAAAAACTTGCTTGTCACAAGCAATTTCGGCATTTTCCACAATGTTTTCCAAAGCCTTTATTTATTGGGTCTTCAAGGGACGTCATTGTGTGGCAATGGGATAAGTGGTAGTCTAGGTGGTGTTAGTGTAGATATGAACTCTAACTTAGAATTTCTCAGAACTTTTATCATGTAAGAATATCTCCGGAAATAACTTTATAGACATCATTTGGACAGTTTGTGTTACGTTTGTTCATCATATATACATGTAGGCTTGTAGTTTGAACCTGGAGGCATTGAGCAGGGCCTATTGTTTCAACATTATCTGGAATTGGTTTACCACTTTAATATCGCGGATTCCTTTAAATTGGAATCAGCTTGCTGTGAATTTATATGTGTATAGTTATCAGTTGAATACTTTATGTTTCTGATCTTATCTCAATGATTGTGATGAAAGTAATTTGTAAAGCATTAAAATAATTGCTGTTATGAAATTGCTATGAATAACAGACCGTTTTAGAGGTAAATTTTAGAACCATTTACGTAGTATTTCTCCAAAAACCTCGAAACTCCAGCTTGCTTAAATCTTTAGTAGGAAGGGATAAGATGAAACAATGAAATGGTCATTTGTGACATAAATAAGTGTTAGTCTACTATTTCATCCTGTAATAAACGGGGAGATCTTGTTAGTAATAACTATTATGCCTTTTCTTCAGAATGTTTCGTTTTAACACCCTTGTTAAAAGGGGCTTGCCAAAACATTTAAGCAGAAAAAATATGATTGCATACATTTCTCCTCTTTGTTTCAATATTTTCTGTGCTATAGTTCATACAGACCATGGATATTCTTATCGACATACATTTCGTCGGCCACGTTCAAAAATGTTTATTTTTAGCTCACCTGAGCACAAAGTGCTCGAGGTGAGGTATTGTGATCGGTCTGTTGTCCGGCGTCTGTCTGTCTATCTGTCCATCTGTCTATCTGTCTATCTGTCCATCTGTCAACTTTTCACAAAAAAATCTTCTCCTCCTAAAGTACTTGGTAGAATTCAATCATATTTCACACATATGATCTATGTATAGGTCATGCTTTTTCAAAATACTTCAAAGAATTTGAATCGGGTCCATAATGGGGTCAAAAAGTAGGTCACTAGGTCAAATCTTCTTTCTGCTCTAGGAGCCACATTTAATGCTCAATCGTTGTGAAAATTGATCAGAATATTTGTGTTGATGAAATCTAGGTCATGATAAAAAATGGGTCAAGCCAGGTCAAAAACTAGGTCACTAGGTCAAATATTGTAAAATCCATCTTTTTACACTGGGAGTGCCAATACTGGTCCAAACTATGTAGAAATTGTCATGAATGTTTATTTTGATGATTTCAAGGTTAAGTCAAGAAGTGGGTCATGCTAGGTCATTAAGTAGGTCAAGAGGTCAAATCTTATAAAATCCTTTATTTTGCTCTGGAAGTGCCAATTCTTGTCCAAACTTTGTCAAAATTGTCCTCAATGTTTATCTCGATTATATCTATCAAATGATGAAAAGTGGGTCATACAAGGTCAAAAACTAGGTCACAAGGTCAAATCTTTTGAAATCCTTCATTTTGGCCCGGACATGCCAGTTTTGGCCCAAACTTTCTAAAAATTGTCCTGAATGTTTATCTTGATGATACCTAGGTCATGTCAAGAAGTGGATCATGCCAGGTCATAAACTAGGTCACGAGGCCAAATCTTGTAAAATCCTCCCTTTTCACCTGGAAGTGCCAATTTTGGTCTAAACTTTGTCAAAATTGTTCTCAATGTTTATTTTGATGATATCTTGTTCATGGTCAAAGATGGGTCATGCAAGGTCACAAACTAGGTCACAAGGTCAAATATTACAGAATCCTTCCTTTTGCTCTAGAGATGCCAATGTTGCCCTAAAACTTTGTCAAAACTATCCTAAATACTTATCTTGATATCTTGGAAATGTAGAAAGTGTGGGTCATGTAAGGTCAAAAACTAGGTCACTGGGTCAAATCTTGGTTTTGCTCTAAGAACGGAAATATATACTCAAACATTGTGAAAATAAGTCAGAATGTTTATCTTGATGAAATTTGGGTCATTTTAAAAGTGGGTCATGTGAGGTCAGAAACTAGGTCACAAGGTCAAATTTTCTTTTTGCTCTAAGAACCAAAATATTTACTCTATCATTGTGAAAATTGTTCAGAATGTTCATCTTGATGATATCTTGGTGATATGAATAGCAGGTCATTCAAGGTAAAAAAAATAGGTCACAAGGTCAAATTTTGTTTTTTGCTATAAGAACCAAAATAAAATATATTTACTCTATCATTGTGAAAAATTTTCAGAATGTTTATCTTAATGATATCTTGGTGATATGAATAGCAGGTCATTCAAGGTTAAAAACTAGGTCACTAGGTCATATTTTGTTTTTTGCTCTAAGAACCAAAGTATTTACTTTATCATTGTGAAAGTTGTTCAGAATGTTTATCTTGGTGATATCTTGGTAATGTGAAAAGTGGGTTATGTGAGGTCTAAAACTAGGTCACTAGGTCAAATCTTGTTTTTGCTCTAAGAACCGAAATATTTACTCAATCATTGTAAAAATTCAGAATGTTTATCTTGATGATATCTTGGTGATATGAATAGCAGGTCATTTGAGGTTAAAAACGAGGTCACTAAGTCAAATTTCGTTTTTGCTCTAAGAACCAAAATATTTACTTTATCATTGTGAAAATTGTTCAGAATGTTTATCTCATTGATATCTTGGTGATGTGAAAAGTGGGTCATGCGAGGTCTAAAACTAGGGCACTAGGTCAAATCTTGTTTTTGCTCTAGGAACCAAAATATTTACTTTATCGTTGTGAAAATTGTTCAGAATATTTATCTTGATGATATCTGGTCAATGTAAAAATGGGGGGGGGGGGGGGCATGTGAGGTCAGAAACTAGGTCAATAGGTCAAATCTTATTTCTGCATTTAGAACCATAATGATATCTGAATCATTGTGAAAATTGTTCAGAATGTTTATTTTGACAATATCTGGGGCATGTATAAAGTGGGCCATGGGTTGTCAAATAATAGGTCAAATTTTGTTTTTTGCTCTAAAATATCAAACTATTTATTCATCATTGTGAAAATTGCTTATCTTGATGATAAATGGGTCATGTAGAAAGTGGCTAATGTTAGGTTTAAAACTAGGTCAAAAGGTCAAATCTTGCCTTTGCTCTAAGAACCTAAATATTTACTCTTCATAGTGAAAATTGCTCAGAATGTTTGTCTTAATGATATGTAGGTCATGTAAAAAGTGGGTCATGCGGGTTTGGAGATTGCAAGATGTTTGTCTCAATGTCCTCTCAGGTGAGCGAAGCAGGGCCATCTTGGCCCTCTTGTTTATTGAAGCTGTAGTTACGACATTTTCGAATGTGACCAACGATTTGTCGTCTACAGCACCTTCTGAATTAGACAGTCTAAATTATTGCCGTTTGGGAAAATGCCAATGCCTAAAAGCGGTTATTATTAATTACTAGATATTACTGAAATTATCTAAATTCAATAAATGCCGGTTACATAGTGAAAGGCAACAGCAATAAAACTGGGTAGTTAGTTGAAATAATAAGTGAGTTCCATAAACATCATATAAATATTGTGGAAACAAATTCTGTGTTAACCCTCTTCAAAACAAGATCTGGTTTTAGCGTCCATAACAGAATAGGCTTTTGAAAACATTGAGGCAAAAGAAGAAAATGCTGATAATCAGCATTTTCTTCTTTTGCCTCAATGATTTCTGTGCGATAGTATTCACAAATTTTACCTTTTGTGACATCCATTTTGTCGTCTGCAACAGCTTTCAAATTGAGAAAACCTAAAATTTTGTCGTTTTGGAAAGTCTAAGTCCCTAACAGGGGTTTGATTAAAAGGAAGATATAGAGACAGAGTTAAATATGGCGCTCAGTAACGGTACTGCTGAGATCACGGACTACGTGATCCGAGTTCGAACTGGTGACCGTAAGCGTGCCGGCACAGACGCAAACATCCGGATTATCCTGCACGACACAAACGGAAACAAAACGGACAAAATGCGACTACACCATGTGTTCAAAAACGACTTTGAGTGCGGACAGTTGGACACATTCGAAATGCCCAAACAGCGAAAGTTGGACAAAATTGAACGTATTGAGCTATGGAGGGATAATTTCGGACTCGGAAGCCGTTGGTATTGTGATTTTATTATTGTGACAAAGAAAGGAGATGCAACTGAATACAGTTTCCCCATATATAGGTGGGTGAAAGCTGACATCCATCACATATTTCGGTTAAATGACACTATGTTACCCCAACAAGACCCGATGGCCGAGCAGAGATATAAGGAACTCGTGAAGAAAAAGAAGAAATATATTGTGGCTCAGAAAATTGAAGGAGGTCCCGCACAGGTAGGCTGAGATTTATTCAAAACGGCCGAACAAAATTGCAGTAGCTTCTAGCTTCTGGCTTTTTTTGGGGGGTGGGGGGGGGGGGGGGTGGTGAAAACATTCTATTTCTTTTTATTTCGAATCTAAACCCTATGTTGTGGGTACTCATTTGAATCGTCTCGACGAATCAAGACGATTCTTATGAGTGCCCACAACATAGGGCCTGATAAACATTTAGTGAAAAAAATCATTATGAAAAGTGGGTGTCATCATATCTTTAGCTCCACAGATTTTTTTCTTTTCTTTATTTGACCCCTCTTTTGGCAAAAGTTGAGGGGGACCCAGACCCCTCCCCATGACCCCTCCCAATGTATACATGCATGCTCTTTATGTTACACCATACTCTTTTTTCACAATAAGTAGGGTAAGGTGGGGCAAAACGCCCCCCAAATTGTTTTTGGTCATTATCTTTAAAACGAAAGGAGATATAGATGTATTTTTGCAGTGTTATAAAGCTTGAAGTCAGCTGAACATTATGCCTTGTGATTTTGGCTTTGCGTATTGAAATATGCATTTTATAGGCAAAAATAATATTCTTTTAAAAGGGGCGTTTTGCCCCACACCTGGGGCAAAACGCCCCTCGCGATGGGGTAAAACGCCCCCGGGGGGCGTTTTGCCCCATGCTTCAAATGTATTCATTTTATGCTTACTGAAAAAAGTTCTTACACTTGAAATCGATATATATCGGGTGTTCTTCGTGGTCAACTTTAAATTTTCCGGTCGAGTACGTGGGATAACAAAGATTTTGACCCTGAACCTTTTGATCAAGTGACTAGCACTCTTTTAGTGTTATTCGCTTAATAAATTAAAATCATGAACGCACATAGAAAGTAGAAGGCATGCAAATGTGTATCAAGGTTAAAAGATTTAAAAAAATACATACAATAGAAATGAAAAAGACGTCGGAATGTTTCGGGCGTTTCCGTAATCATTCGGCGGCAGATTTTCCCCTTCGTAACGTTTCCGTATAGATCGGAAACCGCCGAACGTCTACGATCACGTCCGGAAAATTCCGAACCAGGGGGCGTTTTGCCCCATAAGACTGGGGGCGTTTTGCCCCAAAGAGACCATTTCACCATTTATCAAAGTATTCCAAATACACCGAATATTTTACAAAATGTTTCTTTTTCAATAAAACCACAATGTAATGTGCTAAAGACACATGTATTGCATGTCAGATAAAATATATCCGTGCCAGATGAAACATGAAATAAATGGCAGCAGAAAATAACAAGAAATGGCCCGAAAATGATTTTTGCAAAATGTTTTCTTATTGACTAGTGTCAGAGCTAAAACTTTTCTGTCACATAATCTGCACATTTTTTACAATCATATCAATGTCAGGAGTTTGTCATATATATTGGCAATTTCGAGAAATCGATGGGGGGGGGGGGGCGTTTTACCCCGAGGGGCGTTTTGCCCCACCTTACCCTAACACCAGTTGAATATAATCATCTTTGAATAAAGTCCAGAAATGTGTCGTGAGTAAAATACCAAATGGCGGACGACAATACTATACAGGCTCCTGTAAACATTATTGGACACGCTTGCAAACGAGAAGATAAATATTTCGCCAGAAAATAAACAAAAAATATGAAGATAATGGCCTATAGCATAACTCCATTTCAATGACGTTTTCCTAAGTATCTATTAGTTCCTAAACCATAACCATATCGTTTTAGAAAAGCGGGAAGAAAATTGAGTATAGATAACTATGGAAGCATATTTGTGCCACAACTTAACCACTCAATATAACGTGAAAATAATGTAGGATTTCTCAAAAAAAAAAATTTCGCGAAAACAGATAAATTTTCACGATTTTTTTTTTTATCTTAACACGAATTCATTCCTGTTAATGCTCTAAACTGCCACAACATAAAGATAAAGTTTTCATGAAAATAATGGGGGATTTCACGAAAACAGATTTCTTTTCTCGAAAACAGATAACTTTTTCATGAAAATATTAGAGGATTTCAAAAACAATAGGCCACCTCCTTGGGTCAAGGGCAACAACTATGTGAAGTATGATGATCCTAAGTCAACCGCGGTTCTCGAGTTAGAGCACGGAAACGGATTTTTTCGGATTTTTAACAAAGTCCGATTGTGACCTTGACCTTTGACCTTTTTGACCCAAAAACAATAGGGCACCTCCTTGGGTCAAGGGCAACAACTGTGTGAAGTTTGATGATCCTAGGTCAACCAGTTCTTGAGTTAGAGCACGGAAACGAAAAAGTCTACGGACGGATGGACGGACGGACGGATGGACGGACGGATGGACAGACAGACAGACATGGTGAAACCAGTATACCCCCTCTACTTCGTAGGTGGGGGGTATAACAAGACCGGGTTTTGACGTCCCTAACAGAAAGGGCTTCGGAAAACATTGAGGCAAAAGAAGAAAATGCTGATAATCAGCATTTTCTCTTTTTGCCTCAATATTTTCCATGGTATATTGTACACAAGTTCAACCTTTATTAATACCAATTTTGTCATCTCCTGCAGCTTTCAAATTGGACTGGTTGGTCTATTTGGGCTGTTTGGGAAAGGGTTAAGAGGAATTCCAGAGACCATTGTTTTCTCCTTTTCTCTTGATGTTTTGATTCCCACATATTGACGCACAAGATTAAGGCTTTGGAAAACATTGTGACAATTTCTTCATTTCCCAATGTTTTCTGACCAGAAAGACCATAAAAATCAATGCTGAAGCAATATTTCAAATTCACAATTAGACTTTAGCTGTTTAAATAATCAAAGCAGATGGAAGCAGGGATCTATTTTTAGATAACTGGCATCTTTCGCGAAATTTTAAGTTTTCTTAAAAAGTTATCTGAAAAGAATATTATTTTATCTTTAAGTTTTGGCAGTTTAGAGCACTAACAGGAATAAATTCGTGTTAAGATAATTGTTTTTTTTTTTTTTTTCGTGAAAATTTATCTGTTTTCGCGAAAAAGTTTTTTTTTGCGAAATCCTCCATTATTTTCACGTTATATTAAGTGATTAAGTTGTGGCACAAATATGCTTCCATACTATGGAATATGCTTCCATAGATAACAAAAATAGGAATCTTTACATTCCAGTTTTTCACTTCTCATTGTATATCTATTGACCAATCGTTTTCTATTGGATAAATCCTCTTCCGAAATCGAGTAGACATTTCCGAAAACAATCCTGTATAATTCTTCCCCTTTAGTCTTTTATTTAGAATCTACAGCAAATCTATGAATTTATTGACTAAGACTGTATACGGTGTCAAAAAGTTATGCAAACACGACTTTATTGTTTGTTTACTAATATAATATAATAATACGAATATCGTGACTTATTCGAATTATTCAGATGACCAAATTATTTATAACATCCCGAGCTATATTAAACTAAATGCTTGCAAGTTAGAATGTAAGGCCAATGTTCTCCAAGCACAATACAGGCCCATAGGAAGCAATTATTTCATTGTGGGTGAGCTGAAGCCCCTGTGTATTATAAATTGGATTTTATATAAATTTTCAGCGTAAAAAAGGAAAATTCGGCATTTTTGACCAACATTTTAATTTCTCATTTAAAACGGATGAGCAAACATTTTTGGGAAAGAAGAAATTGCCCAATTGAACTGTCAAGGTGTGGTAAGCGATCATCAGCTTCGAGGACCAAACTATTTCCAAGTCATCGTTATTCATAGGTTGACGAGGCTCCTCCTTTATATACTTTCAACTGAAACATTGCAATTCCCACTTTACTTTCAAAAGTTCCCAAAAGCATTTTGTCTTCATTATTTCTCACCAAATATAGTGGTTTTGAGTCAATCAATGTCGTTTTGGAAAATTTTAAAGGCGAACGAAAAAAGTGTAATACGAGTAATTTTTCCTAAACTGAAAGGCTTAACATGTTTGGACATATTGTTCACAAAAAATGTATCAGTAAAAATTGCTCAAAATTTGCAGGAGTTGTCTTAAAGTGACATTTCAGAATTTTTTGTCATAAATTCTTCTTCTATTTTTATCTGAAAGAGCATATTTCCTTATGAAAATCCTGAAAATTTTAAGCCAAAATATTGCACCGTTTACGAGAAATTTATATTTTTGTATTAAAATTGAACAAATTGTTGTGGACAACAGTTCGGATTTATATGCAATTTATCGATTATGTCTCAAAAAACTAATAGTATTTATACTCATTAGAATAACCAATCTTGGCATAAAGACATACTTTAAAAAATTGAAATTGGAATGAAATGTCCCTTTAACTGGGCACGCAAGGTTTAACTTTGAAAATCGCAAAAATCGACATACGAGGTTTTTCACCGACGAAATGCTAAATGAAACATTCTTGCCAAAATAAGAACATGCTTGATTCGTTTAGCCATTTCGTCTGTTACAATAAGGTTAAAATCGTTACATTTGTGTCATTTGCTAAGAAAACGAACCCTCTATAATCGTCGCTTTTAAACGAAAACCTCGTAACTGCAGCTTAAATCAAGCTGCAGTTACGATGTTTTCGTTGAAAAGCGACGTGTTCGAATCCCTTTCACAGAAATTTTGGATCGGCTGCAGAACAACAAGCTACATTCGAAACTCGTTGTGTCGAAGTCAGAGGGGCCGTCAAAATACCTCGACATATCCGGAGTTGGACTCATCCGATTTATGTTTAGTTTCGGCTTATATGACATTTGATCATTTTTGTTGCTCATCAAGAGATTTCATATTGAAATATAGTAGGAAAAGGAAAGAAATTGCTCGAGACGAGCAATTTCTATCCTTTTCCTACTAAATTTCAATGGTCATATTTATTACGGTTTTTTTGTTTAAAACATTTTTATGTCCGTTGGAGAGGACGGGGTTAGACTTTTACTTCGACTTAACCCTTTCCCAAACGACAAACATTTAGGAAGATCCACTTCAAAAACTGCCACAAATGTCAAAACGGATGTTATTAAAGATAAGATTCATGTAAATTATGGCAAAGAAAATATTGAGACAAAAGGAGAAACTGCTGGTTATCAGCAGTTTCTTCTTTTGTCTCAATGTTTTCTCAAACATTTTTTATTAGGGACGTGAAAACTAGGTCTTGTTTGGGAAAGGGTTAAGCGAAAATTCGACTTATCCGATGTCGACATAACGTGTGTCGACTGTACTTGTGCACTACAGCTTGACGTCATTGTGCGTTTTCAGTAGACCATTTTAACATGTCCAGTCCAACGTTGTATAACATAAAGCTCATCCTTAATGAATGAACTGGTTATGATTCACTCGAGGGATCAAAATATCCATCTACATACTTAACTCTTTCCTGTACGTCAGAATCGATCATTGATGAGATATTTTTGAAACTTATATAAATGAAAATTGAGTTTGGTTATGACAAAACGGGCCTTATGGTACATGTAGTTGTGGCTATCCTAGACTGATGTCAGTCTGTTAAGAATAACATCATTTGTATTGAGAAATATGAAAATATGGTACATAGAAAATTGTTGCTCTGTGTCGTTCTTAACAGACTGAGAAAATCCCTTTGGAAGGTAATCCGACCCAAAGATAAAATCCGACACCAAGCAGTGGGCCCTACTCCACAGCTTGATTACATAATTAGCTGCTAAGATTTATAACTGCAGTCTGAAAGAAGACTTGATTTTCACCTACCTAATCATTGAAAACATTGTAGACATTGAAAATATAGAGCCAAAATAAGAAAATTCTGATTATCATCATTTTCTCCTTTTTCCTCAATACCTTTTCCGTTTATTATTATCCACAAATTCAATCTTTATCAACAACCCTTCTTTCGTTTTTGGACCGGACAACCCTAAAATGTTACCGTTTTGGGAAAGGGTTGATCCTCTACAACAATAATTTGCTGCTGTTGCTGCTTTTCAACAAAAACCTCGTAAGTGCATCTTAAAACAATCTGCAGTTACCATGTTTTTATTTAAAAGCGACAAATTTGTATATACATTTTTATTTGTTGGTCAGTTTTTTGGGTTTTTTTTTTTTTTTTTTTTTTTTTTTTTTTGACTAAAGCATGAAATTGACACATTTAGATATATTCTCTATCAGATGACAGTGTGAAGTTTTTGAATTGATATAAAACAGTCGGTCTGTAATGTTAACCAAATAGTTATCTGATAATGTACCGTAATACATTAGGCTGAACTAATTTGAACCACCTGTGGCGACCAAAATTTTGACTCCTTTCATTGTCAATTCCCAAGGCCCTGTATAGTTAAGACCAAGGGAAGTTAATATGTGTAATTTATTTCTGAGTGTTAGACTCCCTTGATTTTTCAAGAGACATAAACACATATACAGGGCCTGACACAAGGCTATGGCTATCCCGAAACCTTTCGCAAACGACCTTTGAAAATTTATGATAATATAAGCAACATAGTAATGGAAAATTGATATTTGTATCTTCAGTAGTGATGAGAAATTAATATTAGATACGATGCCATTTTGTAGAATTGATCCACCCTTTCCCAACCATGACCTGGTTTTGACGACCCTATTAGAAAAGGATACGGGAAACATTGAGACAAAAGCAGAAAATGTTGATAATCAGCATTTTCTCCTATTGACTCAATATTTTCTATGCTATAGCATACGACATTCATTTTCTGCTTTTCACAACATTCATTTTGCTGTCTGAATAACCATTGAATTAAGACCAGCCTAACTTTACCGTTCAATATTGTCCTAATTATTTACCAAACCCTATTTTGTGGGTACGCATTGGATTCGTCTTTTCCATATAATTCAAATGATTATCCAAAACACAAGGCTTGGATTTAAAATAACAATTTTTAAATGCCCCCACTCTTTTGTCTTTTGCTCTGAACATATTTGAGTTTTACGTACTAAGATTTCCGGTTCCACTATAGCTTCAAAGTCTTCTTTTGGACAATCTGCTTTCAAGAATCAATTATTTTGTACACAGTGACCGAAATTCGGGTCTGGCGGTATATTGCTACAGATAAGAGGGAGTGACGGATTCTCAAAATGAAATACTCCATTTATAGCTCATTAAACCCTACGTTGTGGGTACTCATTTGAATCGTCTCATTGAGACGATTCAAATGATTACCCGCAACATAGGGTTTGGATTTAAAATAACAAATTTATGTAGAATGCCTTTACACCCTTCTTATCTCTAACTCCGGTGCGGTCAACACACGAATAGCAGTGTGATTCCCAGGAAGCAGGTTTGGGGATGATCAATCTAAGTTATAAGAACTTGTTTCCCAATCGATGCTAGATAGATAAGTTCAAAGTAAAATTCCTACGCGTGGTAGAGCTACACATGTTGACTAAGCTCGTTTAACGTCAGAATGGACTCCCACAACCGATTCAAGTCTTACTTTAAAACTCTCCTATTCTCGAAATTTTATTTCATAAGTTCACTTTTTGTGTTTAAACTTCATCTGGAATCGTGTCTTTTTAATTGGAACTTGTGGTATGATGTGGGAAAGTTTTAATACTTAAAATTCGAATTGCATATTAAAACACAATGAAAGAAATGTGAAATGAATTGTCAGAATTCAAATTAAATGGGGTTGAAACAAAAACATCAATATTTTGCAATCAGATATTGTTTCGGAAAGGATTTATCAACATTTGGTGCAACTCGTAATATCAAAGGTTTGCCATACGAGCAAACATAACTAGAAAATTGGATCTAAATTCCGCGAAAATGAGGGAAAATTAGTCTGTAAATACTTGTTTGCCAGACAACAAAGTTGTTTTCTGTAAAAACTGTTTGTCATTTACAAAGGGGATTTCAGGTTGGCATACATATGAACTGGAAAATGAACCCTTGCAGCTTTCGCGACTGCACAATTTCTACCTCAGATTGTGTCTTTAGAAGTCAAATGATATACAGTATGTAAAATATCCCTGTTTATCTCTTACAATTTTACAATCTATACTAGAGGAAAGAAGAAACGCAACAACTATTTTTTGTTATTTCTCTTAATTCTTTTATGTTATTGAGTCAAAGTTGTCACTGATTATTACTTGGAACTTTATCTTGATATTGATCTTTGTATTTACGTTAGCTCATGTCTTACGTGTGAGATAACGTCGAAGTAGACGTGTACACGTTTTTCACATGTAAACCTTTAAATATCCAAACTTTACATAAAACTTTTTTGATTTGTGTAAATGCGCGTCGACTCGACAAAAGGCAAAAAAATTCGTTTGGATTTTATCCCTCATTTCATTATGTGACTCATTTAAAGACGTCGTCCGGTAGCAAATTGTGATGTTTACGAATGGAACATCTCAACCCGCGATTGTGGCTGACTTTGGTGTACATCGGTTGACAAAATATTGCTTGAGATAACGTCTGAGAACAAACAGAACAACTGCCAGTCGCCGGAAAAGCGGTTGTCAATGTCTAACATCACGACGTCAGGACCATAACGTTAGCTCATTTTATAAACGGAAACGAATTCTCTTATCGAGAAAATCTGTTGATGCTATTCATGGACAGTACAACAATAAAATTTCAGCCAGGAATCGTGAACCTCAGTTTGGATTGCGTAGAAGAACGCATTTAACGTTGACGCCAAACAGCTCTAATTTAAACGCATATTGATGAAACGTAGAATCTGTGACCTTGATGAAATTTTGGCACTAGAAAGTCAAATAGTGAAGTTTTACTATGTATTGAAAAAAGTACTCGAATGGGGGTGATTTTGAGAAAAACAAGAAACAAAACGTATATTCAAATTAATTTTTGTTGCGTTTCTTTTTTCCTTTAGTATATGTAGTTGTCCGGTTCAGGCCCTGTATTCGTGTGTTTCTGTCTCTTAAAAATCAAGGGAGGAATATTAGGAAATAGAGTACACATTGTATTAACTTTCCTTGATCTGAAATATACAGTTAAAATGAGAAAAGAGCAACACATTTCTTTATACACCATATTTTTTATATTCTTTAAAACAAAATTAATAATGTTAATTAGGCATATTCTTAACAGACTGACAACGGTCTAGGCTTGTAGAAGCTTTAATAGAGCACCACACTCTCTTTAAACAGAGTGCATTACCTCTTCGTTTAAACTACGATGGAATGTCGTATTTTGATGATTTAAGCAATAGACCTCGGTTTTGCAGGGTAAGATCATCAGAGATCAAGATGGATAGATTGTAGGAAAGGTCGTGGAAAAGGATTTGAAGAAAAATTAGTTTGGCCTGGGGATAAAAACAAAGAAAAAATGTAATCTGTTATTCATGAGTCTATATTTAACATTACTTACATGCTTAATATTCTAATAAATCAAAGCGACCTATTAAAGGGGTTTTGCCGTTATTGTCTTTACTACGTACTATTGAAGAGTATAAAACACACGACAACTGTAAAATAGAATTAACATACAGAGAAAGGGGAGCGAGATGTTGACTACCAAGAATGTTTCTTGAATGGGGTCCATGTGCTTACTTTTGCTATAATCTGTGTTGTAGTATTCGTTTTATCATCTACATAACTTTTGAATTCGGAAAGCCTGTGTTGCTTGGGCAAGACATTCATGAATCTGGTAAAAGATCCTTATTCCAAAGATCCCGATTTAATTTACTTCCTATGACTTCAATGATTAAATAAAAGAACGTTCAAAAATGTTATAACTACAGTTTAGATAAGTTGTGACGACGTTTTTGAGCGTAACTTACGAACTGTTGTGTATGTATTCAGCGTCATGGAAGTGTCATAGAAAAAACATAGAAAAACCCATGCTTCGTTCATTTAGAGGGTTGTTTTCTTCATTTTCTTCTAATCTTAAAAAACAACAACAATGATATGTGTGGGAAAATTGAACCATTGAAATCTTCTCACGAATAAATTTTTTATTGCGTGTAGGGGTGATCACACTGATTGATAAACGTTGAATGAAATGACAAAAAAAGAGAATTTAAATCAGGAAAGTTTACCATCATACGAAAAGGGGATTTCTTTAACATACGCAGATAAGCCTAGGCAGTCATAACACTCCGGTAATGATTATTTATTTATTTTTAGTTAGAGTCGTGCTTGTTGGAAATATAGTGGTCTGACGAGAGGAATTGCTCAACGCGAACCATTTACAGCCTATTTCTACAAAGTTACATTAAATAAAATATAACTGAAATAGTGAGTTTTGAGCATTTTGTTAGTGCCAATGGATTTATTAGAGGGAATGGCAATGCATTTTATGCTAAAGATAGACAGAGTTCAATGAACTGTGTATTGATAAACTGTCGGTGTTGTTATAAATTCTCGTAACTACGGCTTGATTCAAGCCGTAGTAACGGGATTTTAATAACAACGCCTATGAAATCCTATTGTTTGTCCGAAATAACGTCACGATTAACTGGATAAAATCGTTCTCTATTGTAAGGAGAGAACTCACTGTACCAAATTACCAAAGTCGTTGAACAATTACCTCCCTTTGTGTGTTTACGTGAATGCATTTCGGTTATTCGAGAGAAGTCATAAGCGTAATAAGCCAGTAGCATTGCTATCATTTCATTTCACATCTAATGAATAATCGGTATGTTTAGTATTGACGACGAAATACAACCTTGTGGGAAAATGAAGAAATTGTTAGTTAACCTTTTCCCATAATGTTCATAAGCGGATAATATGTATCTGCATTTTCGCATTTCCATTCGATGTGTTTAAACTCTGTAGGATGTTATGGCCAGTCACTGTTGTGAAAATGGCTATTTCACATTCAAAGTTAAACGAGAATCGATACAAATATTTGGTTTAATTTAGGGTTGAACATGTATCATTGTGTATAAGTTGTTACTATAAATAGTCAGATATACATCCTGCCACCCCTATTTTCCATTATCGGTCTAGTCCCTCATTAGTAAAAAAAAAAATTGAGTCGTTCAGCCACCATTTCATTTGGGGAGCCACTATTCGGAAAAGAAATAAACGCTGTGAAATTAACAAATACAAAAAAGTTATTGCACCACAATAAGGGTTTGATCAATCTAGATCTATATGAAGTATTGCAATAAAATCCAGTCCTATCTAGACAGGGGATTAAAGTGCCATCAAATTGATAGATATCAAAGTTTGCCAATCAGTACGGCTATTGTTCTGGTAGAACCATAGAAAAGGGAATCCACCATAATTATTGGTCTGGTGGAATTGTTGGGGAAAAGATGATCTACGTCGTTTACCCCCTCCCCTAATCCGAGTTTTCTCTGATGAAATTCGCTTTTAGATTATTATGTTGATGTCGCTCGTGATGTTGCTTAGAAAAACAGAAAATATGTAGAATTCCATTGGTTTAAAATAGTCGTCTGTGACACCTAAGAATTAGGACCAATCCAAATGCTGTTGATGGTGTGGGTTGAAATAGGCTAACGAGTCGTACATCGTAAATTGACCATGAAATAAAAAGAGCGTCTGTCGTTTCCTAAAGGCAAAACTACTTCACGACTCTACACCTTTAATGGCGATTAATCCTCCACAAAATTCTTTGTAAATATACATGTATTGTTTATATTTACTTAAGGTATATTGCCCGAATTTCCGCGATTTTTTATTTCCGTACAAACCCCTATTGGATATTTTTTAAGATATGTGAAAAGAAACAATAAAGTTATCGATAACTTCGAACATTTAATTTGATCGGAAACCAATAATTGATACCTGCAGGTAAAGGTTAACCTTTTCCCAAACAAGACCGCGTTTTGACTTCCATAAGAGAATAAACTTGAGAAAATATTGAGGAAAAAGAAGAAAATGCTGATGATCAGCATTTTCTTCTTTTGCCTCAATATTTTCCTTTCTATATTGTACACGATAACAATCTTAACCAACACCTATTTTGACGTCAAATGTTGAAAGTTTAGCCATTTGTGAAAGGGTTAAATTCGAATTAACGTTGTCTCTTTTCAAGTATCGTCCGACTTTATAATTTAAGCAATGGTTCAAACGGGTTTGAATGGTTTAGTGACTTTGTGAGTGAGAAAATGGACACATTGAATTAACGTATTCGCTAGCATAATATTAAAATGTGTCATCGTTTGTAGCAAGTTCATTTAAGTGGTGCATATTTGTGAGGTGCTTGGATTATACATTTCGGATAATGTTCGACGAAAATCATTTGGATATGCGTATCATGAACTAATGTCTTTTCATTCATAAAATTTGTGGCTAACATGGGCCATAGCCTACACATAAAAGAAGTTGCATCTACTTTTTTGTTCATATATTCGAGCATTGTTTGTAAAAACAAAATACATGTACATTATTAATTGAGGTTTATATACAATAAAAAAGCTGAGATATCTTAAGCCAGTCCGAATCTCTTAATGCTACAATAGAGACAAAATAAGAAAAAAAAACTGTTTATATTACATTTTGAGTCCACTCCTAATGAGATTCACGAGAGGTCGGAATTTTGCAAGCGACGTCGAAATCAATTGTTTCGCATCCGAGCCTTTTCGGGCGACGTCATTACCACCGCCGAATGATTACGACGTCCCCCGAATAATTCAGACGTCGCGTGAATCTCGTTAGTGGTGGACTACCTTAGATGTTAAACTGGACGTAAAATGTCATTTCATTTATACTAGAGGAAAGAAGAAACGCAACAACTATTTTTTGTTATTTCTCTTAATTCTTTTATGTTAAAGAGTCAAAGTTGTTACTGATTATTACAGGGAAGTGTATCTTATTATTGATTGTTTTGTTTACGTTAGAACCTGTCTTACCTGTGAGATAACGTCATAATAGACGTTTACACGTTTCTCACGTGCAAACCATTAAATGCCCAAACTTTACATAAAACTCTCTTGATTTGTGTAGATGGACGTCGACTCAACAAAAGGCAATGATTTTCGTTTGGATTTAACCCCTTATATCATTTTGTGATTTATTCGGTAGCACTTGTAATGTTTACGAATGGAACATCTCAACCCGCAATTACTGCTGACTTTTATGTACATCGTTTGACTATATATTGCTTGAGATAACGTCTTAAAACGAACGGAAGAACTGACGGTCACCAGAAAAGCGGTTATCAACGTCTAACGTCACGACGTCAGGACCATAACCTTTGCTTATTTTACCTACGTAAACAAATTCTCTCATCGAGAAAAACTGTTGTTGCTATTCATGGACAGTAAAACAATCAAATTTCAGCCAGGAATCGGTAACGTCAAATTGGATTGCACACAAGAACGAATTTAACGTTGACGCCATACCACTCTCATTTAAACGCGTATTTATGGCACCTACAACCTGTGGCCTTGACGAAATGTTGACACTATAAAGTCAAATGATGAAGTTTTACAATGAATTGAAAAAAGGTCGAGTGAGGATGATTTTGAGAAAGACAAAAACAAAACGTATGATCAAATTTATTTGTTGTTGCGTTTCTTTTTTCCTTTAGTTTATTTCAATCCACAGATGCATTGCAACATTCGAGAGCTTTTTTTCTTCTAAAATCTCTTAACTAAGTCAGTTTAAAGCTGCAATTACTTTGCTTCTGCATGAATACAACGATTGTCAGCTTCATACATGAATGTTGAACTTTTTACCTGTTGTCACCTAAATGGACACTGGAAACTCGATAATGCCACTAACCCTTTCTAAATTTAAAAAAAAATATGGACCGCTCCAAATTACGTTTGAAGCAGAACACAATAATAAAGAAGACTAAAACTTGGAATTTGCATTTTGATAGGAGGGGGAACAGTTATTATTTTTTACCTAAATCAATGATAGGATAGGAGCTGCTAAGCTTTAAAAGGAAATGAGATGCCATCCTATACTTGCATTCAACTAAAAACTTTTAGGTCTTCGTTCATGTAATTGTAAATTAGTTATTCCAAACATTCTTAAAGGCCCTGTTTGCTTTTGGTGTTTCAAGTAAGACTTTGGTAGAACAATTCTTACTGATATGATAATTTTATTCGTTCTCTGTAATAAAACGTCGTTATAGAAGAGCATAAGTTTTCAATTTTCCACAAAGAGATGAGACTCGTGAAGATAAAGGGTAGGAATTTGAATATTGAATTACGACTTTTCTCTCCTATTTTTAAACCCACTCATGACCTTATTTAGACCATGTTTATTTAGTTTCTTCTCATAAGTAAATTACTCAAGTGTTGCTCTTCGGAATATTTCATTGTTAAGTCGGAATAAATTTAAATGTGACTTTAAAAGGAAATACATGTAAATGTTAATAAGAAAGGTATCTATAAACTTCATGAAACTTGCCTGCGCTATTTTTTTTATTTAGTTTTATTGAGATAAAATCAGATATTTTAGCGGATGCGCACGATTCAGTTTTTACTCATCAAAATTCTCACGCTATATTTTGGCATAAATTAAATAGGGAACGATTTCATCCAGTTAGTCGTGACGTAATTTCGAACAAATAAATATCATTTCATGGGTGTTGTAATAAAATCTCGTAACTACGGCTTGATTCAAGCCGTAGTTACGAGATTTTGTTACAACACCGACAGTTTATCAAAATATAACAAATAACCCAGGCTATTTTTAGCACATTTTTATGGTATTGAAATTCAGTTTAAGGGGGCGGTGTGGGAAACGCAGATTGATGAAATATTAATCATAAAAGTCTACTTTGTGTAGGGACTCGTGACTTTCCATACAAAATCGTCACCTGGGGGATTTTGTTTTAACCAAGCATAGCTATTTTCGTTTTCGTCGAGACAATTTAAACAAAAAGAAAAGACATATCTTCTTGTGATTGCTTACGTAAAGATTACATGTATGTATAGGGGAACAAGGAACCTACTCAAATAAAAGCGAATGTGTACTTCATGTGTTCATTATTAACCTTTTTCTAAAATGACAGCGCAATGTTCTTCGTAAAGTAGTTTAGACCAAAATGCATTTAATCGCGGAAGACAGCAAAATATAAGTACATTTCCGTCATTTTAGTTAAGAACTACGTACTTAGGGAAAGGAGAAAATACCAGTCATTACCAACACTCTCCTGTCTTTGACTGCTTTTTTTTCAGGGTAATGGACGTCAAACCAAGGATTCGTTTTTGGGGGGGAAAGCGTCCCAGCGATGTATTTAAATTATAGAACAGATCATTTTTCAAACTTCTATTCATTATTCGAGGTTAAAAATGCAACCCATTCATACTATTCATGAACCAAAAATGACTCGATTGGATTCTATCATGCTTTTTGTGCTAAAAATAGAATAGGTTAAACTTATGTTTTGATAACCCGTTGGTGTTGTTATAAAATCTCGTAACTACGGCTTGAATCAAGCCGTAGTAACGAGATTTGATAACAACACCCACGAAATACTATTTCTTTGTCCGAAATTACGTCACGGTTAACTGGATAAAATCGTTTCCTCTTGAAACTATTTCCTTCGTTTTTCATATAGGACCATCGAATAATCGACTTCCGGGCCGCCAAATTGGAAGCTCAAACGTCAAAAGTCGTTGTCTGTTAGATCATAAGACATGTCGTGAAAAATAGTCTTGGGATTTTAGCCATTTGATAATTATCAAGATCAACATACGCAAATGATTTTTATATAATGAACATGATAAGTTGATAACGTGGAAAAAGCGATTATTCTGTGTAGTTTGATCATAATCTATGTAAACTGCATGTCTGAGTGAGAATCACAATTAAACAGTTATACATGTGTTGTATTACTTTAAACTTTTCAAAGAATATTATTGGTTATGAAGTCTTTGGTAGAAACATTTTTTGTGAATCATAGGAGATGAAAACAATTTTTTCCTTGTAAGATCTGAGGTTTATTTTGTCGTCTGTTACCCTTCTTATATAGCAATGAAGTTTGTGCTAAAATAGACTTGGTTTACCGTTATGATTGATAAACCGTAAGTGCTGTTATAAAATCTCGTACCTACGGCTTGAATCAAGCCGTAGTTACGAGATTTTGTAACAACACCTACGGAAATACTATTGTTTGTCCGAAATTACGTTATTGTTAACTGAGTGAAATCATTCTCTATTGAAGCTATGTGTGATTGGAAATTTCTTTTAAAATGGTGTCAACATAGGTTCACTATAATAGACAAGTGTTTATCTAACTAAGAAACAACAACAACAAAAAATAAGAAAGATGGATCCTGTAGATTACATATTTACGGTTCGAACCGGGGACCGTAAAAACGCCGGGACAGACGCTAACGTCAAAGTAATTTTACATGGTGATAATGATAGAAAGACGGACAAAATGCAATTACACAATGTGTTCAAAAACGACTTTGAAAGGGGTAACACGGATGTATTCACTGTGAAAAAACAATTCAAAATAAGGAACGTAACAAAACTGGAATTATGGCGTGATAATTTCGGATTCGGTAGCGCATGGTACGTTGATTACGTCATAGTGCGACGTAAGGATCAAAATAAAGACTACCCGTTTCCAATATTTCGATGGATACCACCAAAAACTCACTTAATGTTCCGTGTATTCGATACCATGCTCCCGCAATCTGATCCGGAACAAGAACAAAGATGGAACGAGTTGAAAGGGAAACGTGAACGTTATATTGTAACGCAGAAAATAGCTGGAGGTCCCGCTCAGGTACTTACTTCAGAGTTATAGTTATAGGTCTTGGTAAATGATCTGATAGAACATCTCTAGCTACATGTAATAGCTAGAGATGCCGTGCCAGGTAATTTATCGAGACATAAAAGAAGGTGTAATGTCTTTTTTTTTTTCAATGTCTAATTTATTGTTGCATCAAGCTCTATGTTGGTGGGTTTCATTAGAATCATGTTTCCGCGACTATTCAAATGATTACCCGCAGCGTTAGATTTGAATTTGAAAAAAATGCATGTACCTCTTCTTATAGATCTGTTGCTCTGTTATAGCTTACTCATTATCAGGGTTTGCTCATACTATGCTGTTTTGACCGATGGGACAATTTAACCCTTTCCCAAACGGCAAAATTTCAGGGCGGTCCTGTTTAAAAGTTGCTGTAGACGAAAAAATTGATGTTAAAAAGGAATGGATTTGTATACAATATGGCACAGAAAATATTGAGGCAAAAGAAACTGCTGCTTATCAGCAGTTTCTTCTTTTGTCTCAATGTTTTCCCAAGCTTTATTTAATAGGGACGTTAAAACCAGGTCTTGCTTGGGAAAGTGTTAAATAATTTCCTTTGTATTACACATGAACGAATGTTGCCATTTCAAGTCTTTGATACAAATTCACCAGATGATTTTGTTGTGGTTCTTTTGCGTTTTTTAAAAGACGACTTCAACATTTGCGTAATTTATTCGATATATTAGGTATTGACGTCACGTGATGAATGTGAATTGTATTTCATTGATCTTTATTCGAGGGAGTCACCACCATAAACGTTTTTTTCTTCATTACCCCCCCCCCCCCCTTTCAAACAAGACGCCCGCCGCTGTTAGAAAGATCATTGGAAATTTAAGCTAAAAACTTGCAGGTGATCAGCTTTTTCTTCGTTCGCATCAATATGTTCTGTGCTATAGGCATATTGTTAACAAATCCAATCTTTATCAACGCTTAGACTGTCTGTGCAACTTTCAAATTGGAAGTTGGAACTAACCAAATATTTGCCGTTTGGGAAAGGGTGAACGGGAATTACCCAAAAGTTGACACAAAAACCACATAATCGACATTTACAAAACCATAAAATAGTATTTTCAACGCATTTTGATAAAATCACCGAATTGTGAAGATTGATTAGATTTTAAAGATATTTTTTATTTCCTTCGTTTTCCCCACATCAGATTCAGTGTTTTATGATATGAAACATAAGATAATATATCTCAAATAAATCTGATATAGCCTGTTTGCGATGTTGTGGCAAATTAATATTAATAAATTGTAGGCCCTACTTATGTAATAATACATTTTTGTATGCGTTATACTAATTCTTGGCGGTGTGGGACACCTGTAAGATTCGAACCATCCCATGCAAAATTACAAAATTCAACGTGAGCGGGCTTTATTAAATATGGTATATCCTTATGCTCATGCTGGAGTATGCATGGTGATTAAGATGCGATTTATTTACAAAATATCACAGAAATATTGAAACAAAAGGGGTAGAATTTAATGCTGGTTATCAGCATTTTCTTGTCTTGGTATGCCTCAATGTTTCCCAAAGCCTTTTCTGTCAGTGGCGTCCATATCATGTCTTGGACCGAATTCATGAAGAAGCTGTTTAATGTTTCAATATAAAATAGCTCATGATAAATGACCAGGCAGAGCTTCCCTAGCTGATCTGCCTGGTAATTTACCTCCGTCTAGATGTAGGTTATTATGACGCCATTACTAAAGAAGAAGGGAAATAACTGGTGTTTCAATTTATGGATTCACAGTCAGAGTTAGCTATATTTCTCTGGCTTTTTCCAGGAAACATAACGTCGGTGGGGAGTCAAAACCTCGTAACTCCAGCTTATTCAAGCTGTAGTTACGCGGTTTTGACCCCCACCAACGATAAATCCTTGTACAGGTCCCGGAAAATGACCTTGCACAACATCTCTATCTAATAACGTTCTGTCGGTGTTAATGCAAAACTTCATTTCTCATTTTAGGAAGGTTCTATAGGGGAAGAAAAAACTTTTCCGGATCTGAAAGATTTTGCATGAAATTCGGGCATGTCGTTCACATATATACCGGCATATAATGTGCCATTAAAACTGTAAAGTAAAAATACCCCCAAACATGCAAGAAATTTCGAAGCGGAACATACAATGTTTGACTTTGAAAATTGCAAAAATTACATAGGCCTGCGAGAATTTCTTCTTTTGTTGCAATGTTTTAATAAACCCTCTCTGTTCTCTGTCTCAAAGCACGTCAAATTTAGACCTTGTTTCGCAAAGTTTTGAATGTTATTACCAAAAACAACTATGGTTTTCATTCGAGTCATGCTGCTACTGCTGCTGCCGATGATGATATTGCTGATGATGATAATTATTATTTTATTACTAAATGATTAAAGTCATTTTAAGATACAACATTTCTATCGTAAGATAAAATCAACGATAAATGATAATATCGATGCACATATATAGGCAGGCGCCTGCGTGTATTCTACAACAAAAACTTGAAGCATAGTAATTAGCAAAACATCTCTTTGATAAGAAGCAGCAAGTGAGTTCAGTAAGTGCATGTATCGTATTTAAACTGTTTCCGGATCTCAAAGTGGGCCTGCAACACTGTTTCAATTTGGATGATTTGATTGATTGCACAGGAGGAAATTGATACAACATAATACTTTTCCAACGAGAAAACTTTTGACTGGTTCAACCTGAAAGCTGTGAGTAATACAGTGAAGAAAATGTTGAGATGCAAGAAGAAAATACTGGTTATTAACATGTTTTTTTAGCTCACCTGAGCATGAAGTGCTCAAGGTGAGCTATTGTGGTCGCTCACCGTCCGTCGTCCGTCCGTCTGTCCATCTGTCCGTCCGTCTGTCCGTCCGTCCGTTCACAATTTCTTCAAACATCTTCTCCTCCTGAACCGTTGGGCCAATTTTGACCAAACTTGGCTGGAATGTTCCTTGGATGCCCTTTTTCAAAACTTGTTCGTTAATTTTTGATTTTCCAAAAATGTGGGCGTGGCAGGGCGGGGATTAAAAATCCTAAGAAAATTATTTAAAAATCAACCATTGGGTCAATTTGAACCAAACTTGGCAGGAATGTTCCTTGAGTGATTCGCTTCAAAATTTGTTTTCAAATTTTAAGATTAGGCAAAAAATGTGGGCGTGGCAGGGTGGGGCTTATCAGACTTACTAAGGAAGATAACCAGTCAGTGAAGCCATAAGACTTTTAGTGTTCAAGTTACCTCCCTTGGTCCATTTTGATAAACTTGGATTTATCTGATCAATGATCTAGACTTTCCCCAGCTTAAGTAAACAAATGAGGATTTAATCTAGCTGTTATCAGTGTTCTATTATCTTTTCTTTGGATTTATAATCAGACTTGCTTCTATTTTGCAACTTATATTCTCTTTAGCTCTTTACTAAATTATTATGCAATGAAGAAAGAGCCCTATGTTGTTGATTCTTGGGGTTTATATAGGGGTTAAGAGTTCTATCTCTAACATTTTGATCTTTGACTTGGAAAACCTTTTCATCTCAAAACATTTAGCTATGTATTGTGCAAGATACAGTAACAGTATTTTTTCATTGGGATCCATGTTGTTGATTCTTGGGATTTATATGGGGTGAATCCTGTTGAAAATTGGAACCTTCTCATTTATATCATGGGAAAAGGGGCCTGAAAGACAAAACCCTTGTTAGCATTGTACAGGCTACAATATTGGCCAAATGTTCATAAAACTTGGTCAGAATGTTTGTCTAGTCATAGAGATGGACCCTACAGAAAATGGAAATATTCCATTGGATACCACGGGAAAAGGGGCCATAATGACAAAATCTTGTGTTGGCAATTTACAGGCCATAATGTTGGCTTAACCCTTTCCCAAACGACAAAAATTCGTGAAACTTGATCAAAATATTTGTCTATTCACAAGGATGAAGCTTATCAACAATCAGAATTTTCCATTTTGATATGGGAAAAGGGGCCTTTATGACAAGATCCTTTTTAACACTCTAGAAGCAACAGTTTTGGTTTAATCTTCATGAAACTAAAAAGAATGTTTGTTTTAGTTACAAGGATAAACCCTATAAAAAATTGGAATGTTCCAGTCAATACCATGAATAAAGGGGTCTTAATGACAAAATCCTTGTTAGCACTCTAGAGACAACAATTTTGGTCTAATCTTCAAGAAACTTGTGTTTGTCTAGTCACAATGATGAACTCTGAGGAAAATAGGAATGTTCCATGGGATGCCATGGGAAAAGGGGCCTTAATGACAAAATCCTTGTTAGCGCTATAGAGACAATAATTTTGGCTCAATATTCATGAAATTTAGTCAGATTATCTGTCTAGTCACAAGGATGAAACCTATTGACAATGGGAATGTTCTGTTGGATATCGTGGGAAAAGTGGCCTTAAAGACAAAATCCTTGTTAGCAATGTAGATGATACAATTTTTGTCCAATCTTCATGAAACATGTTCAGAAGGTATGTCTAGTCACAAGGATGAAGACTATTGAGAATTAGAATGTTCTTTTGGATATCATGAGACAAGGTGCAATCATTTCTCACCTTGTGAATCTCAGTTCAGGTGAGCGATTAAGGACCATCATGGTCCTCTTGTTTCTTTTATCTACCAGTTTTCCCACACAATTTATTAGGGTATGAAATCGTAATCTTGTTTGAGAAAGGGTTAAACAATTCAAAGCTAATTCATAATGTTGAACTTTTATAGACAGAAGAAGAAAGTCCTGATCATTATATACGAGTACATGCATTTTTCTTTCTCTTTTCTCTTTACGCTTTCCAACGATTTATCTATTGGATACGTCAAAACCGACAAGTTATCATTTTGAGAGACTTTGTGCGGAGACAATATGCCCCCCCACACACACACACACACACACCTTACCTTACCTCGTGATCGTTTTTCACATTTTGTAGAACGTTCACTTTTACGATGTAAGTTGTAAATGATTTTTATTTTCGACAAAATGTAATAAAAAACAACCTTTGTTTGATACTATGGATTTGTTCCTGAACGATATATAATAAAATTGTAATAATGCACAAGTATTCTCAGCAAGGAATGCTTTATTGTGCTTTAGAAATTCATAGGTTATATAGTCGCTTTTCAACTAAAACCTCGTAACTCTAGCTTGTTTCAAACTGCAGATACGAAGTTTTTGTTGAAAAGCAGCGATGTGCACACCCAGTTATTTTAGTGACTACAAAGCCATCAATTCTGATTCAGGTGTACAGTTAGCCGTTTGCATAACCAATCCATTAACAAGTGCTTATCAGTATGTAGCATCTCAGAGTGGACGGTCAGTCCCAGCATGAAAGCAAATCACCCAGCTTAAATAAACAAAGTATGGCCAGGACCAGATGAGATTTCACCGACCATATTATATAGAAATACATGTAGTTGTGGTGCTTATGATACATTACAAATTGTGGCTTCATGTTTTCTTTTCCTCCAATATTTTCTTCAACACCAACTTGTGATGTTATGGGTAGCCTTAATGTGATTTTGAACTCTGGAACACCTCTTGATTTCGACAATTTTGTTTTAAAAGTTTTTTTATTAATAGGTTTAACTCTTTCAAAAAGTTGACCTGCTCTAGACATCCCTTATAGAAATCGTTGAGGAATCATTACGGCAAAAGAAAAGCATGGTTATGATCATCATTTTCTTATTGTGCCTTATTTTTTCTGTGCTATATTGTTTATCGTCTGCAAAAACTTTTTTAAAATTGTATATACTACCCTAAACTTTAATAGTTGTTTGGGACAGGCTTAGAATAACAAAGCTTTGGCATTTTCTGGGCTTGTATTATAAAATTGTCCAAGTCAAAATGTAACTTTTGACTTTGTAAACCTGGAACAAAATTTCAATAACTGGGGACCTTCAAATAAGTAAAAAATATTTCAGAGGAAAATTTGAAAATGAAGCACATTCTTATTTCTTCCTTATCATAGCTAGGCTGAATTTAATCCAGTAAACTCCTCGAGCATATGTCAGCATTTGTGTGCACTTCCTGATCTTTTGAAACTGTCTAATTTTGCCATTTTATTCTAGTTTACCTTTTCTCAAATGAGAACCTTGTGAGAAAAAAAATCTGGGTGAATTCTTTGTGGAAAGAAGAAGTTATTGGAGATCAGCATTTTCTCATTTTCCTTCATTATTTTCCGGACTACGGTGTACAAAAGAGCCAACCTTCGCCAATATTTGTAATGTCGTCTGTAACAGCTTTCAATTCAAAACTGTCAAAAAGCCTTTTAGATAATGTTAAATCTTCTTAATCTGAACAAAAACTTATCAAATTCCAAAATAATTCTACATGTCTATATTTCATTGTTGAATTTGAATGCAACAGATATCAGAAAAAATGCTTATTTTCATAACGACATGATAACTTATGGAAAAGAAGAAGAAACACTGTTTTAAAAAGAGTCACTAGTGCTACACTTTACATTATGACTATGATTAACACATTTCTGAAAAAAATGATACATTGTGACTACGTCAGTTGCAATTCACAATCAATGCGACATTGAGAAATTATTTTGATAAAAAATTTTGTTGAAACAGAAACTTTGAGAAAAAAATCAATCAATATTTTAAAACAATGTTTGGAAAGGCAAAAGTTATGATATTCTAATTGCCATTTCTGTTAATTCCCTTTCCCAAACAAGACACTGTTTTGACATCCATAAGGCTTGGGAAGTCATTGAGAATGGAGCAGAAAATGATGATAACCAGCATTTTATCCCTTCCAGGTTCTCCAAACTTTTCAACTTTTATAGAAAAGACAATGATAATCAACATTTTCTCCTTTTGCTTTAATATTTTATGAGCTATAATGTTACACAAATAGTTTTGTAATGAATTACCATTTTGTTGCTTACAAGGGCTTTCAAATCGGAGCAATCTAAAAATTGTGTTGTTTGGAAAAGGGCTAAACTGAATATAATGTCCAGTCTTAATTATTGGTACTCTCTGAACCCTCTCCCATACAAGACCTGGTTTTGACGTCTGCAACAGAAAAGGCTTGGGAAAACATCGAGGCAAAAGAAAATGCTGATAACCAGCATTTTCTCCTTTTGCCTCAATATTTTCCTCGCTTTATTGTACACATATCATAATTTTATGATAACCATTTTTGTTGTTTGAAGCATCTTTGTAATTGGTCTTCCCTGAAATTTTGTGGTTTGGTAAAGGGTTAAAACAGAGTGTATTGTCTTCTTCGTTCTACCTTCATGCAACTATGTGTTGTATTTGATGATTTATTCAATGAACTCTGGTTAAATTGTTGGCGAAAAAGTGTGTTTTCTGAAATTGAACCAGCACATCATGGCTTAAGTTGAAGCTATAGGAAATCTGAAAGCAATGAAGGCTATGTAATTGTCTATTAGCACATTCAGTAGGCAGTTTTTGCTGTGAATTTATCAATACTGGCCCTGTGGTGTTCGGTTACAGCTAATCAGATAGTGTCCGTCATTATGATAACATGCTTCTTATGCTGACTGGGTCAAGATGGGGTTACGGCTACATGCCTTAAATAGCTGCTAATGCTGTGTACCGTTATCCCTAAGGTTTGGGTCTTCTTGGGAGAGGTACTTAAATAAGAGAGTGTGCATGAAAACCGTAAGAAGACGAATTACATTTTTTCTTAGTTTGTCCTTTTCCGTATGCCCTATACTTCAGATCTTATACTACGTACTTTCACAGCCTAATCACTGTCGCAGCACATTCTAAAAGATTACAATATATGACCCATCACGTCAAATGGGGCATTGTTCGATTCTTAGTCTAAAAATCATAATTTTGAGAAGCCGATCGGATTCAACTGATTGTGTATACTAACTAGGGTTGACACTTTTCACACTTCCCAGGTCTGTACAGAAACTTTATCCTTAATTACAACCATTTTTGCGTCTAGAAGCTCTCAAATCGTTACTTTCTAATTTTCATATTTTTTGCCATTTGGGAGACGGTAAACTCATGAAATGAAGGCAAGAACGAGCCAATGCAAGCCAAATACCGCTGATTTTGTGACGACGCCAAAAATTGATGAATCGACGTATAAAATCTCTGGAATTTGTTATAAAGTACTAACTCATAATTGACCCGTACTGGGGCTTTAATGTTCGGGAAAATTCCAATGCTTTATTGCTAATTTCTAGATACCTAGCAACTTTATACTGATATAACGCTTTACCGAATTTTAGCAACAAATCAGAGGTTTTCCTGTCTACAAATGGTTAGTATTGGTCTTTAAGATATCAGTGTTCTTATTGACTTTTAAAACTGGGGATGAAAACAGCCACAACATACTTGTACCCCCTCTATATGACACATAGAAGGCTGTTTGCAAAAATTGGGTGTACAAGATTCAATTTGGAGGGTGAAGGGTCAATTTTTTTTTTTTTTTTTTTTTTTTTTTTTTTTGAACCTTGGATATAATTTTGTAAAAAGATAATAACTATGGAAATACTACAGTCTGCTTGACTTATTTATCAAATACAAATTATTGTTATAGATCTAGTAAGGCAGTATTGCGAGGCAGAATATTTCTCAGTTTCTTTTAATGTTAACGTGGGCTTCCTCTTCTAGAGATGTCAAAATCAAGCATGTCTTGGAAACGGTTGAACGGCTAGTATAATCTCGTTCTGCCTTGAATTCAAATTCATATGAGGGTAGGCATCAATCTTTGAAGATTAAGTAGAAAACCTATGATGAGACCAATTAGAGATTCACATAACATCCGATTTTTTCGAGCGTCGTCGTTACATATCCGAACCTATTCGGGCGCGTCCGTAAACATTCGGCGGTGGAAAGTTCCACCGTCGAATGTTTTCGACCGCGCCCGAACAATCCCGACTTCGTGCGAATCTCATTACGTGCAGACTACCTTAAATCAGACAAAATATCTGCTGTTAAAATGATGAGAATTGATATGTGCATTGTCATTTTTATTGCATTAAATGTAATATCATTGCATGTATTATTCAATTTATGCAACAAGGGTCTCTTATTACAAGGATATGGGTTGCCATAGACTAAACTATCCATGCATAAGTGCATAAATTGTGCAACAAAAAGACGGGTAGAATAAAATGCTTTGAAACGCACAATTGTTACGAACAATGGTCGGAAACAGTTCTGGTCAAAAGTGTTGGGATATTGTGTGTTAACTTTATTTCTTTCCATTGGACCAAATTATGTCATTCTTTATACGCGTATTTTCCGTCGCCTCTCGGTATATTAATATCATCACGATACCAGATCACAATACTAGAGAAAAGGAAAAAGCGCATAGCGAAAACGAGCCGGAATGTTAAAATTGGGTCACTCTGATATTTGAGACCAGCATGGCTCCAGATCAGCCTTAGCCTATGTGCAGACTGATCAGGATCTATTATGTTCTCTTACGGTTGCTACAGGTACAGAAGTAGCTTTAATAGAACAACATGGATCGTGATCAGACTGTGTAGCCATGTCTATTTATACAATTCCTGTATGAACAATTCCTTCTTGTGGCGTTTTTGAAAACATTTGTGAAATTAAACACTTTGGATAGCCAGCACCTTTTTGCCTTTCAGGTGAACACGCTCTGTTTTATCAGCAGCAAAATTGCACTTTACAACGGAACAACCGTTTATTCTGTATAAAAGGTAATGGCGGATCGAAAGCTAGGAAAAAGAACCCTCCAATTTACATGTTCGAATCCCCTTCACAGAATTCCTGGATCCACCGCAGAAAGGAACGCTAAAATTTAAAATCCAATTGTCAATGACAAACGGTCTTTCAATGTTTGCCGAGAACTTTGTTTAGAAACCCTATGTTTACAGAATTTGTCTAATGTTTACAAACTTTTGGTTACACACTGTAGATACATTTGCATTACCTGCCATTCTGTGGCATGTGTTTGTTTAAACGTTAAGGGAGAGATGATACACCTATATTAACAACATTTAATGATGTTAGGGCTGGAACTTATGATTAAGGATTTATTAAGTGATTTAGATTTAGATAAACTGGTGTTGTATATGTTGTTTGTGGTCATAGGCCTACATGTATGCTGGCATTTGTTCGAAGATGACCAGACGAACGATCTTAAGACTTTGGACTGCAATTTGTGCTCAAGTTGGTGCAAAATTCAGGAAGATTTTATGCTTAGAGTACAGTGACGGAAAAGAAGAAAATGTTAGTTATATGCGATTCCCTTTTTTCTGACGATGTCTTAAAATATCATAATTTATGTTAGCGACTTCAAAATTAGGGATAGTTTGGAAAAGAGTAGAAATTTCTTTTTTTTCGTTAGTGGATACATCTTAAAGGGCGACGGTAACAGATGGTCTAATTGCAAAAAATGAATTTTTTTGAAAAAATATGCAAAACTTTTGTGTTGACCACCTCGCGATGGTTAATAATATGCGATTCAGACAGAGAATGAGCCGAAACTACAAGACAGATAGCTGAATTTAGGGAGAATCCAAGCCTAAATTTAACCCCATCACTGATGGGGTTAGAATTATTTTCAAATTATTGCGCATGCGCATACAGCGCGGACCATGATTCAAACGAGATTCATACTTAAATTTCAATATGACGTCATCCTGTATGTTGTGACGTCATTTAAGAAAGTCGCTTGTCCTACTGTTTTGACCTACTTTCGACATCGCTTCATGAATTTGGTATCAAATTGCGAAAAAAATGAGTCGTTGCTTCAATAGTTTCTCGTAATCATTTAATCAGGTCATATAAAGCTTAAAAAGTGTACATTTCGTTTGTATTTGACAATTTTTGGGTCCAAATCTGGGAAATAGTAGCTTTAACCCCTTCGCTGCCAGAGTTATATTGGAAAATTGGTTCCTATTTGCCAGGCCATTTTCCAAGAAATTACGAAAATGACAGCAGTGTAAGAAATCAACTTATAGCTAAAAAAACTATTCAATAACCTTTAAAACCTATTATTTCCTGAAAGATAATTGGAAAAGCTTTCCGATGAATATATTTTTAGTCAATTTTGAGTCACATAATGTTGCATTTTACTATCTTGAACTTTGACAACTGAAAAAAATGACGAAATGTCGAAAATCTTACCACCAGCTCGAACATTTATTTCACTTTCCTCTTCTAAATCCAACGAACATTCCTTTTAAAAATAACTCGAATAACAAGTTGATACATTGTCTTGTTATATTAATACAACCTCATCCATCGTACAAAATTTGAGCTTTCAAGACGCATTTTCCACTTTTTTGCACCACATGTGTTTTTGCCGTCCGCCATTTTGTTTCATTTTCTTTCTACAATGTCAAAATCCCAAGATTTATGCTATTTTGGGGTATTCTAATTACGAATTTTCTATTTTTAGGAAATGTAAACCAAAGATAAATTATCATTGGTCAAATTTACAGTCACGTGACGACTCCTTCTAAATATAGAACAAAAATATCGTGGGTTTTAATAGTATACGCTTATGACGGCTCAGGCCGTCACGGGGCAGTATGGCGACATTTTCGCATGACGGCTCAGGCCGTCACGGGGCAGCGAAAGGGTTAAGGCTAAAGACTCCTCAAACTGAATTATAGTTCAGACAGAGACGGAATAAGTGACAGACTCATTTATTTTTGTGTTCTTACAATTATAGCAAATCGTCGGTTTTCAACAAAAACCTCGTAACTACAGCTTGTTTAAAGATGTTGTTACAAGGTTTTTGTTGAAAAGGCATCGAAATATCGATCGTACACGTACGTTTAAGCGGGATTCCAAGATGTCAGTGGATTTTCTTCTTGGAATTCCAGAAAGAATTAGATTGTCTGATCATATTGGGATTCAAAGGATTTCAGAATACAACTAACGTTTGGTTCCTTATTTAGAAGTAAAATGTGTTTTTAGCTCACCTGAGCACGAAGTGCTCAAGGTGAGGTATTGTGATCGGTCTGTTGTCCGGCGTCTGTCTATCTGTCTATCTGTCTATCTGTCCATCTGTCTGTACGTCAACTTTTCACAAAAAAATCTTCTCCTCCTAAAGTACTTGACAGAATTCATTAATATTTCACACATATGATCTATGGGTCATGCTTTTTCAAAATACTTCAAAGAATTTGAATCGGGGCCATAATGGGGTCAAAAAGTAGGTCACTAGGTCAAATCTTCTTTCTGCTCTAGGGGCCACATTTATTGCTCAATCGTTGTGAAAACTTATCAGAATATTTGTCTTGATGATATTTAGGTCATGATAAAAAATAGGTCAAAAACTAGGTCACTAGGTCAAATATTGTAAAATCCATCTTTTTACACTGGAAGTGCCAATTTTGGTCCAAACTTTGTAGAAATTGTCATGAATGTTTATTTTGATGATATCAAGGTCAAGTCAAGAAGTGGGTCATGCTACGTCATTAATTAGGTCAAGAGGTCAAATCTTACAAAATCCTTTCTTTTGCTCTGGAAGTGCCAATTCTTGTCCAAACTTTGTCAAAATTGTTCTTAATGTTTATCTCGATTATATCTATGAAAGGATGAAAAGTGGGTCATACAAGGTCAAAAACTAGGTCACAAGGTCAAATTTTTTAAAATCCTTCATTTTGTTCTGGACATGCCAGTTTTGGTCCAAACTTTCTCAAAATTGTCCTGAATGTTTATCTTGATGATATTTAGGTCATGTCAAGAAGTGGATCATGCCAGGTCATAAACTAGGTCATTGGGCCAAATCTTGTAAAATCCTCCCTTTTGCTCTGGAAGTGCCAATTTTGGTCCAAACTTTGTCAAAATTGTCCTAAATCTTTATCTTGATGATATCTTGGTCATGATCAAAGGTGGGTCATGCAAGTTAAAAAACTAGGTCACAAGGTATAATATTACAGAATCCTTCCTTTTGCTCTAGATATGCCAATTTAGACCCAAAAACTCTGTCAAAACTATCCTAAATACTTATCTTGATATCTAGCTTATGTACAAAGTGTGGGTCATGTAAGGTCAAAAACTAGGTCATTGGGTCAAATCGTGGTTTTGATTTTAGAACGGAAATATATACTTAAACATTGTGAGAATTGTTCCTAATGTTTATCTTGAAGAAATCTTGGTCATTTTAAAAGTGGGTCATGTGAAGTCAGAAACTAGGTCAATAGGTCAAATCTTGTTTTTCCTGTAAGAACCAAAATATTTATGCAATCATTGTGAAAGTTCAGAATGTTTATCATGATGATATCTTGGTGATATGAATAGCAGGTCATTCGAGGTTAAAAACTAGGTCACTAGGTCAAATTTTGTTTTTGCCCTGAGAACCAAAATATTTACTTTATCATTGCGAAAATTGTTCAGAATGTTTATCTTGATGATATCTTGGTGATGTAAAAAGTGGGTCATGCGATGTCAAAAACTAGGTCACTAGGTCAAATCTTGTTTTTTGCTCTAGGAACCAAAATATTTACTTTATCGTTGTGAAAATTGTTCAGAATATTTATCTTGATGATATCTGGGTCATTTTGAAAGTGGGCCATGTGAAGTCAGAAACTAGGTCAATAGGTCAAATCTTGTTTTTCCTGTAAGAACCAAAATATTTATGCAATCATTGTGAAAGTTCAGAATGTTTATCATGATGATATCTTGGTGATATAAATAGCAGGTCATTCGAGGTTAAAAGCTAGGTCACTAGGTCAAATTTTGTTTTTGCCCTGAGAACCAAAATATTTACTTTATCATTGCGAAAATTGTTTAGAATGTTTATCTTGATGATATCTTGGTGATGTGAAAAGTGGGTCATGCGAGGTCTAAAACTAGGTCACTAGGTCAAATCTTATTTTTTGCTCTAGGAACCAAGATATTTACTTTATCGTTGTGAAAATTGTTCAGAATATTTATCTTGATGATATCTGGGTCATTTTGACAGTGGGCCACGTGAGGTCAGAAACTAGGTCAATAGGTCAAATCTTGTTTTTCCTGTAAGAACCAAAATATTTATGCAATCATTGTGAAAGTTCAGAATGTTTATCATGATGATATCTTGGTGATATGAATAGCAGGTCATTCGAGGTTAAAAACTAGGTCACTAGGTCAAATTTTGTTTTTGCCCTGAGAACAAAAATATTTACTATATCATTGGGAAAATTGTTCAGAATGTTTATCTTGATGATATCTTGGTGATGTGAAAAGTGGGTCATGCGAGGTCTAAAACTAGGTCACTAGGTCAAATCTTGTTTTTGCTCTAGGAACCAAAATATTTACTTTATCGTTGCGAAAATTGTTGAGAATATTTATCTTGATGATATTTGGTCAATGTAAGAAGGGGGCCATGTGAGGTCAAAAACTTGGTCACAGGGTCAAATCTTGTTTCTGCATTTAGAACCATAATGATATCTGAATCTCTGTGAAAATTGTTCAGAATGTTTATTTTGACAATATCTGTGGCATGTATAAAGTGGGCCATGGGAGGTCAAAATCTAGGTCAAATTTTGTTTTTGCTCTGAAAAATCGAAATATTTATTCATCATTGTGAAAATAGTTCAGAATTGCTTATCTTGATGATATATGGGTCATGTAGAAAGTGGCTAATGTTAGGTCAAAAACTAGGTCAAATCTTGTTTTTGCTCGAAGAACCTAAATATTTACTCATCATTGTGAAAATTGTTCAGAATGTTAATCTTAATGATATCTAGGTCATGTAAAAAGTGGGTCATGCGAGTTTGAAGATTGCAAGTTGTTTGTCTCAAAGTCCTCTCAGGTGAGCGATGCAGGACCATCATGGCCCTCTTGTTTTTCCGAATGATAGCCTTCGCGTTAAAGTGTAGGCTAAGCTTTCTGCATTTGCTAACAGTTTGCCATAAAACGATAAAGTTACAATACGTTTTTTTTAAAAAAGCAAATGCCTGCCACTTGTGACATTTCTCATGAAATTTAGTGGTTATTTATTGCCTTAAACATAATAGTCTGGGTTAGTTTAAAACCATTCCAAGTGCATATAAAATAAGTGTGCACTTACACTGGTTATGTACTGATCCCTCGATTTTAATTCAACAGTCTTTAAAATATTTTTCCGTAAAAAATCTCGTTGTTTAGGAAACTTTGGAGTATGTGATATTTCATTCAAACAACCGACATTCAGACTAGATCTACTTCATTTTGTGATTGGATGTAAATAAAAAGTACTCTGGCTGTGTGAAAATCTAAGCACAAAATATTAAGTGAAAAGGAGAAAATGCTAGTCATCAGCTTTTACTTCTTCTCTCTCAATATTATGAGACTGTCTTTCTGAGGGATGTCAAACGCAGTTTTGGGAAAGAGTTTTAAAAATGCCTTGCAACACAATAGTTTTCCTATTGATTTGTCTCATTTAACGTATACTATATGATAAAAAATTATATCGTCGCTTTCAAACAAAAACCTCGAAACTGCAGCTTAAAACAGGCTGCGTGTACGAATTTTTGTTGAAAATCAGCTATATATTTCAAGAAGGTATAATCTTGACATTAGCGTTTGTTTGGATTATTTGACAAGAAACGTTAATTCGTTAATATGGGTGACGTCACATACGTTATAACGGTGAAGACAGGAGACCGTCTGTTTAGCGGAACCGACGCAAACGTGTACGTACGTCTGTGCTGTAATAACGGCGATAAAACAGAGGAAAAATTGCTGGATTGCTTCTTTAAAAACGATTTAGAAACAGGACAAATTGACGAATTTAAACTAAAAGGACAGATTAATTTACCAACAATTGATTACATAGAAATATGGCGGGATGAAACGGGGATATTAGATAATTGGTACGTGGATTACGTCAGTATTTTGAATACGACGTCAGACGTTGAGTTCGAGTTTCCAGTGTTCCGATGGCTGAAGGCACATTTTAAGTACAAGATTGTGCTTCTTGACACGAATCTACCACAGTTCGAACCCTACAAGGACCAGCGAAGTATGGAATTACAAGACAAACGGGTGAAATACGAAATTGGTCCGAAAATAGAGGGCGGGCCGGCTCAGGTATTACAAAATGATGGCTAAGTGGAAAAATATCCTTGCTTTTCAACAAAAACCTCGTTACTGCATCTTGTTTTAAGTGAGGTTTTTGTTGAATAGCAGCAATATCATGAGTGCATTAACATTATATCGTTGTTGTTGTTTTTTTTTTACAAAAACTCGTAACTGCAGCTTTATACAAGCTGCAGTTACGAGGTTTCCGTTGAAAAGCGACGATATTATGCACCTACAATTACATTTGCTTTGAAACGAAGCGTGCCAATTTTTGTCAGATTACATTGAATTTATAATTTCATTTTAATGTATTGGAATATTACCGCATCCGAATTTTGCCGTTTGTAAGGGTTAATGTTGAATCAGTATTATACAGAGTGTCCAAAAAAAAAAAAACGGAACCCATTTTTGAAAGTACATTTCTCATGTTTCAGGCAATATTTCTCCACCAAATTTACATATGCAATAGCAACGACAGTTTTCTATTAGCAGGTAAAATTTGGTTATTCAATACCCCATTACCACACAGTGACTCTTTTTGACTCCCCACAGGAAACTGACTGTGGAAAGCATTGTGGAAAATGGAGAAATTGCTTGTGACAAGCAATTTCTTCATTTCCCACAATATTTTCCATACAAAATGATTAAATTATGTACTCTTTCATTCAGTCTTAATTGTCGTCTGCAACATCTTTGAATTTGGACAAGTCGAAATTTTGTTGTTTGGTAATGGGTTAAAATACAAAAATGATTTTGAAACATTGTATCCACAATAGCGCATTTTCATTTCGTCTTTTTTGCTAACAAGTACAAAATTGCTGCATGATGCAGCATAAGATGAAGCACGGCCTAAATAAATGTGCCCTGAACTTTTCCACATTATGGTTAAATTCCAAAAATCAAACAATAGTTTTTTTTTAAACTCTGTGAATCGGTAGGGTTACAATCATATCTCTATTATCTAGGTGTAAAAAATAGCGAGGGCTTGTTTTTGGAGATAATGGCTAACAAAGTTAGTAAGGTGAATTGGCATGTGAAGCAATTTTTTTTCTTTGAAGTACATGTATAATTTTACAAACTGTCTCTGCTGGTTCTCTACTCGACAGTAATGTAAAGAGAATTTAAGACTATCAACATTACTACTATACTTTATCCCCTTTCAACCACCGTCATGTGTCTTCCCCATTCCTAAAAAAGCATTTTAAGTGTTTATCTAAATTGTGAAAGGACAGACTGTTTAACAATAGGTGACCATAGTAGGTTCCACTGAACACAAGGGCGGATCCAGGATTTTTTTCCAGGGGAGGGGGGGGGGGTCAAAGCCCAAATGGCAGCTTTTAATAAGAAATTATATTGTCAAAATTCAATTTTCGGCAAATTCCAGGGGGTTCATGACAATTTTGTCAAATTCAAGGGCAGATAACTCAGAATTTGCATTTTCAGTCTGGATAAAAATCTCACTCACCCAAGACGTTGTACATGCAAACATTTTTATTTGGCTTTACATTTGATTGGGCAATATTTGTATGTATTATGCCAAAATTGTCAAAAATAGCATTTTTTGACATTCAAGGGCACATAACGCAGCACTTTCTACAGATTTCTACAAAATCAATCTTACACAAGGGGTTATGACCGTACACATTTTGACAAAGTTTGGAGAAGATCGAATGATATTTGTGTAAACCCAATATTGTAGACGAAAAAACAGACGGGTGGAAAACAGACAAACCTGGCCGCAATAGCTTATTTGTAGTACTTTCTGCTGAGGCCAGCTAAATTTTAAGCAAAGTAATCATTTAGGCCTTTCTGTGCGAAGGAAATCCTGAAAAATGTATTTGGTAATATATACCACAATTTGTCATGGGGTTTTAGCTCAACTGGGCACAAAGTGCTCAAGGTGAGCTATTGTGATCACTTTTTGTCTGTCGTCCGTCCGTATATCTGTCTGTCTGTCCGTCTGTCAACAATTTTGTGTTTACACTCTAGCATCTACAAATATAAGGCAATCTTTACCAAACTTGGTCAAAATATGTATGACCATACACTCTCAGATGAGTTTTATTTTGGGTCAGATCGGACCAGAAGTCTGGAATTATCTGCGATTGAATGTAAAAAGTAGCTACTTCTGACATTTTTTACACTCTAGCATCTATAAATATTGGCCAATCAATACAAAAGCTGGACACAATATTTGTGACAATACGATCTCGGAAAAGTATGATTTTTGGTTTGATCGGACCAAAATGTATTGAGTTATTTGCCCTTGATTTTGACAAAATTGCCGTTTTTGACTGTTTTCGTCGCTTTAATATAGAAACGTGTTGATGTTTTCCCCAAAGTTGGGATATGAAAATATACAAAAAATTGAAAGATTGCACAAATTTCAAATTATTTTGATATTGATCATAAGCAAGCAAATGGACCTTGTGTCGTGTTAACATGGGCTCATATACAAATTATTTTGTCTTAAAAATTTCGCCAATTATTTACATATAGATAGAAAATTAATGAATAAGAACCTTGGGTAGCGCCGGAATAGAATTACACAACCCACTTTCAATATACATGTACAATATACACCAAACTAAATGTCCGTTTGATTCAGACCTTTTGGCAAAACATGTCCGCTTTATGTATCTATTTATACTAAGAATATTATTGGAAAACTTAGATCTCAAGAACCCCCCCCCCCCCTTTAACTCTTTCCCAAACGACAAAATTTTAGGGTGATCCTCTCCAAAAACTGCCACAAAAGACATAATGGATGTGAGTAAAAACAGGATATGTGTACAATATGGAGCAGAAAATATTGAGACAAAAGGAAAAACTGCTGGGGCCTGTTTCATCAAAATATTTAAGACGTATTTTTGACGTACCGGTGTCTTACGACAAAATCAGGGCAAGAAACGCGTATCGACAATCTATCAAGACCTGTGTTATACGATTGTTGTTTTAACTGATATTTAAGACCTCGGTAAGTCAAAAATGCATCTTAAATGTTTTGATGAAACTGACCCCTGGTTATCTGCAGTTTCTTCTTTTGTTTCAATGTATTCCCAAGCATTTTCCATTAGGGACGTCAAAACCAGGTCTTGTTTGGAAAAGGGTTGTTTATTTTTACCATTTCCCTCCCACATATTGTGAAGTAAACTGGTTCTAGAACCAGTACTAGAACATTGAGTTCTAAAACTGCATTTAACGTTCAAGAACTGGTTCTTGGACTAATTATTGATTCAGCTCTAGAACTTTTGAGTTTTAGAAATGCCATTTAACGTTCAAGAACTGGTTCTAGAAGTAGTTCAAAACTGAGCTGTAGAACATTAAGTGACAGTTCTAGAACTTCTGTTCAAGAACTTGGGTTCAAGAACTGATTCTAGAACTGGTTCTAGAATCCAAGTTCTAGAAGTGCCATTTAACGTTCTAGAACGTACCAAAGCTGATGTTTTAGAACATTCTAGAACAGTCCATGGACTTTTTTGCAGGGTTATGTCTTTACCCTTTATTGTTTGTTACTTTCCGTATAGTGTTAAGGTAGCAGACTGCAGTTTTTTTGTCCAATTCACCGTCGGAAACACACTATCTGAACGCAAACGTCAATATCTCCCTCAAACACCAACCTGAAATAAAAATCACTTTTTGCTGGCAAGAGAGAGTTGTGAAGCTGCTTAAAAAACATATTTATTCATATACTTTAATTGAGAAAATGAAAAATTTGACAATAAAAGATATCTGACATGGCCGCGAAAACTAGTGAAAATTTGGCCGTTTTCGTACAAACGCCAACTTACCTTGAAGCCACCCGGGAAATGATAGCCCATTACAGACTTGCTGTCTCTAAAGCTAAGACAGTGCTGGATCTCATAATGCATTCAAAAATATGTGGTTTCCTGATACTTTTTTCACAATTTTTAAAAGTACTCTTACCCTTTGATTATAGCCTGAACAGCCGACAAATTTACCATACCCCACCCACTACACTTTAGCATGTGTTACAGGGTACCAGTCTAATCAAACAAAGCTAGCATATGTAGTGCGAATTCTGAAATGGTCCCTAAATAGAAATTTGTAATGATTTAAGGAAGCTCTGTCTGTTCTTATTATCAACCATCCAGTCAAAACTTACCTTTTCATAATATTTCTAAATTTGCCCCCCTACCAGTTCGAATATTCCAACAGAAACTGCAGTCTGCTACCTAATGAAAATTTGTAAAAGGATTTACGAATATTTTAGACTGGTAGGCCTAGTTGACGTGACTATCGAAATAACTAAAGCTTCTTCTCTTTCAATCTTATCTAAAAAATCATATCATGAACAATACATGGTGTTGACGTTCCTAATGGAAACGGATTAGTCGACAAAACATCACGACAAAAGAAGTAAATGCACACTATCATTATTTCCCTCTTTGTCTCAATATTTTCTGTGCTACATTATACACCAATCCTTTCTTTTTTAAAAGAAACTGAAGTTTCATTGTTTGTCAAAGGATTAACAGGGACATAGACACAATGTTATGTTTGAGAAAGAGTTAAACTAAAACTACATCTGGAGCTCTGGATTAACTGGTCACGCTAGGTCACCTGATTGTCCTACATAGCTTATCACTCACACTGTGCAATCCTTTTCCAAAAAGCGAACTTTTGTTTACTCATTACTGATCACAGTACTGCTCTAATTCCAAAATTGTTGCAGACGACAAAATAATTAAAGCTTTAACCCTTCTCATAATTTACATGACATTCCTGCTGTGACCAAAGCTACGAAAGATGATATAGATTAAGATCAGTCTACTCAGCAATACAATCTGATCTTAGTCTACATAAGGCTGCTTTCCGGTTGATGATGTGATGAAAACTGGAGAAAAACAATAAAATCAGTAGGGCAAAGGTTAATCAACAAATAATTGGGTACTATGCATTACAGCAAAAACGGGATACATTCTGAACGCCCCTCAAAGCTGTTAATGTGATAGGTAAAAGATAAAACGGAATTTATGTGACAGGCTAGAAATAGAAGGGAATTTTCATTTTCGAAACACACAAAAAACTGTTAATGCTGCGAGCTGCGATGTAACTAAACTGAATACAAACAAAATATCTAAGTGTATCACATACTCATGAATAATAAGCATAGGCACTTATCTTATTTCTGACCAACATGCCGGTCACCGCTCAATTAAAGTATTACGGGTTTCATTTAACCTGACACTGACCTTTATGCAAAACACAAATAACACAAAATTCACCAAAACGAATTAAATCATAGTCCACAGAATACTATGCAAGAAAATTAAGGCTGGACTAATTTTAGGAAGCATACCAAGCTTGTTAATTATGAAAATAAAAGTTAAAACTGCGCCATGTGAAATAAATCACATAACAATTTGAAATTAATTCAAACAACCACCATATGGACTCAATTTGAACGTACAGAACGTGTACATATTAGATTTTGAGGAAATCGGTACATACATGTACAACGGTACAGAATTCATTAGCTGACCGTTAACTAGTGCGCTTTCACGAACAAACAAGACGCAAAAATCAATATCATGTCAGATCGGGGTTTTAGTGTCGTTATTAATTTGCTTATAACATTTGAACCTATGCCTATTTTTAAGTGAAATTTAGAACACAAATGCAAAAATAGTGTATCTTCAGTGCTTCAAATTCAAAAATTAGTTTTTTTTGCTTACGCTTTGTAATATTTGACTTTGAATTAGGGTTCCGTTTTTTTTGGGACACTCTGTATAATGCGACGCATGCAGGAGGTTGACTGGTTTGAAATCATCGCATTTTCTGGCATCATCCTTAAAAATATACATGTAGGCTACTTAATACCCGCTAACAGCTAATATTAGCAATCTTTAACGTAATGTTTATCTTTACGTAAACGTTTTTCACGTCATCAGACAGCGCCAGCATGGTTAATGCACTTTCCAAAGAATACCAGTCCTGTTGATTGGAATCCTGAACAGCTACGTTTTTTGAAAACATTGAGACAAAAGAAGAAATGGATGGTTACTATAGCCTTTTCTCCTTTAGCCTCAATATTTTCTGTACTAAACTATGTACAAATCATTCGGGCGACGCCGAAAACATTCGGCGGTGGAAGTTTCCACCGCCGAATGTTTACGACCGCTCCCGAATAGGTTCGGATGCGTAACGATGCCGCGCGAAAAATTGGCCACATTACGGGTATTCTGCCTTAAGTTCTAATAGTCTATTTTATGTGGTTTAGGGAAGGGTTAAGAGTGCTCTTTTTTGCATATCAATTAATGTTGAATCAGTGGTACATAATGTGATGCATGCATGTTGTTGACTGGTGGGAATTCCCGGTATTTATTTATACCATCCTTACGTTAGACCTGCTGACAGCTAATTATCAATGTTGTGTCTATATATATAGCCTACGCTATGTCATGTATGTGCAACACTTGCGTCAGGCTTACAGAATTTGTCTCTCCCCAAAAATCCCTGCAATTTAGTTTTTGTCTTTACGAAGTTGTATTCATACACTCGATTGTGTTCAGTATTAATGTATTTTTGTTGTTGTTTCACGGATCCACGATTTCTGTGAAGGGGATCCGAATATACAGTTAGGGGGGTTCATTTTCCTAGTATTCCACAATTTAGACCCCCTCCCCTGAATCCCTACCTGGATCCGCCACTGCATCTTTAAAGTAGATACTCAGACAAAAGAAGAAGATGTTGATAATCGCCTTTATATCGCAGGCCCATGGGACATAATTCTTTAAAAGGGGGGGGGGGGGGTAAAACAGTTTGACCAACTTTGGGGGGACGTGGCCTAGCTCCTCTAGTCTTCCTGTTCCTACTGGGCGTGTATCCTTTCCCCTAGAAGTGACATAATTAGGAATTGATATAGATTTAGTAGAATAAATTGTGGTAGCTTTTAATTTTAAACACAACAATAGGCCTAATATTATTTTATCACCGTGTTTTCTATTATTCTTTTTTAAATCTTTATGTACGAAATTAGAATAATTCGGGTGCTGCAACATCCAATTTGATCAAATGATACATTTTTTCGAATCTGAATGTGTAAGGGGTGGATAAGATATTGTTATCTAGAAGGGAAATGCAATTAACAGGTGCATTAAATTACACCTTACACGTGTTGCATTTAACCTGCAATAACATGCTTGTCAAAAGATAAGTTACTTCTGACGCTTGTTGCATCAAAACCCTTCCACAGACAAGATCAAGTCTTCACGTTCGAAAATATAGGGTTAGGGAAATCATTGAAGGAAAAGAAGAACATTTTGATAACCAACATTTTCTCCATTCCGACAATATTTTATCTGATTTGCCCTTAATAACACAATCCGTGTTTATTGATGCCCATTTAATTGTCTTCTGAAAATGCCCTTTATTTAGACTTGTCTGATATCTTATCGGCTGGTACATGGTTAACCCGCAAAATCGTATCTGTCAGGAAATGATTTCTTACTTCAAGGCAGTGCCAAGATAATGCTTCATAGCCATTCGTTATGCAAGCTGTCATATTTTAGCCTTTAATTTTCCTCGAAACATCAACCCTTTCCCAAACGATACAATTCTGGGGTATTGCAATATCAAAAATGAGGCTGATGACAGTATCAGTGTTACAAAGAGCAGGTGTGTTAAATGGAACAGATAATAATGGTTATCCGCATTTTCTTCTTTTGCCTTAATGTTTTCCCGTGCATTTAAGTTTTTATTAGGGACGACAAAACCAGGTGTTGTTTGGGAAAAGGTTAGATACGAGACCTTCTAATCTGAAAGCGCTTACAGACTACAAAAGTAGGGTTTGTGCACAATATTAGCCTATTATGAAAATATTAATGTTTAAGGAGAAAATGCTTTTATTTCCTCAATGTTTTCATCTTTTTATTAGCCTACGGGCATCAAAACCAGGCTTGGAAAGTGTTTATTTTTTCCCAAACATGCTCTGATTTTGGACGACAAAACGAAAAAAAAAAAAAAAAATGGAAAGACCGATAGACCGGCCGTGATACGTCCATGGAGCGGTGTTCCTAGAAGAGGATGAAATTACTCCCAACAACAACAACTGTAATTTTGCATGCGATGGTTCGAGTCTTGCAGGGCTGGTGTCTCACACCTGCAAGATTCGAATCAGCACATGCAAAGTTGTTTTGAAATATGAGAACGACTTTTTCTTGTTTACAAAGGTAAAACTTGTAAATATATTCTAAAACAACGTGACTGGGTTATAGGCCTATAGGTCTATGTAGCCTATACCACGCCAATGTCTGCAGACGGATTCCCAGACCTACTAATAGCTGTATTGTGCATGCTAGCACGAGTTCATCACGTGCAATTTCGATCTACGCTGAATAGAATGCAGTGGCGGATCCAGAGGGGGTTCGGGGGGGTTCAAACGAACCCCCCTATGTAGCCTGATTTTTTTTTTCATTTTCATGCAGAAATTCAGTCAAAACTGTGAAATATTTGTAAAACGAACCCCCCTTTTTGTAAAAACGAACCCCCCTTACAGAAATCCTGGATCCGCCACTGGAATGCGTTTTGAAACAAGATGGGCGAATTTGTTTATTTCATTTTTTCTTACATGTATTTTCAGTAGACTATATATGAGCTGGAGAAGGACTAAAAAGTATCACTTTCTTAAAGGGACATTTCATTTCAATTTCAATTTTTTAAAGTATGTCTTGATGCCAAGATTGGTCATTCCAACGAGTATAAATACTATTAGTTTTTTAAAGTTGTTGCCAATAAGCGAGAAACACGCATTTAAAGTTGAGACATTTTCGATCAATTGTATCAATTATAAATAGATCTACGAACTGTTGTCCACAACAATTTGTTCAATTTAAACACAAAAATATAAATTTCTCGTAAACGGCGCAATATTTTGGCTAGAAATTTTCAGAATTTCCATAAGGAAATATGTTCTTTCAGATAAAAATGAAAGTAAAATTTATGACAAAAATTCTGAAATGTCACTTGAAAAAAAGTTTAAAAATGTTTGGTTATAATGAAACACAGCCTTGGCATTTTCTAGAACCAATGATATTGGCGATAAAAAAAGAAACGAGGCTTATGTTTTCGATATTTCATTTTCTGGTATTTTCGTTTTCGAAGTTCAGAGAAGGGGAAAGTAACATATGAAAACCTCGCTTGTTGAGATGATGGGTCGAGATGAAGTGGATTTTGATAAGGGATGTAACCCTCTCAATATTATATTCTAATTCGTGAAAGTTACTTCCCTTTATAATTACCACCGCGTTCGTGACAGATGAATAAAAAAAATAGCCCGACACATTTAATTAGATCTACGATTTCTTGGGTAAAAAGACAAGGCTACATGCATCTTACGTAAGTTTGTGAGATCTTAACCTTTTCCTAAAGCACATCTACTTTGAAAAACTAATTCCTTTGGTGCGATTATTGGAAAACATCGAGGAAAAAGATGAATCCGAAATTTTCGTCTGCAGACTGCAACAATTTTAGGAAAAGACAGTGGGCTTCCATAGCTAGGTGCTTCTGACATCGAATATATTGAGAAAAGGAAAACTGTTTCTTTAGACCATGTCTGGTTTCTTCAAGGCCCTCTCACCAATGGGTGCGAATCATCTACCGGTATGTGAGAGAGCAGCTGGAGGCTCGGTTTGGATATATCGTGGTGGTACTGGTGAGAAAAAGTCTAGGAAGCACGGTTAGGTGTTCCAGCAGCTGCGATATGAACATAGCAATTGAAAAGTGTGTAAAAAGTGTGTGGGAGGGGAAGATTCTAAGCCCCAAAAGTTGGCAAAAAATACTGATTTTTTCTTATTTTACACTTGAAATATTTTTGAGGAGATAGACACTTCATTTCAATTTTGATTCATTTAAAATGCGCTTGAAGGTATTTTACCCATTTGAATAATTTTGATAGGGAAAAACTTATTTGATTGTTTTTATCATTTTTTGCCATTTTATCCACATAGATCTACAATATCGTCAATTATAGCCAGCAACTGGTCACTTAGGTAAAAACTTGTAAATTGTTTTGTAAATTGTCCATTGGCAAAACAATGTGTAAATTTCTCACTTAATGGTCAACAATGTTTTAACGCTTTCCCTTACGACAATATACATAATATGTTTTCATTAGTCCCTGAGAGAGGGTCAGAAAGTATTTAGGCAAAAGAAGAAAATGCTGATCATCAGCATTTTCTTCTTTTGTCTCAATATTTTCTGTGGCATATGGTACAAAAATGCTAGATCTATCTTTATCAACAAATACTTTTTCCTCTGGAACATCATTCAAATTTTTGCAATTTGGGAAAGGGTTTAATATATACCATCGGATGATTTTGTAGTATTTTGACCAATCCCCTTTATCCATATAAGGCAAATATCGTGAGATGAGCTCATGTGTGTCACCATACAATTTTGCCGTGATGTTTGTTTGTGGGCGGGTAGGGGTACATCCCAATTAAAACTTTTCTAAAGAAGAAGATTTTAGACCTTTCAAAGACAGTTGCTTGAAATGTCAAAATTGGTGTCACTAAGGAAAGGTATTTTTATTTCAGAAGTATAGAAATTATTCAGAGAAAAAAAGCTAATGCTGGTAATTAGCATTTTCTTCCCTTGCTTTAATGTTTTCCCGAACTTTCCTATTAAGTTGGGCAAAACAAGCGATCATCTTGGAAAGGGTCAATAAAATGTGGGTGGGTGTAACTAAAGGATTCATTGGAAAATCGTGAGAAGGCTTTATATAACCATCATTTTGCTAATTTGCATAGTTATGAAAGCAAAAAAGTATTTGCGTTCAAAATACTTTGGTTTATTAGCGGTAGTTAGTAGATCGTTTAGTAGATAAGTGGGATATAAATACATCTGAAAAATTATGACCCAACCCCTTGTAGAAACTAGAATTTTAACCCTTTCTCAAACAATAGGGGTTTCTTTAAGAGGCAGGGGACAGGGATTTGAACCTTTTACTTTTAACCCTTTCCCAAACGGCAGAATTTTAGTGTGATTTACTTAAAAAACTGTAAAAAATGACAAAATGGATGTTACTAAAGATAGAAATTGTGTAAAATATGGCATAGAAAATATTGAGACAAAAGGAGAAACTGCTGATCTTCAGCAGTTTTTTCTTTTGTTTCAATGTTTTCCCAAGCCTTCTCTATTAGGGACGTCAAAACCAGGTCTTGTTTGGGAAAGGGTTGAATGGTGTCATCCCACGGCTACTTTTGGAAAAAATGCAATTTTTTTGTTTATCAATTTCAGTTGAAATGCTGTCATTTCATTGATTCCCTCATCATGTACTAAGGAATTATTAATCCATTATCAGACGACAAAATTGTACGTTTGTCCAGAGATGTTGCAGACGACAATTACAATTAAGTGAAAGCCATTATATTAATACAGGGCGTCACAAGGCATCATTGTGTTGGAATGATCAAACCAATAAAAATGTTTCATACAAGAGATCGCTTATCTAGCTGGACCATTCCCTATGACTTTTCGTATCGATTTTCAAGTTCTACTAATTCAAAGCCAAAATTTACTGGCTATTTTCCCAGGGGATGAAACAGAGTGACATCATGTTACCTGGGTCTCGGAGGATGCATTAACCCTTTCCCAAATGTCAAAATTTTAGGGTGATCGACTTCAAAAACTGCCACAAATGATAAAATGGATGTTATTAATAAAAGATAGGATTTGTGTAAGATATGGCGCAGAAAATATTGAGACAAAAGGAGAAACTGCTGGTTATCAGCAGTTTCTTCTTTTGTTTCAATGTTTTCCCAAGCCTTTTCTATTAGGGACGTCAAAACCAGGTCTTGTTTGGGAAAGAATTAATCTGGTACAGCTACATAATTTCATGTTTTAATTCCAAACAGTCTAGATTTTTGTCATTTGGAAAAGGGTTTAGTGATTATGTATTTTTACGCTGTAGAAATATGTTCACGGTCTATTTTATCTTCTTCATTAATCATCCAAATATTAAATTGGCAAAGCATGAAAAGTAATGGTTTCACTCAATGTTTTTGATAAAAATGTACGGGGTTTGGACCTGATGAGTTGATGTTCTGTTTGTACTAAGGGGCCAGTTACATCAAAGGGCAAACTTTTATACTGATCCAAAGAAAAAAGTGTTGCAGACGACAATATCACTTAGAGCTTGGAATTTTACAATTTTTTTTTTTATAGAAAACATTGTGGGAAATTAAAAAATAGCTTGTCACAAACAATTTCTTCATTTACTAGAAAGATTTCCAAAGCCTTTATCTTGCAGGGCAGCAAAAGGCCTCACTGTTTGGGCATGTCAGTTAAGACATAATTATATTTTTGTCTTACAGATGTCTATCATCCAGTCTGAATAGGACAAGAATAATGAATCATCAATATATCAAAACCTAGGCTATGCAATGCTGTTTTGAGCATTTTGTAAGATATTCGTTAGTGAAAAATATGTCTTAAATGTTTTGATGAATTTTTTCCAACCCCTGGTGCAACAAATGTGAGAAATGCATGGTTAGGTGATTCAACTGGCACAATATAAGAGTAAAAGATATTGAATACAACATCATAATCCTTTTCAGTCAATGGTATAGATCCATGTTCATCGTTGAAGATGATCAACGCCATGACTCCATCAAATTCATAATTTTTTATCTCTTTACCAACACAGTGGATATTAACCCAGGTGACTTACGGGAAATGTTCATGCCTAAAAATCTTCCCCTTCAAATATGTTTTAATTTCTCAGCTGATACGGTACTCTACTATGCGCCTTTTAGAGGACCATTCCTGGTTCTAACTCACTGACTGCACCGAATTCCATGGTTTCTTCAAACATTCAAAATAAAGGCTTTTGCTTGAATGTGTCAAGAAGAAACCATGGCATTGGGTGCAAAGCGATTTAAAGTATTGGGAATGGCCATCTGAAACGCGCATATGGTGCACTTTGTCCCGTCCAAATCCATAGAGTATCAGCTGAGAAATCAAACAAAACATACTAGAAACCGATGATTTTTCAGTGTAAAGGTTTACCAAATGTCACATGGCTTTTCCACCGTGACCAATGGATGTGTAGTCCTCAAGTGAAAGAAAAGATTGAGTGAGGTTCAGATTGGATGTTGTGGTTAGCACTGATAACTGAGTTATGAGAGAAATGCTAGGTATTCTAAGGTTAAGGTTTTCAAGCTACAGAAAAATAACCTAAAACAGTTGAAAGTGGTGTTAAACCTAAGTCAATCAATCATCTTGACCTTGAATGCCATTAACCCTTTCCCAAACAACAAAATTTTAGGGTGATCCACTTCAAAAAAGGCCATAAATTCCAAAAATGGAAGTTATTCAAGATAGAATTTGTGTAAAATATGGCATAGAAAATATTGAGACAAAAGGAGAAACTGCTGATTATCAGCAGTTTCATCTTTTGTTTCAATGTTTTCCCAAGCCTTTTCTAATAGTGACGTCAAAACCAGGTCTTGTTTGGGAAAGGGTTAAACCCGAGTCAATCAATCATCTTGACCTTGAATGCCCCTCTTCCCATATCCAGTCCACATCCCAATTATTTTGGTACATTTTATTGGGTCAACCCTCTTATCATACCTCCAATGGATACAAGTGCTCTTTGAGGATAATCTGATTAGCCTTTCTTTAACCCTTTACCAAACAAGGCCTAGTTTGGAAATCCCTGATAGACAAGGCTTGGGAAAACATTGAGGCAAAAGTAGAAATTGCTGATAATCAGCATTTTCTCCTTTTGTCTCAATGTTTTCTGAGCTATGTTATTGACAATCCAATTTATATCAACATCCAATGAATTTGTTTTCTGCAAAGGACATTGAGACTTCAACATTTGGAAAGCTATGGTAGCTGTTGCAAATAATGACAAAATGAATGTTGACAAAGATAGCTTTTGCACAAAGTATGGCACAGAAAATGTTGGGTGCATTTTACTCTTTCGACCCAGGTTTCTTGCTGACAATTCAGTAAAATGTTGTCAATTTCGTTTGTGAAACACACTCTCCTTATTCAGATATTCCTTATTAGAAAAGTTAGGGAAAATATAGAGGAATAAAGAGAAAGTTCTAACTAGTGATAATTAGCATGTTCTCCTTTTCTCTCTGTACTTTCTTGGCTATGGTTATATTATTATTATTATTATTATTATTGTTATCATTACGTGGATTTCATATTGTCCATCTTGGTATTTGCAGAAAATAGAGCTATATAATATATTGTGAGTTAATTGTACTGTAGGAAAGGATTAATCTTTCTTTACAAGTATTCTTGTTTATAGATGCTGGTTTTTTTTGTTCTTTGAACATCAAATAAAAAGTTGCTTATTAATTCTTTTCCCAACAAGACCTTGTTTTGAAGTCCATTATAGAATGAGCTTGGAAACATTGAGACAAAAGAAGAAAATGCTGATAACTAACAATTTTATCCTTTTGTCTATTTCTATGCTGAAATTTGCTAAAATTTCATACTTATTGATATCTGTTTTGTCTTTTGCAGCAGCAAATGATTTCGACCACCCTGAAATTTTGTCATTTGGGAAAGGGGTAGTGCATTTGACAAAATTACAGACAATTTATTTTGTTCGCAGCAACTTCTTTCAATTTGGGACCTTTTGTCTTTTGGAAAGGTGGAAAAAGATAATAAATAATATGAATTATTTTAGCAATGTTTGCCAACGGGTCTGTGAAATTGTAACGGTTTAAGATAAAGGGTTGGTTTATTTATTGACCCCTTAAGGCCGCTTTCGCACTTGAATCAGTTATAAAAGGCCGACTACAGTAAAACGACGATCATACCAATTGTGACTGGTGACTTATTGGTAGATGTTTAGTCAACTGAGGACAACAATTTTGATAAAAATCAGTGTTGCGAAAATTTGTGTATGAATTTACATATTCATTTATTGTTCGTTGTGGGAAAGTGAATTGTGATAATAGACTTAATTACAGTGTTTTGTTATTTTTAGAAGGATTTGAAATGTTTGAAATTTTCACAAGGATTATTAATACCTTTGATCATTGTTTAGATTAATATAATCCCATGTCCAAACAACGGGTACATGTAGTATCTCTTTTTTCAATCATGCTCAAGAAACAATAAGAGAAAATGTGGATAACCTGTATTTTCTCATTTTCTCACAATATTTCTTCCATATGATAAATAAGATATTAAGCTTGAGTTGTAGATAATATTATTTTGCTTTGTGTATCACCTTTCAGTTTGGACTTGTTTTTTTTAAAATGCATGGTTAATCCTTTTTACGCGTTGTCATACTTCTAAATTGGTCAAATTGAAAGCAACAATTAAGTAGAAAATTAAGGTAGTCACCCTAATTAGATTCATGCGACATCCGATTTTTTCATACAATGCCGTTAACATTTGTTAACGTTCTGCCACCAATTGTTTATGATGTGGCTCAAATAAATCTGAACTTGCATGAATCTCGTCAAGGTAGACTGCGATCCTTAAAGGGACATTTCATTCCAATTTCAATTTTTTAAAGTATGTCTTGATGCCAAGATTGGTTATTCTAATGAGTATAAATACTATTAGTTTTTTTTAAGTTGTTGCCAATAAGCGAGAAACACGCATTTAAAGTTGAGACATAATCGATAAATTGCATATAAATCCGAAGTGTTGTCCACAACAATTTGTTTAATTTTAACACAAAAGTATAAATTTCTCGTGAACGGCGCAATATTTTGGCTTGAAATTTTCAGAATTTTCATAAGGAAATATGCTCTTTCAGATACAAATAAAAGTAAAATTTATGACAAAAAATTCTGAAATGTCGCTTTAATAATTCTTAAGTTCAGAAGATGCTTCCATACTTGTACAAGTTTCACAGAGAGATGTGTCACATATGTGCCACCTGATTTCAGTATACACTGTTTGTTAGTATCTGTATTTTGTAAACTTTAGAATTAATAATTTTTCATCAAAGTAATATTTATCTTTTTACCCTTTCCCACACTGTCAAAATTTTGACTTGTCACAGCTGTATAGTGTAGTATACAGACAAATATGGATATATAAATACAGATAGAACTAATGTGTATATAATATTAACTTAGAAAATATTGAGGCAAAAGATAAAAATGCTGGTAATCAGCATTTTTGTCTTTTGCCTCAATGTTTTCACAATGCTTTTAAAGATGTGAAAACCACAGGTCTTGCTTGGGAAAGGGTTTACCTAGAGCTCCTTGTTCTGTCAATTCACTTATATAATTTTACTTAGGAAAGAATTCCATTAAAGTTCCATGGCACAAGGATAAAATTGATTAAAAATGAAGGGATTTTTCTTCATGTTCATGCATTGCTCCTTTAAATTTGCTATTTTTTCTGGGTTAAATATCTCTCCTATTACCTGTAAAACATTAATCAAGCAAAATATCATTTTTACCCCATCTGTTGTAATTTTAAACTTTAAATTCTCATCATATTTCATTAATTTCTACCCTTTTGTCCAAAGAATTCACCCTTACCTTATGTAGGTAACTTTGCAAACAAGATTTTTAGGATTTTGTATCCCCCGTCACTCCAGTAACTAGAATGGGGCTAAAATTATCCCAAGGTTTAGCTGTCCAATGAAAGAAACCCCTATTTTTTGAGAAAGGGTTGACCCCTGTGTTACAAACCCAGCATGTTACCACTGCACCAAATCGAATGACAAACTATACAACATTATCTTAAGGTAAGGCCTGGGTAATCAGTTATGGAACAAAATCTGTATGGTACGAATCGACAATTTTAAACGATTATCAGACAATTTTAAAGGGAAGTAATTTTCATTGTTCTCAAATTTTGATTTTTTGACTTTCGTTGTTTTTTTTGCCGACTCTTCATACAATTTAGAAACATTTTCACAAAAATTGTTTAAGATATTCCCCGAAAATCTGAGCACGCTCAATTATTTCCGTTGTTACGAAAACAGGCAATATTGCATCTAACTGTACTTTAAAAATTGCTCGGACTTACGGAGGTCACAGAATAAGTCGAAATATAACAATTATACCGGAAGTGCATTACCCAGACCTTACCTTAATACTGTTAAACCATTGAAATTCAATTTACAATAATTCAAGGAGTTCTTAAATTTGACTACAAGTATTAAGCTTCAAAGTACTGCTGTTCAAAACCTAGGAAACAAATTTTAATTAAAACTTTGCGGTGAACGGCTGTTAAAGAGAAATAAAATCTGATACAAATAAGGTAAAATGTCAATTATTTAAACTGAAATATGATATACATCATTATTGTCATGATTGTGACGAAAATGAAATAACAGTGTGCGGTATCAGAAGGAAGCTGTTTTGAATTTTAACTCTTTCCCAAACAACAAAATTTTAGGGTGATCCAATTTGAAAGCTGCTGCAGACGGCAACATTGAAGATAATAAAGACATGATTTGTGTAAAATATGGCACAGAAAATATTGAGACAAAAGGAGAAACTGCTGGTTATCAGCAGTTTCTTCTTTTGTTTCAATGTTTTCCCAAGCCTTTCCTTCTAGGGACGTCAAAACGAGGTCTTGTTTGGGAAAGGGTTAATCTTTCGCAAACTTTGGAGTCTAAAAGTATTTTAATGGACTATTCTGATTTGAAAGATATCACCGTTGTCAAAATGGATGCTGATTCAGTGTACGATATGACAGAAAATATTGAAGCCTATAATGTTCAACAGCATACCTTTTTGTTTCCACATTTTGATAAACATTTTGTATAATTAGTGACATCAAAACCAGGTCATGCTTTGTAAGAAATGGTTGATATAATTATACTATAGATATATCATAGCTTCATTAACGTCATGGAATAAGTCAGATTTTCCCAAGCTTGGCTAGATTTTCAAATATTTTTGAAATGTATGTCAAGTATTTTATCTAATAATGATACCTAATGTTTACAAAATGATTTAACAACATGTTAAGTACAGAATCCTGGCTCAAACATATAGATCTGGGACTATCTATTTAGAATTGAAATGAATCAATGAAATATACTGAAATTAACTAAAATGAAAAAAAGATACATAAATAGGTATTTTTTTTGTTTTCTAAAGAAGAATCTTTCGCCGTCGTTCAATTAAGACCAGCCCAATTTAAAACAAGTTGCAGACCAAGAATTATTGATGCAAATGTTAGAAAGCTTGTACATTTCAGTATTGAAATCATTGAGATAAAAGGAGAAAATGCTGGTTATCAGCGTTATCTTCTTTTGGCTCAATGTTTTGCAAGCTTTAGCATTTTAAGATCAGTTTGTTTTAGAAATAAATAATAAGGAGAAACTACTGTTAGGGAAGGAGCTCTTGTAATATTTGCCTGAAATAGATATGTTTACCATTTTAAATTGAAATTTTAAGTGTGTGGTCGGCCCACTGACAGTTTATTTAATTAATGTTGACAATTAATTTGGAAAATATAGCTTGACATTTACTTTAAACATAGGTATTTATTTGTTTCGACTTCAGAAGCTGAAAGCAGCTTATATGGTATTCCACAGTATTGTGCATTGAACTTAAAATGCATTGAATTAGCTTAAAAGTTATTTTAATTTTTTCAACAAAATTAATAAAGAATGGGTGTATCTTAAAGTCACCTTGTCTTCCTGAAGCTTAAATGTTTATTTTGAGATTAAAAGATCAACTTACGACAAAATCTGATAAGATAAAAAGATAAAATTGCCTGCTGTTATCAAAGATGTCAACATTTACCTGTTCAGAATATTGTCATTGTAGTGAATTTGAACAATAGTGCACTTTTAATATTTTAAAGCTTTGGATTGATGGATTTCATATCATTGAAAAAATATTCTAAGAAAAAAGAATTGATGGCGTTGAAAGAAAAGTGTTTTCTTATTTTTGCCTCATGTTGCTTTTCAAAACTATTTTGAATATGTAATGTCAAAACTACCGGTACTGATTCCTTGGGGAAGACTTTTGAATCGCTCAGGTCTTTCTAAAACAGCACACATTGAAATTGTTCCAAGATGATGCATTATGGCAATTGCAAGTGAATGACATTATACATCTTTTGGTCACAAGCAATTTCTTCTTTTTCTATTATTTATTTCAAGGTTTAATTTTGTCACATCGTTAAAAAGCAATGATTATTTGTTAAAAATGCCTCGAAATTGTCATCTTCGTCAAGGGTAATATTCTCCCTCCTATTTACGTCTCCTTGAAATTAGATCCAATGTTAGAAAATTTTAAATGGATGGATCTTGCATTATTCAAAGTAAACACAGGTAGAATATTTTAAAAATTTAAGAGGTTTGGGTCGACAAGAGTCCTTTGTACAGTGAAGTGGTAAACTAGTGTAAATGATTGTATTGATGAGTTGGGGCAAAACTGTTGTAGATGCATTATGAAATCCATATGCATTTACAATAGTCTTGAACTAACTCTAACATAAACGCCTACTATTATCGCCAACAATTATAGTCTTTCTTTCTACAGATTAATTATATAATTGTGAAAAAAGGAGTCAGACTTCAAAATGGGAGCCTGCATCGGAACACAAAACGCACAATTTCTGATCTATGTACGAACTGGTGATAAGAAAAATGCAGGAACAGATGCTAATGTAAAAATAAAGCTACATGATTCTAATGGAAACCATTCAGATGATCTAGTGTTAGACAATTTCTTCAGAAATGACTTCGAAAGTGGGAATTTAGATGTGTTTCCGATTAAAGATTTGAAAAAGAAAGAGATTGTTGGTAAAATAAGTCGGATAGAATTCTGGCGAGATAATGCAGGACTCGGAGCAGACTGGTTTGTCGATAAAATTATTGTGGAAAATAGAAAAACAAATGACTTGTACATATTTCCTGTATTTCGGTGGATCAAACCTGATTATCATTATTTGATCGAACATTTGGACACATCACTACCTCAGTTTGATCGTAACGCAGATCAGCGTAAAGAAGAATTGAAAGACAAACGTAATGTGTATGAAATAACGACAAAATTCCCAGGAGCACCTGCACAGGTAAATGAATTAGAAATTTGAATAGGGAACGATTAATTTTATCCAGTTAACTGTGACGTAATTTCGGACAAACACATACTATTTCATGGGTGTTGTTATAAAATCTCGTAACTACGGCTTGATTCAAGCCGTAGTTACGAGATTTTATAATAACACCGACTGTTTATCAAAACATAACAGTAAATCTAGTCTATTTTTAGCACAAAATTCAATGCTATTGCAGCATTTTTTCTCATAGCTTTGGAAACGGGTCCGAAACCAGACAAATTGGGAAAAATGCGTTGTTTTGTCAAAAATTGGGTAAATATTTTCATCACAGACTGCAAAGAAAATTGAGCCCTGTGTATAGTTAACTACCGGTATAATATTATGAAATCAACTGAAGGGACTTCCAGTTTGCCTCTCAGTCTGGATATTTTTTCTCAACATACAAAAGGGGATGATTAAGTTTTCTTTCAAAAAGAAGAAATAACTTTGGCATTGGGAATTTCCATTTCAGATTTTGGGAAAAATATACACTTTTTGGCATTGGGAACGGGTCCTTTTTACGGACCCGTCCAAAGAAGGAGAAAAAACACTGTATTGTCTGGGATCAGCTAGTCATGGAAAAAGTAAAAATGTTTTAGTCTAGTTTTGAAAATGTTTTACCTGTTTGTTTGCAAAGGGGACATTACCCCTGCGAAAAGTTCATTCAAGTTCAAGAACTGATCTTACATGTTTTAGAATGCTAAATGGCACTTCTAGAACTGTTCTAGAACAGTTCTAGAAATGCCATTTCACGTTCTAGAATTTTCTAGAACAATTCTAGAACGTGAAATGAGTTTATGAGCTTTTTTGCAGGGGAGGGGTCCAGTGTAGTTCTTGACCTGATGGGTTACTGCAGTGGATCCAGGATTTCTATGAAGGGGGTTCAAAAAACCAAATAGGGGGGTTCATTTTCCAAGTAGATCTAATTTACACAATTTTGGCTAAATTTCGAAATAATCAGGCTACAAAGGGTGGGAGGGTGTTGGAACTCCCCAAACCCACTCTGAAACCGCCACTGGCATATCAGAGCCCCTTTAGGCTTGTAGTCAGGGTATATACCTAGGTACCTGGATGATAAAAATATCATTATATAGAGAAAAAGGTGTTGCAATAGAGAGCTATCCACATTATTGACCACAGCTAGGCCCCAGTTTCTCGAAAAAACTAAAGTACGTTCTCAGACTCAAATCTGAGCACTGTGCTCAAGTCGCACGAAATCCATGTGAACTTCAATGGAACACCCTTCAACGTTGGAGAGTGTTCCTTTGAAGTTGAGCATGTTTTCATGAGTGACCCAGGTTTCTCGAAAAAACATAAACTATACGTTCTCTGACTCAATTCTGAGCACTGTGCTCAAATCACACGAAATCAATGTGTACTTCAATAGAATTCCAATCAATGTTGATTGGTACTCAATTGAAGTTGAGCATGTACTCATGAGAATATACTTAAGAAATCAGGGTCTGGCCCCGGTTTCTCGAAAAAACTTAAATACATTTTCATGCTCAAATCTGAGCACCGTGCTTAAAAATCGCACGAAATCCATGTGAACTTCAATCAAATATCCTTCAACGTTGGAGAGTATCCCTTTGAAGTTGAGCAAAATTCTCATGAGAATATACTTAAGTTTTTTCCAGAAACCGGGGCCACTTGTCTGCCTAGGAAAGAAATTTTACAGTAGTTCTTTTTCACCTGCTGTGGAGTAGCTCAATGATAGAGCTACAATTTAGTTGTAGGGTCAATTATCATGAATTATTTATTCCTAACTGGTTTGATTCACTTGTTTACTGTACTTTCAACCATTGGATTCCAATTAACCATTCCCCAAGCAAGTCCGGAATTCATGTCCCTAATAGACAATGTGTATGAAAACATTGAGGCAAAAGAAGAAAATGCTGATAACAAGCATTTTCTACTTTTGTCTCAATATTTTCTGTACTATAATGTACACAGTGCTAATCTTTATCAATATAGATCTACTATTTTTCTTTATCTGCAGAAATCTTTGAATTGGAGTTGTCTAAATGCTTGCTGTTTGGGAAAGGATTAACTGTTAATTGTCCCAAATGACAAATTTCTGGACTTAATGATATTTCAAAGGTCACGCAGATGACAAAATTCTTTTTGTAAATCATTGGAAAGTGTAAATTATATTAAAGCATGGAAATTTTTGATGAGAGAAAAGGAGAATACTAGTATTCTTCATTGTCTTCTTTTCTCTCAATGCCTTTCCATGTCTGGTACACTATTTATTTTGCCATTTGCAACACCTTTGAATATAACCGGTATCTTCTGTTATGCATATTTTGCTCTTTGATTTTGGACATCACACCATTTTAAAATGGATGAAATGGAGCGACGTACAGAATCAAAGAGCAAAATTTGCATCACAGAAGACACAGATTTCTTTGAATACAATGTAGCCTACAACCTTCTGACCCAGTATTGAAAGATTGAGGGCATATTGTTTTACCATTGTCTGTTTGTTTGTCCATTTGCCTGTCCGTCCGAAATTTAACATGAAACTTAACATTGGTCTTTTTTGGGGCATTTGTGTTTCACAAACACATCTTGTTGTTATTTAGTAAAAGGTGAATGAAGGAATGTTGTATCAATGGGAATCAAATCAATACAAATAAATCAGTTTGTAAATCAGTAGTAATGATAAGCTTGATTTAATATTTATAAAGGCGGAGAGAGGGGTGTCATGGGATATTAAAATATTGGAGGCAAATAACCCTTTCTACAAAACTGCAATCTGGAAACTTTTTTCACAAAATCAGTAGTGAACAATTTCATCTAGTTCATTGTGACGCAATATCGGACAAATATCATTATTTTCGTAGGTGTTGTTATAAAAGCTCATAACTATGGCTTTATTATAGGTACAAGATTTTATAAAAACACAGAAAGTTTAGAAACACAACAGTAAACCTGGTATTATTTTAGCACAGAATTCATTGCTATTACATAAAATTGTGATTTTTCTCTCTGAGCAGAGTTAATTACTCATATATACTAAAGGAAAAAAGAAACGGAACAACAAATTAATTTGAACACACGTTTTGTTTTTGGTTTTTCTCCAAATCATCCCCATTCGAGTCCTTTTTTCAATGCATAGTAAAACTTCATCATTTGACTTTCTAATGTCAAAATTTCATCAAGGTCACAGGTTCTACGTGCCATCAATATGCGTTTAAATGAGGGCGGTTTTGCGTCAACGTTAAATGCGTTCTTGCACGCAATCCAAGCTGATGTTCACGATTCCTGGCTGAAATTTGATTTCTGTACTGTCCATGAATAGCATCAACAGTTTTTCTCGATAAGAGAATTCGTTTCCATAGGTAACATGAGCAAATGTTATTCTCCTGACGTCGTGACGTTAGACATTGAAGACCGCTTTTTTGGGCAACTGTCAGTTGTTCCGTTCGTTCAAAGACGTTATCTCAAGTAATATTTTGCCAACCGATGTACACCAAAGTCAGTAGCAATTGCGGGTTGAGATGTTCCATTTGTAAACATCACATTTGCTACCGGACGACGTCTTTGAATAGGTCGCAAAATGATATGAGGGATAAGATCAAAACGAAAATTATTGCCTTTTGTCGAGTCAACGTGTATCTGTACAAACGAAAAGAGTTTTATGTAAAGTCTGAATATTTAAGGGTTTGCATGTGACAAAGGTGTAAACGTCTATTTTGACGTTATCACACACGTAAGACATGTTCTAACGTAAACGCAAAGATCAATATCAAGATGAAGTTCCCAGTAATAATCAGTAACAACTTTGACTCAATAACATAAAAGAATAAAGAGAAATAATGTTGTTGCGTTTCTTCTTTCCTCTAGTATACATTAAATCAGCCATCGTAATTACTATTTCTGGTACAAGCAAAATGTCCAACCGTGGCTATTTAGAAGTCCTCTCTGAATCGGAGTTTATTTCAGCATTAAACCCTTTGTCAAACAACAAAATTTGGTGACCTATCAGGGTTTCCCAAAGCTCCATTTTGGGGGTTTTTCACCCCAAAATTGAATCTTGTACCCCCAAATTTTGCAAGCAGCCTTCAATTTTTCTTATAGAGGGGGTACAAGCATTGTGTAAAATAACCCTTTTTACCCCCAAATTTGAAAGTCAGTGGAAACCAGTGGCGTCGCGTGCGGGGCGGCAGGAGCGGCGGCCGCCGCCCCAATAATTCGGCAAATATAACTTTTAGGCATTTTGTCGTTTGGGGCGGCGAAATGTCAATCGGTTGTTTTCCCTTCTTATCGGTTTCCAGGGAAACGGTCACACTTTACAAGCAATAAAATGACTGGCCAGTCACAAGATAAGTGTGAAAGCGTGTGGTATAGTGCCACCACTGACCTTGAGACTCAAATGTACTTTTAATTGTTGACTAATCCACGTGAGAGGGGTTGTATGTTCATACTGTTCGGTGTGTTTTTGTCAAAAGGATTTAATACTGCGACGATAATACAAAGTAACCGTGGTCGAGTGGTAAAAACAGCGTTACCAACTATTACAACTTGAAGGTGGAAGATGAGGGTTCGAATCTCAAAAGGTCGCGTCTTAATTACCATTTTTTGCTTAAATTATTCTTTTTATTTTATTATTCATTTTTCCATCAGCTTCTAAGATACCGTTCTAATTGATAGCTTTGTACGTAGTTCTGAATGATTCAATTAAAGTAATACAATTTGTTAAGTAAGAAATGAATGTCAAAAATATCTGATTTGTAGGCTTACAAAGATATAACCCTATATGACATAGATTTCATTTTAATGTATACATATTTTGTATGGACGAAACATATGAAAAGAAAAAGGCGCACTGCAAAGACAAACGAAAATAGATCGAATAATAAAAAAAATAAAACATGAAAAAATATAGTGGAATTTTCTGGTATCGAACCCTGGCTAAAATTTTTCGTTAGATTGGGAGACTACCACCTTACCCACTTTGCCACAGAGACTATATTATTGTGACCCTTGTTTTTTGAATGAAATATTTCAACAACGGTTGAATTTAAACAAAGGGGTTCCGAAAACCTGTTTTACCTTCTTAGTTGGACTCGTCTGTCCAGAGGTCATGGTTTATTTATACCCGTTCGAATATACAGAGTGTCCCAAAAAAAACGGAACCCATTTTTGAAAGTACATTTCTCATATATCAAGTAATATTTCTCCACCAAATTTACATATGCAATAGCAACGACAGATCGTTAGTGTGATCGTTTGGGATCAATTCTTGGGAGAAGTACAAGGAGTTCACAAACAAGTCATACATCAGAGAAAAGAACCCAGTAAGGCGGGGTACATGCAACAAACCGCTTAAAAATTGACACAGAATTAAGATTTTTTTGCAAGAAATCTTACCTTGAGCAGGGCTAATTTGGCCGTATTTATAATCTTTTCAATTTCTGGTCGGTTGGGACAAAATTTTATGAAAATTACTTATAATTTTCTATGGAGCATATTCGATGAAAGGGCTGAATACGGCGGGGTACATGAAACCGTTTGAAAATTGGTGCAGAAATAAGAAAGTTATTGCAAAATTCAGAAAGATTATTTTGTCCGTAGTCGTTATCCATCCCATGATGCACAATTTCCACCGTGAAAATGGGCAGATTTAAAAACTCTGGTTAAGCACAGTGCATGCGTTGTTTAAAAGTTTTTTTTTTTAAATTCTTACATTGAAATCGTGTTTTAGCCTATTTTGTTTGTACTTTCAAAAATTGTCTGACCGATTCTTTCGACTATGGAAATATAGGAAATGCCGGTACAATTTTATTGTATGGCGATTTTATTTGTATCAGACAGACGATGTTTGCTTCTGCTTTGTATGTATGTCGGAGGCGAAGGACGACAAGATCTCTAACACGAAGGCTGAAAAGACTTTAATCTCCGGGTTCTGCAACTGGAAAGACGCCACTACGAATAGATAATTTTTCACTGTATTATACTCGATTCTACATCGTTAAAATAAGTCAAAAATAGGATTTTAAGTCCAGGAAATGGCGCCATTTCGTTTACTCCTAGATAAAATTTTCTTACTAACGGGAGGGGACACCCACACCCTCCCCGTCCGCCGCCCCAATGTTCAAAACCACGCGACGCGCCTGGAAACCCTGCCTATTTTGAATTCTACAATAAGTGACAAATGGATGATGATGAAGAAAAGATATTGTGTGTATATTATTATAGTATATAGTTTACCATTATAGAAAATACTGATGGAAAAGGAATGAATGTTGGTTATCAACATAGTCTTTTTTTGCCTTTTTTTCTGATGCTCTTTAGGCTTAAAGTGACATTTCAGAATTTTTCTCATAAATTTCACTTTTATTTTCATCTAAAAGAACATATTATCTTATGAAAATTCAGAAAATTTCAAGCCAAAATATCGCGCCATTTTACGAGAAATATGTATTTTTGTGTTAAAATTAAACAAATTGTTGTCCACAACAGTTCAGATGTATATAGAAATGATCGTTTCTGTCTCAACTTTAAAGGCGTGTTTATCGCTTATCATCAACAACTTCAAAAAAGTGATAGCATTTATACCCATTAGAATATCCAATCTTGGCATCAAGACATACTTTAAAAATTGAAAAGGAGATGAAATGTCCCTTTAATGTTAGTGACAAAGTACAGTTATTGTTTTATGGAGGCTTAAAAATGACCCTGTTCATTGACTATTTCTCATTGGATCATTATCATTTATCAATAAATAATCACTCTGTATTGAAGAGATAGACATGATAATTAAAGCACAATAATAATTAGAAGTCAATAAAACTGTCTTTGTCATAAACTGCATCATAATACATGTCAATTAAACATGATAATTGATCTTCTTGCTGATTGATTATGTCATACAAAAATATTTTACTTTAATTGGTACTACGTATCGGTAGAACAAAGAATATAATAATTTTATGTTTCAATATATGAATGCAATTTTGTAAAATTTAAATTGTCATGGTATACCGGACATATATTCAACCCTTTCCCAAACGGCAACATTTTAGGGTAATCTGCTTCAAAAACTGTAAAAAATGACAAAATAGATGTTTTTAAAGATAGGATTTGTCTAAAATATGGCACAGAAAACATTGAGACAAAAGGAGAAACTGCTGGTTATCAGCAGTTTCTTCTTTTGTTTCAATGTTTTCCCAAACCTTTTCTATTAGGGACGTCAAAATCCAGTCTTGTTTGGGAAAGGGTTAACCATAACATGGGTGTATCCAGGGCCGACATCGATTGGCTATGCCTCACGTCATCGTTGGGAACCAGCGCTGTTCTATCTATCAGATGCACCCCTGTTAATAATCAGGCTGCAGAAAGCCTTTCAGAGCCACCAAGCCCCCTCTGGATCTGCCACTGCATAATGTGCACATCTATTATCATTTTGATACAAGCACAAAAGCTACTTTGTAAAGTAGCTAATTTTGGCTTTATTGCATTTAGTTTAGGCTGGTGCAGACAAAAATAATAAGATTGCTATTATGTCACTCATTATTGGTAATAAACATGTCTGATGACTTACGCAACTAATTAAATGAAAGTTTTGTCTCTAGGCATAAAACTGTCAACTATAATATCTAATTAAGGAATATACAATATTCATAGAGTCATCCAAAATGTTGCAATACTTTTCCTTTGCCAAGACAATTCCAGAAATGCTTTTGATAAATTCTTCATGATTTAACACTAGTCTACCTGTTGGCACTAAGAGTGGAAAGACTATCAGAAAATGGTTTGGTTAGAACACAGAAAGCAAAAACTCAGTCGAATATCCAGTGGCGGATGTTCTAGAACTTCATTTCTTGAACTGTATAAAAGGTTCTAGAAGTTCAAGAAAAGTTGTAGCAGTTACAGAAAAGTTCTAGAAGTAGAAAATTTAATGTGTTCTTGAACTTTTTCTGCAGGGATGGTTCTTTAGTAATAGTCACCAACAAAATATTTTGATGTTTGTAGCTAATGAATTGTGGTCTGCAACCTCTTTGGAATGTGGCATGTACAAATGAGCCAGGAACTGGAAAAACGTCCCTTATAGTATTTGAGACTACCATGTTTCCAGATTAGCATGTGCCTAGGAGAAATCTGATCTGGATCAATGCTGTAGTCTTACAGTTGCTACAAATCACGGACAAGCTATTTGAGGACAGCATGGATCCTGATCAGACTGTGGGTATGCACAGGCTGATCTGGATCCAGGTTGTTCTCAAATGCCATAAAGGACGTTTTTTCCAGATTATGGCTCAAATATTTTGTCACTTTGGAAAGTACACGAAAGACAATTACGTGAGATTTTGCATGGATGGTCCTTCATAATACCCTCCGAGACATGATGTGAATGCGAACCAATGTCCACGGACAGGAAATGCATGTATAATCAGCCAATTATAGCGGAGAAAATTGCCCATAATCAAGTTTATATATCTCGCTATAATTTTCTCTGATAATTGAATGTCCATCGCTATTTTTCATAGACAAGGAGAAAATGGGCCTGCGTAAATAAGGTGATAATTCTGTATAGGCAATTTTAGGTAATTTTCTGTTGTCTCCCACTTGAATGAAAATATTTTGTTTGTCTCAGATTCTCATGCTTTGTTTATTGAAAACATTTACACAAGCATTTTCCTCTTTCACCAATATTTTTTTTAAGACTGACAAAACCAGATATTTCTAGGAAAGGATCCCTTTCTCAAACAAGACCTGGTTTTGACGTCCCTAATATAAAATGCTTGGGAAAACATTGAGACAAAAGAAGAAACTGCTGATAACCAGCAGTTTCTCCTTTTGTCTCAATATTTTCTATGCCATATTTTACACAAATCCTCTCTTTGATAACATCCATTTTGTCATTTGTAGCAGTTTTTGAAGTGGACCACCTTACAATTTTGTCGTTTGGGAAAGGGTTAAACTGAACATTGATGTAATGTTAGTTATGTAATCTTTCTTTTTCGAGAATTTTTTAATTAAAGAAATGTTTTTATACAGTTTAAATCATTTCCTCATATATTTCTTCCATAAATTCCAATTTGGTGAATAAAATAATGAGTCAGAAAATTACAAACATCTACAAAGTTATCAAGAATTTATGAAATTGTGTAGGCAGACCTTAGATACAGACATTTATTTATGATCACAGGGAAAATTATTCATGAACAGAAAATAGTTTCAATTTAGGTATTCAAGACACAGTGTAAACTTTTAACATTCTAAATCTGTACCCTAATATTTCTGAAATATGAAAGAACTTTGAACTCTTTCATGAAGAAGACAGTACTGGCAAAATCTGCTTTTAAGTACTGGCAAAATCTGCTTTTAAGACAGACTTATGTCTTTACAATTTTATTAGATGTATTTGACCACATGATATAGTTCACCACAAATGACCTGGTAGAGCATCCCTATTGTTAGCGCAAGATCATATGGCACATGTTTACATTTTGTTCAAATGTAAACAAAACATTGCTGTATAAAACATGACTAAATTCTTTATAAGTAGTGAAGTAAATATGATCAACATTGAGGTAAAGTTATATAATAGATTCACAATTAAACGAGAATAGTTACCGTTGTCTCGCTTTAATTTTACGTAGGTAAAAGTAGAATTCCTACCTAAAATTAAACCAAAACATTCGTAAACTATTCTCGTTTAACTTTGAACGTATTATAGAATTCATCATGTTTTAAACCACACTGTTTTGTTTACATTGAACAAAATGTAAACATGTGCCATACGATCTTGCACCAACAATAGCTACAGTTGGCGCCACATTGTATGGCACAATGTTTATATTTTGTTCAAATGCAATTGAACGTTAAACAAAACATAAACATGTGCCATACGATGTGGTGACAACTGTAATCATGAGATAATTAAGATGAGTAACTGATTATATTTTCTATCTTCAGGTAAAAGTGATGCCCGCAGATGAGGCCTTCTCATTTGATTATAAGGTGAGAGCAATTTGTTTTGTTTCTATCATGAATAGCAATTAATTTTGTGCTAAAAATAGACTAAGTTTACCGTTATGTTTTGATAAACCGTCTATGTTAATACAAAATCTCATAACTACGGCTTGAATCAAGCCGTAGTTATGAGATTTTATAATAACATCCACGAAATACTAATTGTTTGTCTGAAATTACGTCACGGTTAACCAGATGAAATCGTTCCCTATTCCTTCATATTCTCAAGGGTTGCACTATCTTTTTGTCTTAGTCATAAATCTATGTTATGTCAGGCTGTCTGATTGTTCGTCAGAGAGACTGTCAGCAAATTTTACAATTTCTATTAAATTGAGTTCAAATTTGTTACTGTATATTATTATTATAGATCCACTTATATAACACTTTATTGCATATCTTTTTACAGTGGGATATAGTGACGACCAAAGCCCAACTCATTGTGACCAGTAAAATTGTGAGATTAACTGCAGGCACTTGGGAATCTCTGGCCCATCTCAAAAATGTTTACACTAAGGAAATCTTCTGTGAACCAAAGGTATGTATTTCTTTTTGCTCTCTGCCAGAGGTCATATTGGCTAAGAATGCAAATGCTTATTTAAAAGTATGTTTCGTAAGCTAGTGGCCTGAGTAATGCACTCCCTGAATAATTGTTATATTTTTTCTGTCAATGTTTTCAATACTTGGGAAAACCAAGGAAAACATGGTAAACTTACCATAACAATATTACTGGATTAGAAATGTGGGTGGGGTATGATTGGTAAAAGTCAAAAGTCAAAAGATCACTCACCAAAATTGAAGCTTTGTTTTACTTGGTCTTTTCAATTAGCAAGCTTCTATATTCTTCTAAAATTCACTAAATCTATGTAACATCATCTTCGCAAGCCAAGGGTTACTACCTCCACTTTGTTCCTTACGAACCCTTGGCCGCTCGCCTCTATGGAAATCGAAAGTACCACCGTGCGATTTCATTGGACGCGATAACTTTCCCATTATCCAATCAAAACACACTAAACAAGCCCTCTTTGTCAAAATGAAAACGTCACGGCTGACGTCAAAATCGATATCCGTATTTGATGCATCGCCTAACACGTTTTAGTACGAGGCTTTTGATTGGCCAGAAATAGCAACTGCAAAGGGCCGCGACTCTTTATCGCCGAAAGGTGGCATGGTGGTACTTTCGATTTCAATAGAAGCGAGCGGCCAAGGGTTCGTAAGGAACAAAGTGGAGGTAGTAACCCTTGGCTTGCGAAGATGATGTAACATAGGTGAAAATCATCACAAAGAATATCTTTGGAAATTACAAATTAAGAAAATACTTTCCCTCCAACTTTAGCAACAGGAAGTTTACACTAGAAGACAACTACAAAAATAGACTGGAGGTATTTCACAAGCACTGCTAAGAACTTTTTAAGAACACATTTTGTTCTGAAAAGATCCTTCAAATGCTCAGGAACATCTTTAAGATACTTCTGGGACAAACATATTCTTAATATATCCTTTAAATGTTCTTATAATATCTTCAAGTCACCTTGAAGTGCAATGTGTAGAGCATTTTAAGAACATCATTTGTTCTTAAAAAGTCTTTGAATTATTCAAGAGCATTTAAAGTGCTCTTTTGGAACAAATATGTTCTTAACATGTTCTTAAAATGTTTTAGAAGTAATATCAAAGAGCAATATACTTGAACCTTAAAAGAACACACTTTATTCTTAAAATGTTTTTGATATGATCTTAAACTCAATTTAGAACAGTTCACAAACATAATTTGGATGAAGTTGTGCCAAAAAAGTTCTTGAATTGTCCAAGAATAGTTTAATGACACTTTAAGAAAACCAAAGGTCCTTCAAAAGTTCTTGAACTGTGCCAAAAGATGAGTACTTGAACAGTTCATGTACAGATGTTCTTAAAAACTTAGGAGAACAGATTAAGAACTTTTCGCAATGTTCAAGTGCTGTTCTTGAACTACTCATAAGCATAAGAACAGCAATTCGCAGGGGTTCACTCCAGGGTGCTAAACAGTGGGGCAATGACATATGTTTTGGTCTACAACGTATTGCTACCGTTCTTTTATTCACTCCAGGGTGCTAAACAGTGGGGCAATGACATATGTTTTGGTGTACAGCGTATTGCTAATGTTGTTTTATTCACTCCAGGGTGCTAAACAGTGGAGCAATGACATTTGTTTTCGTCTACAGCGTATTGCTAATGTTGTTTTATTCACTCCTGGGTGCTAAACAGTGGGGTAATGACATATGTTTTGGTGTACAGCGTATTGCTAATGTTGTTTTATTCACTTCAGGGTGCTAAACAGTGGGGCAATGACATATGTTTTGGTCTACAGCGTATTGCTAATATTGTTTTATTCACTCCAGGGTGCTAAACAGTGGAGCAATGACATTTGTTTTCGTCTACAGCGTATTGCTAATGTTGTTTTATTCACTCTAGGCTGCTAAACAGTGGAGCAATGACATATGTTTTGGTCTACAGCATATTGCTAATGTTGTTTTATTCACTCCAGGCTGCTAAACAGTGGAGCAATGACATCTGTTTTGGTCTACAGCGTATTGCTAATGTTGTTTTATTCACTCCAGGGTGCTAAACAGTGGAGCAATGACATACAGTCGACACTCGTTATGTCGACATCGGATAAGTCGAATTTTCGCTTAAGTCGAAGTTCAAATCTGGTCCTCATCGATGGACATAATTTTTTCAAACACAATAATTTCGAACTGAGTATAGCTATTGAAATATAGTAGGAAAAGGATAGAAATTGCTTGAAACCAGCAATTTCTTTCCTTTTCCTACTATATCTCAATTATAATCGTACTTGATTAGTATAAAAAACGGTCAAATATCAACTTTATCAAAGCCGAACAAAATCGGATGAGTCGAACTCCGGATATGTCGAGGTATTTTGACGGCCCCAACGACTTCGACACAATGAGTGTGGACTGTATGTTTTGGTCTAGAGCGTATTGCTAATATCGTTTTATTCACTGCAGGGTGCTAAACAGTGGAGCAATGACATCTGTTTTGGTCTACAGCGTATTGATAATGTTGTTTTATTCACTCCAGGGTGCTAAGCAGTGGAGCAATGACATAATTATGTTTTGGCCTACAGCGTATTGCTTATGTTGTTTTATTCCTGACAGGGTGCTAAACAGTGGAGCAATGACATATGTTTTGGTCTACAGGGTATTGCTAATGTTGTTTTATTCCATGACAGGGTGCTAAACAGTGGAGCGATGACATCTGTTTTGGCTTATGTACAGCGTATTGCTAATGTTGTTTTATTCCATGACATGGTGCTAAACAGTGGAGCAATGACATATGTTTTGGTCTACAGCGTATTGCTAATGTTGTTTTATTCACTCCAGGGAGCTAAACAGTGGAGCAATGACATATGTTTTGGTCTACAGCATATTGCTAATGTTGTTTTATTCACTTCAGGGTGCTAAACAGTGGAGCAATGACATATGTTTTGGTCTACAGCGTATTGCTAATTTTGTTTTATTCACTACAGGGTGCTAAACAGTGGAGCAATGACATCTGTTTTGGTGTACAGCGTATTGCTAATGTTGTTTTATTCACTTCAGGGTGCTAAACAGTGGAGCAATGACATATGTTTTGGTCTACAGCGTATTGCTAATGTTGTTTTATTCACTTCAGGGTGCTAAACAGTGGAGCAATGACATCTGTTTTGTTCTACAGCGTATTGCTAATATTGTTTTATTCACTCCAGGGTGCTAAACAGTGGAGCAATGACATATGTTTTGGTCTACAGCGTATTGCTAATGTTGTTTTATTCACTACGGGGTGCTAAAAAGTGGAGCAATGACATATGTTTGGTCTACAGCGTATTGCTAATGTTGTTTTATTCACTGCAAGGTGCTAAACAGTGGAGCAATGACATATGTTTTGGTCTAAAGCGTATTGCTGATGTTGTTTTATTCACTGCAGGGTGCTAAACAGTGGAGCAATGACATATGTTTTGGTCTACAGCGTATTGCTAATGTTGTTTTATTCACTACAGGGTGCTAAACAGTGGAGCAATGACATATGTTTTGGTCTACAGCGTATTGCTAATGTTGTTTTATTCACTTCAGGGTGCTAAACAGTGGAGCAATGACATATGTTTTGGTCTACAGCGTATTGCTAATTTTGTTTTATTCACTACAGGGTGCTAAACAGTGGAGCAATGACATCTGTTTTGGTTTACAGCGTATTGCTAATATTGTTTTATTCACTCCAGGGTGCTAAACAGTGGAGCAATGACATATGTTTTGGTCTACAGCGTATTGCTAATTTTGTTTTATTCACTACAGGGTGCTAAACAGTGGGGCAATGACATATGTTTTGGTCTGTAGCGTATTGCTAATTTTGTTTTATTCACTCCAGGGTGCTAAACAGTGGAGCAATGACATATGTTTTGGTCTACAACGTATTGCCAGTATGAACCACTCATGTATAGAACTGTGTACAGAAATACCAGACAAGTACGTTTATAATAGACCCCCAAGCCATGTGGTACCATACCATTTTCTATCCTGAAGCCTTTTTAATGCATGCATGAACTGAGATTAGTTATTATCCACAAAAATCAACCTGGGATAACTTAATTTTAGTGGTTGAAGTCAGTTAGTTGAGCGTCCTTAGAAAATACTGCCGAATTGGGTTCATTACATATGCAGATGTCCTGGGTAAATGTTGGTGGGCTATACAACCCCTGATATTAAATCATTGCATACTAGTAAACACAAAGTATTATCATGGGCAGCAAACCAGTCTAAGCTCCGGCATGCAATAAGAATCTTTGAGATTGAAATGGTACAGTGAAAAGATAAAATGAAAGAAACTTTTACTTTTATTGAAAGAAAATGTATATATTTTTTATTTGAGAGAATATATAGGGGAGGAAAATGTTTTTTCAAGTACATGTATTGCGTTTTCTTCTTTTCATTTAAGGTTTTCCTTCAGGAGCTAAATCTTTCAGACATAATCAAAACCATGCAGGGTATGTTTTACTTTACAGTGGCGCCTTTGGACTCTCTCACGAGTGAAGACTTGGGAAATCATTGTTGAAAATGACGAAATTGCTTGTGACAAGCAATTTTTTCATTTTCCACATTGTTTTCTAATCCAAAATGGGGAAATTTTCAAAATTTCACCAACTTGAAATTGTTGTCTGCAACACCATTCAAATTGGAACAGACCAAACTTTTACCTTCTGGTAATGGGTTGAACCCAATACCATACAATGACTGTTTTTGACTGACACTTCAAAGCTTTAGAAAACATTGTGGAAAATGAAGAAATTGCTTTTGACAAGCGATTTCTTTATTCCCCAAAGACACAAATAATCAAAGTGCTGAGAGCACTGTAATTGGACGTCTCTGATTGATTGAGCAGGATTGTACATGAACGAAAGATATTTTATTCATTCTTCTGTGTTTAATTCTATAAGATCGGTTTCGGACATATGAAATCGGCTTTAATACCAGAAAACCCTTCTCAGGCTTCAAATTGATTTGATTGCCGTTTCAAGACAACTGATTTGTCGCTATGAATAATCACTATTAATTTGATTACCAAATTCAATTAAGGCCATGCGATTAGCACTTTTGTCTTCTTGTTTCGGTTTACTATGAGCATTTTCGTCAGTTATACTTTTCATTGATTTTAAAAAGTACGCTACAAAGCAATTTATTCAAAATGTAAGCCAACGCGCTACATAAATGAAAGCCGCGATAGCTCACTTAGCAGAGCACTCACCTTGTACTCTTTACACATGTTATATCCGGAAGACCCTGGGTTCGAATTCTACTCAGACATTGTTCTTTTTAATCATCTTTTTTTATACGCCGCCGGAGGCGGACGTATATTGGCGTCATCTTCTCCGTCTGTCCGTCCGTCCATCCGTACGTCCGTCCATCCGTACGTCCGTCCACTTTTCTTGTCAACGCAACTCCTCCTAAGTTTCTGGCTGGATCTTCTTGAAACTTGGTCAATGTTATCACCTCAATTGGTAGATGTGCATGAAGTAAGGATTTTATGGTTCATTGATTTTTGCCTGAGTTATGCCCCCTTCAATCTTAGTCTCTAGGGCTTAATGATATTTCAGTCTCGTGAACGCAATTCCTTCCAGGTTTTTGACTGGATATTTATAAAAACCTTTTTGTGAACACAACTTTTTACAGGTTTTTGTGTGAATATTTATAAATCCTTGTCAATGTCATTTTTTTTGTCTCAAGTTTTATAAGTGGCAGCGTATATTGTGACCATGGCACTCTTGTTGGACTTCTATCTCCAACATCGTTGGCGAAAAAACGACCGCAGTGATTTAGAATCGATCTTAACACAAATTCAACGAAATAAAGTAATGAAACGCCGATCATTTACATACAATTCCGCTCAATCAATGAGAGGCGTCTAAATATAGTGCTCCAAGCACTTTGATTTTTATTCCTGTTTAGAGAAAAAAAAGAAAAAAACACGGTAGCAGTTTTCCCTGGTTGTGGTTACAAAACAAATTCAATACATATTTTTCCTGAAACAAAATACCAGATGAATTGGAGCACCTAACCATGGATTCCTCATACAAGTACTACCGCAGCATCCTTACATCTACAGATGTGCATAAAAAGAAGAAATTGGGAACGTGCCGTCGGGAAAATGGCAGTGGAGTACAATAAGCAATTTAAATGTTCATATCATTATCAACGAAAATTTGAGAATAGCAATGTCCCTATCTGTAAACATATTCATACGATCATCCAGGTACCATCTGTTGCAGACCCATTGCTTAATCTTCTTAGCTCAATGCACGTAAACGGGTCGCTTAAACGAAATAAATACAGATCGCTGTCACTTCTTCTTATACTAGTAATAATCATTGTTGTCATGACCATCGATCAGTATGTAAATAGGTCATGATACTGTCGAATATCAGTGATACAGATGCTGGAGAAAAAAAAACTCGTAAGAGCAACTATTTTTCTGAATAGGTGGATTTCACTAGTGTCTCATCTGAGGCTGTTCAGATGGAACCCCGATTTGTCATCGAGTCGAACCCGAGTTGCGAAATGAACTCACTCCCCGATAATCAATTTCAAAACCCTGGTTCCAAAGTACGTCTCGTGGAAACCCCGTTCCTTTAAATATGTCAAAGACTTAAACAACAATGATCAAAGAAAAGGAACCTATCATACACAATACGTGCATTAAATTGGGTAATCATTCTAAAATGTGTGTTTTCAGTAAACACATCAAGAAAAACAAACGTTTTACAGAAGAAATAATCCGAACTGGTTTTGAACCAACGGCGTTCCAAATTTCAAACTGAAAAAAGGTTGCGAGGTTAATCCTTTCCCGTTTGAGCTATCGCTGCTGCTGATGATATAGGGTGTCTGTTTACATTATAACCATAGTGTATGCATGTATCGCTTTTTAAAGATCTTACCCTTTACACAATAAATATTACGAAAGTAAAAAAACTACAAGAAAATGATTAAATCGAAAAAAGATCGTAAAGTTGGTTAAGACGTGGCATGAATTGAATCGGCCAATGAATCTTATAGTATTTGTTAGAGAACACATAGAAAGTAGGAAAAGATACGACAGTTTTCCTGTATGGTCGCAAAATCTATTTTGAATTTTGGTCAACTGGCAATTGAGTCTGAGAAAGGGTTTTTTGGTAATGAAAACCCATTTCGCCTGTCCAAAAGTGGTTATAAGAATTGTACGTCCTTTCGGACGTCCAATTAAAAATTCTTTGACTTAAAATTGTTGTCTGCAACATCTTTTAATTTTGACCAGTCTAAAATTTTGTTGTCTTTTAATGAGTTAAACTATTGCAGTCTAATTGGCTGTACATTGGATAAGGAATTATCGTGTGAAACCCACAAAACCATGTCTTATTATTAATGATGTATTTAGAAATTTGATTCAGTAAATGATGCAAACACAGGACTGACAAGCTGATTTTGTCATGGACAAATTAGAATTTAATGCAAATTTCAAATAATTTGAATAAACGTCCATTTCACGCTTTTTGAATATAATAGAATTTACATTCAATGGTATGTGTAAGAATAATGATATTTAAACTCCCTATACCGGTATTTTATTAAATAAAAATTTGAAAGATTATGACATTCCGCGGAAAAGTTTGGCTTTGAATATAGTCTAGTGCCATTCAAGCTGCACAGTTCAGAAACATAACTTTAAATTTGCCATATTATGTGCCCAAATTGCCACCCTCTATATTTATGCCCCCTTTCGAAGAAAATGGGGGTATATTGTTTTGCAAGTGTCGGTCGGTCGGTCTGTAGGTTGGTCGGTCGGTCCGTAGACCAAACCTTGTCCGGAGCATAACTCGAAAAGTATTAAAGGTAGAATTATGAAACTTCACAGGTGGATAGATCTCATTATGGAGAGGTGCAGTGCACAAGAACCGTAACCCTGCCAATCAAATTTTTTGAGTTATTGCCCTTTGTTAGTCCCCTACCGGTGTTCACACCGGAGGGGACTATAGGTTTGCCCTCCGTCTGTCCGTCCGTCCGTCCGTCTGTCCGCTCAAATCTGAATCCCGCGATAACTTAATAACTAAGCAAGCGTTTTTGATGAAAGTTGGTATATGACTAGATGGCAATGTGTAGATTATGCACATCATTTTATTTTTGTTTTTCGACTTAAATTGAGGTTGCTATGGTTACAGAATTAGTGAAAATATGGCCAAAAATGGGATCCTACGATAAGATAATAACTAAGCAAGCTAGTTTGATGAGACTTGGTATATGACTATATGGCAATGTGTAGATTATGCACATCATTTTATTTTTGTTTTTAGACTAAAATTGTTGTTGCTATGGTTACGGAAATAGTGAAAATATGGCAAAAAATATTGGATCCTGAGATAAGTTAATAAGTAAGCAAGCTAATTTGATGAGACTTGGTATATGACTAGATGGCAATGTGTAGATTATGCACATCATTTTATCTTTGTTCTTTGACGAAAAGTGCGGTTGCTATGGTAACGGAAATAGTGAAAATATGGCAAAAAATGGATCCTGCAATAACTTAATAACTAAGCAAGCTAACTTGATGAAACCTGTTTTAAAATGTAAAAAAATTTATAAGCCATGTTAGTCATTGATCTTTTAGTAACTTTATTCAAGTCATTTGAATTATGTTTCCGAAATTTTGGGCATAACATTTCATATGTTTGACAATTATTTTGATGACTTGTTCATCTTAATCTATTATTGATTACCATATTGAGTCAATGTGATGCCGGTAGGGGACTTTATGTGTTGCATACAACACCAGATACTTGTTGATTTTATAATTGATTCTTGTCCGAAACATAACTCAAAAAGTATGTAAGGAAGAATCATGGAACTTCACAGGTGGATAGATCTCATTAAGGAGAGGTGCAGTGCACAAGAACCGTAACTCTGCCGATCAAATTTTTTGAGTTATTCCCCTTTGTTGATTTTATAAATTGATTCTTGTCCGGAGCACAACTCAAAAAGTATGTAAGGTAGAATCATGAAACTTTACAGGTGGATAGGTCTCATTATGGAGAGGTGCAGTGCACAAGAACTGTAACTCTGCCGATCAAATTTTTTGAGTTATTGCCCTTTGTTGATTTTCAAACTTGATTCTTGTCCGGAGCATAACTCAAAAAGTATGTTAGGTAGAATCATGAAACTTCACAGGTGAATAGATCTCATTATGGAGAGGTGCAGTGCACAAGAACCGTAACTATGCTGATCATATTTTTGGAGTAATTGCCCTTTGTTGATTTTCAAACTTGATTCTTGTCAGGACCATAACTCAAAAAGTATGAAAGGTAGAATCATGAAACTTTACAGATGGATAGATCTCATTATGGAGGGGCACAGTGCACAAGAACCGTAACTCTGTCGATCAAAATTATTGAGTTATTGCCCTTTGTTGATTTTATAACTTGATTCTTGTCTTGGAGCACAACTCAAAAAGTATGTAAGGTAGAATCATGAAACTTTACAGGTGCATAGATCTCATTATGGAGAGGTGCAGTGCACAAGAACCATAACCTTGCCGATCAACTTCTTGGGGTTATTGCCCTTTGTTGATTTTACACTTAATTCTTAACAATGACTATATCTCATGTATTTTTACACATACAGCCTTGATATCTCACACATAGATACCTCCTATCAACATCATTCACAATTCGCCCCCTTGGTGCAAGAAGGTACCAACTGACATTTTCATAGTTTTGAGAAAATCGACTTTAAAGATTCAGACAACTATATCAAATCAGGTTTTCTTTTGAATAATTTGATATTTGGCATGGTGACAGGTCTGGAAATTATCCAACTATATACAAATTGGCAAATAGATTGGTTCATCAATAAGCGATATTTGATTGATTTTGTGTTTTGGTACCTTTTTGCACGAAGCATTTTTGAATATTTTTTATGTCAATAAGGTACCATGTGATCAAATGGTACCTTATTGCTTTATCAAATTAATTGCATTCAGTTCAAAATATTAACAAGAAGGTACCATGTGGTCAAATGGTACCTTCTTGCAAATTTTTTTAATGGAAGTATTGATTAGTTTGAATAAAATATTTTTAAATAGAACACAAACACTTCACATTTTTTTCCCTCAAAACGTGATGGTCAAGTAAATGTATAAGAATAATGAATCATACCCAATATTTTCAGCCCTATAATACCATATAAGCACAAAAAGAATTATAGGAGTGATGTAAACTGATATAGAATTTACTATGTTAGTATTATATCTAAAAAGTTACATATTCATCATCAGTGTCATCATCATTGGAGTCAAACGGGACAGTCGGTTTTACTTGTTTGCAGACCAAAAAAGAACTGGGGGATTTCATCTGGTATTATTCCCCTGGTACATATTCCAACCAAGCCAGCTTTGTTATGGACATCCACTTACTGTTTTGAATCATAGCACTCTTTTAAACCAGAAAGACTTTTTTGCCACAAAAATTAATACTGTCTGTATTTGAGGCTAAGTAATCCTATTTTGTACATCCTAAGTACTATTCTCTTCCATTTCCTCGTTCTTTTCCTATTTGGTAGTTTCTTTATGCTCTCTTAGGAGGTTTGTACTGGTCATCAAAAGGTCTTCTTCCGGTCTGTAATATTCATACTTCAGACTTAGAGTCTGAGTTGTTTCCCATACTGTGCACATTATTTGTAATATATTACAGGAAATGAATTTGAAATAGTTTTGCATCAAAGTTTTCTTGACATTGGTTGCAGTATATGCAACATTAACCCCACTTTCTCTGTCACCTCTCTAGATTTAATATCAGAAACGGGTGTTGATATTGAGTTTGAATATATTCTAAACATACATTTGCAACAATTAGCTGTTGATACAGGAGTACTATCAGCTATGACAACATTGCATTGCACACTTACTACATTCGAATCCATTTTTCTGGCTTAGAAATTGTTCTTTTTGAAATGATTACTTGTACAAAATAAAAGGTAAAGCCATACAGTCAGACATGTTAGCTCCTAACTCAATATGAGTTTCCTAGATATTTCCAGTATCAATCACTGATTGGGAAAACATTTACCATCGCCAGTGATATAAACTTGAACAGTTCACCACATTCTTAAAAAGTTTTAGTTTTTTATTAATTTTAGAGATTTGATAGGTTTTAAAGATTTCAGCACAATTGTTTTGATGGATTGAAACATTTACCTAATGTACTTTGCCTTTTCTTTGACATTCATATTAGTTCTTTTTTGTGCACATGTTTTGTAAATGAATAAGTTTTTCTCTGACTTTTTCATCTTGATTGAGAGACCTGGATTCTTTGGCTGTTATGTCTTTTTTGGGATATTTTGGGTGCTTTTCTTTTTCGCCTTTTCAATTCTTATAATGTTTGGTTTGAATGGTGATACCTTTTGATTCTTCTTCCTTGCTCATAGTTTCAAACTCTGATTCACTCAATTAATGCCACCTTTTGTTTGCGCATGATAAACACCAACATTCAGCTATTATCATCGTCTTCTAGCTCACTGTCAAGTTTTTCATTTTCTTTAAGAGTTGGAATCGCGGGATACTGTCCGAATCAGTTGTAGATTCCACCAGTCCCGTGACTCTTGATCAATTTACTATCTTAATATTGAATATTTACATCTGCACTTGGTGGATGTGCATAGTAGATATCACCATTAGATTTAGATTTTATTTTGTAAAAGATGGAGGTAATACATGGCACATGTTAAAAAAATGACAACAAAAAGTATCACAATATTTTTGCTCCATCCAAATATTGGTTAGCACGTAAGAGAGATATGTAATCAGCACTTAAAAGAGATATGTAATCTATTATTTCCATTTCCATTGACCATATCTTCTGTCTGAGAAACAAACGCAATCTTTCATACATTGGATAAATGCAAGTTTCATTCGTAAGACTTCATAATTTAATGCGTCTTAAATGATTTAGTAGGATAATCATTATGGTTCCAAAATATCTAAATTGTCTATTCCTTTTGAAACTAAATTTTTTGAAGGTGATGAAAACAAATCATATTTTAAGAGTATGAGCACATAAAATTGATTAATAATTATTATCTATAGAAGATATTGATAAAGTAAAATAAACGGAAGATTTACTGTGAAAGAATCAAACTCCATATTTTTTCTTTTTACAAAATCCCCTTTGGTAAAAATAAACACTTCATGTAAGCAACATAGATAATTTCAAAATGAATGGCCCCTAAGACAATGTGATTTCTCACCTAACAACTAATTATAATGATAAGAAATTAGCTTATCAGCATATGGTTTGTGTATTCATTTCAGTGCTAAAAGGTACCATTTGAGTTATCTTAATAATGAATTTATACGTTTGTCTATGATTTATAGCAGCAAAAAGGTACCAATCGCATAATGGTACCTTTTTGATGAAGAAAATGTATAGCATAGAAAAATCCTTTGTGCAAATAGGTACCTTTAGCTCAAATGGTACCTTTTTGCACAAACCGCATGTCAGATGGTACCTTATTGCAAGTGAAAAAACCTTGATTTGTAGTTGGTACCTTTTGACATAACCCTATATTGTAGGTATTAAAAGACCTACAGCTTAGAAATTTCTACACATGAAAGATACCATAAAAATACACTAGCCGGTGCACAAAAGTCATTTTTGCCAAAAATGTCAGTTGGTACCTTTTTGCACCAAGGGGGCGAATTGACCATGATCTTGGACCTTGTGACCTTGACCTTGGAGTTTGACCTACTTTAAAAAAAACAAGAGATTTTTGTAAAACATATATGCCCCCTCAAGGGCCTACATTTGATGTAGGTCAAAGTCCAAGGTCAAGTTAACAAGGTCCAAGGTGATGGTCAAATATGAAAGGTCTTGGTAGGAGGTGTCTATGTGTGAAATATCAAGGCTGTAGGTGTAAAAGGACATGATATATATGCCTGGTTTCAGTCTTTTTAAAAGTAGGTCAAATTCCAAGGTCAAGGTTGCAATATTCAAGGTCATGGTCAAATGTGAAAGGTCTTGGTAGGAGGTGTCTATGTGTGAAATATCAAGGTTGTAGGTGTAATAGGACATAAGATAAAGGCTAGGTTAAAGATTTCTAAAAGTATGTAAAAATCAAAGGTCAAGGTCACACAGGCCAAGGTCATGGTCAAATGTGAAAGGTCTTGGTAGGAGGTGTCCATGTGCAAAATATTGAGACTGTATTGGTAACAGGACATGAGATATAGGCCTAGTTTAAGTTTTTTAAAAGTAGGTCAAACTCCAAGGTCAAGGTCCAAGGTCATGGTCAAAAGTGAAATATCTTGGTTGGAAGTGACCATGTGTGAAATATCGAGACTGTATATGTAAAATGACATGAAATATAGGCCAGGTTAATGTATTATTAAAGTAGGTCAAACACCAAGGTCAAGGTCACAAGGTCCAAGGTCATGGTCAAATGTGATAGGTCTTGGTCGTAGGTGTCCATGTGTCAAATATCAAGGCTGTATGTGTAAAAGGACATGATACATCTGCTAGGTTAAAGTAGGTCAAAGTCCAAGGTCAAGGTCACAAGGTCCAAGGTCATGGTCAAATGTGAAAGGTCTTGGTAAGATGTGTCCATGTGTTAAATACCAAGGCTGTATGTGTAATAGCACATAAGATATAGGCCCAGTTTAATTTTTTTAAAAGTAGGTCAAACTCCAAGGTCAATGCCACATGGTCCAAGGTCATAGTCGTATGTGATAGATCTTGGTCGGAGGTTTCCATTTGTCAAATATCAAGGCTGTATGTGTAAAAGGACATGATATATCGGGCAGGTTAAAGTTTTTTAAAAGTAGGTCAAACTCCAAGGTCAAGGTCACAAAGTCCAAGGTCATGGTCAATTGTGAAAGGTCTTGGTAAGATGTGTCCATGTGTGAAATATCAAGGCTGTATTTGTAAAAGGCCATGAGATATATGCCCGGTTTATTTTATTTAAAGTAGGTCAAACTCCAAGGTCAAGGTCACAAGGTCCAAGGTCATGGTTAAATATAAACGATGTTGATAGGAGGTATCTATGTGTAAGATATCAAGGCTGTATGTGTAAAAAAACATGAGATATAGGCAAGGTTAAGAATTAAGTGTAAAAATCAACAAAGGGCAATAACTCCAAGAATTTGATTGGCAGAGTTACGGTTCTTGTGCACTGCACCTCTCCATAATGAAATCTATTCATCTGTAAAGTTTCATGATTCTACCTTACATATTTTTTGAGTTGTGCTCCGGACAAGAATCAAGTTATTAAATCAACAAAGGGCAATAACTCCAAAAATATGATCGGCAGAGTTACGGTTCTTGTGCACTGCACCTCTCCATAATGAGATCTATCCACCTGTAAAGTTTCATGATTCTACCTTACATACTTTTTGAGCTATGCTCCGGACAATAATCAAGTTTGAAAATCAACAAAGGGCAATAACTCCAAAAATATGATCGGCAGAGTTACGGTTCTTGTGCACTGCACCTCTCCATAATGAGATCTATCCACCTGTAAAATTTCATGATTCTACCTTACATACTTTTTGAGTTATGCTCCGGACAAGAATCAAGTTTGAAAATCAACAAAGGGCAATAACTCAGAAAATTTGATCAGCAGAGTTACGGTTCTTGTGCACTGCACCTCTCCATAATGAGATCTATCCACCTGTAAAGTTTCATGATTGTACCTTACATACTTTTTGAGTTATGCTCCGGACAAGAATCAAGTTTGAAAATCAACAAAGGGCAATAACTCAGAAAATTTGATCGGCAGAGTTATGGTTCTTGTGTACTGCACCTCTCCATAATGAGATCTATCCACCTATGAAGTTTCATGGTTCTACCTTTAATACTTTTCGAGTTATGCTCCGGACAAGGTTTGGTCTACGGACAGACTGACCGACCTACGGACGGACCGACCGACCGACCTTCCGACCGACCGACCTTCCGACCGACCGACCGACCGACACTTGCAAAACAATATACCCCCATTTTCTTCGAAAGGGGGCATAATTAAACCGGGCATATATCTCATGACCTATTACACATACATCCTTGATATTTCACACATGGACACCTACCAAGACCTTTCACAATTGACCATGACCTTGGACCTTGTGACCTTGACATTGGAGTTTGACCTACTTTTTAAAAACTTTAACCTGGTTGATATATCATGTCCTTTTACACATACAGCCTTGATATTTGACACATGGAAACCTCCGACCAAGACCTATCACATATGACTATGACCTTGGACCTTGTGACCCTGACCTTGGAGTTTGACCTACTTTAAAAAAACAAAAACTGCGCCTAACTCTCATGTGCTATTACACATACAGCCTTGATATTTCACATGTGGACACATCCTATCAAGACCTTTCACATTTGACAATGACCCTGGACCTTGTGACCTTGACCTTGGACTTTTACCTACTTTTATAAAAAACTTTAACCTAGCTGATATATCATGCCCTTATACACATACAGCCTTGATATATGACACATGAACACCTACGACCAAAACCTTTCACATTTGACCATAACCTTGGACCTTGTGACCTTGACCTTGGTGTTTGACCTACTTTTATAATACATTAACCTGGCCTATATTTTATGTCATTTTACACATACAGCATTGATATTTCACACATGGTCACTTCCAACCAAGACATTTCACTTTTGACCATTACCTTGGACCTTGATCTTGAAGTTTGACCTACTTTTAAAAAACTTAAACTAGGCCTATATCTCATGTCCTGTTACCAATACAGTCTCAATATTTTACAAATGGACACCTCCTACCAAGACCTTTCACATTTGACCATGACCTTGGTCTGTGTGACCTTTACCTTTGATTTTTACATACTTTTAGAAATCTTTAACCTAGCTTTTATCTTATGTCCTATTACTCCTACAGCCTTGATATTTCTCACATAGACACCTCCTACCAAGACCTTTCACATTTTACCATGACCTTGAATATTGCAACCTTGACCTTCGAGTTTGACCTACTTTTAAAAAGACTTAAACCAGGCATAAATATCATGTCCTTTTACACCTACAGCCTTGATATTTCACACATGGACACCTCCAACCAAGACCTTTCACATTTGACCATGACCTTGACCTTAGCATTTGGCCTACTTTTAAAAACTTTAACCTGACCTATATTTCATTTTGCTTAAAAGATTACATATACAGCCTTGATATTTCACACATAGACACCTCCTACCAAGACCTTTCATATTTGACCATGACCTTGGACCTTGTTAACTTGACTTTGGACTTTGACCTACATCAAATGTAGGCCCTTGAGGGGGCATATATGTTTTACAAACATCTCTTGTTAATGTATAAATGTTTCTCAATGGCATTAAATCTATGCTCGTGTCTGGGGCTTTACCCCTGGTGTACATGCATGTTGACTAGGGACAACTCTCTCTATTTTCCCTGATTTCAGTTTTGGAGTAACGGAAGAGATGTTGCAGCCATTTTTGGAAGGACTATCTCTGAACCAGGCCCTTCAAGACAAGAGGCTATTTATGGTGGACCACAAAATTCTCAAAGATATGCCATGTAGAGAAGGCTTTTCGGTAAGTCGGTGTTCAGAGCAAAGCAGCATATAAAGCCACATCTATTTGAAGAGTATTAACCTTTTCCCAAACAAGACTGGGTTTCGATGTCCCTAATACAAAGGGCTTGGGAAAACATTGAGGCAAAAGAAGAAAATGCTGATAACCAGCAGTTTCTCCTTTTGCCTCAATATTTTCTGAGCTATATTTTACACAAATACTATCCTTTAAAGAACCTATTTTGTTGTCTGCATCAGTTTTCAAATTGAGCCACCCTAAATTTTTGTGTCGTTTGGGAAAGGGTTAACTCAGTGATCTCTCATGCACTGCTCCAGATTTGGCCTATATCCACTCTGATATTTTACAAAAATAATGTTTCCCTTTTTAACCCATTACCACTGTTACCACACATTGACTCTTTTTGACTCCCCAAAAGATAATGACTTTGGAAAACATTGTGGAAAAAATGAAGAAATTGCTTGTGACAAGCAATTTCTTCATTTCCCACAAAGTTTTCTACAAAAAAAGACCAAATATTTTTAAATTTCCTTTACATCTGCAACATCTTTGAATTTGGAACAGTCCAAAATTTGTCGTTTGGTAATGGGTTAATATACAATTGGTTTGATGAGCAGCAGCAGTAGCTTATTGGGTGGATTTGATAAATTTATACTGAGAAATAATTGTGAGAAAACACCAGGAACTTATTGTAAGTTGCACCAGTCACAGCAATACCAGCATAGCTGTACAGTAATTATCAAATCAAATTGGAATCTCTAGAATCAAGCAAATTGCTACATATATTATGGTTTACATGTAAATTTTCTAAAAGAATAGACCTTGGAACAAAGTCTCCATATTATATCATTAAATGTTGATTTTTTCTTGATATCGCTTTCATAGTAATGAAATAAAACAATTGGATTGATAAATGTTGCCTCTGAGAATAGGTTTATTATATTGAGAATTTTGTAACAATATGAACTCGCCTTTTTATGCCAAAATCAGACAGCAGAATTGTGACTTTAATCCTTTCCGAAACAGAAGAAGCAAAATTTTGTCTTTTCCAATTTGAGAGCTGCTTAATCAGACAACAAAATGGGTATAATTGATCAAAACGGATCTTTGTACAATTTAAAAGAAATCATTGAGACTAAAGTCAGACATGTTGATCATCGGCAGTTTGTCTTGCTTTGTTGTAGGCCTAACATTTTCCAAAACTACTTTGGACCTGGTGACCATGTCAACACCTGGGCTTGTTCGCCAATGTTCGGAAAGATGGTTAATCTTTTCCCCCAAAGAATGTTGTTTTGACGTCCAAAAAAGGCTTTTTGCCTCATTATTTTCTGTTCTTCACCTATAATTTACACAAATTGTGTATCATTTACAACCTCAATTTTATCATCTGATGCAGCTTTTAATTAATCCTTTTACAAACATGACAGGCTTTTGACGTCCCTGTAGGAAAGAGGATCAGAAAACATAGGAAGAAAAGATGAAAATGCTGATTATCAGCATTTTCATCTTTTCCTTCTATGTTTTCTGCTACAGTAATTAACGATCTGGAACCATAATAGACACTTTTGAAAATACAAAAAGTATTGTTATATATTATTTCTATGATATAAGACGGAGGTAAAATGAAACTTAAAACAATTTTTACCGATATGTTGGAATTTTATATATTTTTTTAGTTATTGACCCCCTTTTACAAAAAAGGCGGGAAATGGGGAAGCACCAACTCCGTAAATCTCATATTTTTTCCCCAGAAGATGATAATATCTGACATTTTTCAGCTTGTATGCTACAACAGATATGTATGTAACATAAATAAGCTAAATACAAAACTATGAAAAACAAAATTGAGAAAAAAACACTTGATTATACATAAGGTTTATGATTTTGCAACTGAATTTTTTCCATGATTAAGAAAAATGAACATTTTTCTTTGATCTGTAATTTTTGTAATATTGACTGGCAGGGTATGAGACCTACACCAAAATTATCTCTAATTTATACTTGTGCATATAAAACAAGAATGGGAAAAAGTTACCGTTAAATTTTGTTTTTTTATGAATTCAAACTTAGTAGGGGCGCATAAAGCAAGGACAAAATTATCCAAAATAGGTCATTCAATTCCATCAAATATTCATTGTAAGGTCAAATGTAACAACACATTATTTTTTATAGTAACTTATATAAAGAACTTTTTTTTATCAAATATTCATTGCCAGATTTCCCTGTAGTTACTACATAAACTATTGTTAACAAAATAAGGGCATTATATACATCGGTGGGGAATCATGTGACACTAAATTTCAGAAAATCGTCAATAATTTTGTAAATACTTGACCAATTTGAAATCGGTTTGAAACAGAAAAAAGTGTAAAACGCCCGATATCAGATGGGTGGTAACTCTTTTACAAATCAAGTGATAAAAACGTTATTGACGACCAGATTAAGTTTTGGTTGGTCGTCAATAACTTTTATATCAGCTGTTTTTTTTTTCAAAGATTATCCTTGGCATTCAGCAAAGTCATGGAGTGTTCCCACCAGATTAAGTTTTGGTTGGTCGTCAATAACTTTTATATCAGCTGTTTTTTTTTTCAAAGATTATCCTTGGCATTCAGCAAAGTCATGGAGTGTTCCCACTGTCTCTGCTTAAATTCTTCTTTTCAAATCGGTCATCTTTTGACAGAATTGTTGGAAAATATCGAAAATATTATGTCAGGTGATTCCCCGCCGTGATATAAGATTCGTGGAGTGGAAGAGGGTTGAAATTGGTGTCATGTACTACTGTATAAGAACGCCTTTATCAATCAAATTAAGCTAATCTTACACGAACATGTATCTTTGATTACTGGGTCTTACATACCTATAGTCCTTTAATTAACGATATTATGGCACATGTTTACAAAATTTACCCTTGCAAAAAACGCAATAGCAAAGTCATAACTACTGTAAATTTGCATGTGATGGTTCGAATCTTGCAGGTCCCTTACACCTTCAAGATTTGAACCAAGACATGCAACGTTGAACTGAAAATTAACAAGGATTGCCTTTTGTTTATTACTGTAAAATTTGTAAACATGTGTCATTATATTGTGACTGGACTATAATAATAAAAAAAAATCAAGGCAGAAGACGCAATATTGATACTAAGATTTATATCAAATTCTGGTCTTAACCCTTTCCCAAACAAGACCTGATTTTGACGTCCCTAAAAGAAAAAGCTTTGGAAAACATTGAAACAAAAGAAGAAACTGCTGATAACCAGCAGTTTCTTGTTTTGTCTCAATGTTTTCTGTGCCATCTTTTACACAAATCCTATCTTCAATAACATCCATTTTGTCATTTGTGGCAATTTTTGAAGTGGATCACTCTAAAATTTTATCGTTTGGGAAAGGGTTAAGCATTTATTCGTATAGATCTTGGATCAATCAAGTGTATTGGTGCATACATACCCCCCCCCCCCCCCCAAAAAAAAAACAACCAAAAACAAAACTGTACTAGTCCAAAAGAACAGAAAACACTGAGGAAAAGGGACACATTGATGATAACGCATTGATGATAATCAACAACCTCTTCTTTTCTCTCAATGTTTTCTCAAATTATTTCTACAATGGACGTCAAAACTAGACTTGTTAAGAGAAGGATATATCAGTGCTTTGCTCTTTATAACCAAATCAGTAAATTCATAACAATTGTAGGCCTATTGAAACAGTTATTTCTTCATTTCTCTTACTGTTTTTCTGTTATTTCTACCAGTGATCTGGGCCCCGTTTTATCAACAAACTTATGCACATTATTTGTTAGATTTGAACGGTAGTTCAATTTTTTTTTGCGTAAGTGCGTTTAACAAAACATGTTCGCAGCTAAGATTAGAATTTCTTAAGTTTTTTCCGTAAGTTTATGATAAAAAATAGTTGATGCAATTCTGTTCGTCACCACTGTCGATGCCTAAATTTACCGTTTAAAGCCTTGATAACCCCAAAATTACTGAAAATATCAAAATATCTATGAAAGGAAATGTTGAAATTGAACAAACCACGGAAAATTCATGTGAATAGCAATGGATTTTGTGCTAACAATAGACTGGGTTTAAAGTTATGTTTTGATAAACCGTCAGTGTTGTTATAAAATATCGTAACTACGGCCTGATTTAAGCCGTAGCTACGAGGTTTCATAACAGCTCCAACGAATTACTATTGTATGTCCGAAATAACGTCACGATTAACTGGATAAAATCGTTCCCTATTTCGCTGTACTTTCACTTTCTTTTTTGTTGCTATTTATAGATACAACGTGAAAAAGTATTTTTCATGTATTTCCTATTCTAATATGGAATGAATGTACGTTTGATATACGTTTATTCGCCAGAGTGTTCAGAACGATAACATTTAAGCATTTTTCATGCTACTAACAACGAGAAATACAAGAATTATCTCTATCTATGCAGAAAAATACACTTTAAATAGCTTACACGACCGATATATATTGATATTTACGAGAAAGTAAACCGAGGTGAGAACAAAATCGAATCTTTCCAAAGTGCGTTTCACGGAAATAACCGAGTGCCGTAAATACCCGATCATCGGCGATAATAACCGAAAGCCATTATGGTTCCAGATCGTTAATTTTACCCAAACCAGTGTGTTTATTAATATCAATTTTGTCGTCTGCAGCAGCTTTCAAATTAGATTAACTTTATATTTTTGGCAATTGGGAAAGGGTTAAATAGGACTACCCTAAAAATATGCTGTTTAGCTAAATGGTTAAGATAATTCATGCATTCAATCCTAGTATTCGAGGTCAGTATCTATTACTATAAAAGGTTTGGCCTTTTAGCCTGCCTTATCATGCATTAAGAATTCCGGTGTTGTTGAATAATTAAAAACACCATTCCGATCAACATACAAAAAATCAGGATATTTTATTTCTCATGGAATAGCCTGACCCTTTATCTTCCAGGTATAAATAATATGCCACAAAAATGTTTGATATAAAGTTAATATTTCATTAACTTTTTCCCAAACAAGAACAGGTTTTGATGACCATTATAAAAAAAAGAATTTGGGAAAGCATTGAGGCAAAAGGAGAAAATGCTGATAACCAGCATTTTCTCCTTTTGCCTCAATATTTTCCTTTTTATTTTTCAAACTGAAAACTAACATTTCTACATTAATTTTGTCATCTGTAGCATCTTTCAAATTGAATCGCCCTAAAATTTTGGAAAATGATGAAAATAATAAAATAGAAAAATGTATGTTTCATTTGTTTCAGGTTTGTGTACCAATAGCTTTATTTTTCGTCAACGGTAACAAACAGCTGGTTCCCATAGCCATACAGCTTTTCCAGGAAAAAGCGGACGACAATCCAGTAAGTTTCTTTATATTATTCATACAAGGTGTATGTGTGGGAGGGGGTGGTGGTGGTGATTTAAAGAAACATATTTGGGCACACAATTGAATCCTCGTCCAGATAATTCAAAATAATACTTAAAACTTAAAGGGTGTGGATTTGAAAGAATAACAACCAAAGCAACATTTATCTCATCTAATGTGTGGCTTTGCTAGTCTATTCTGTCTCTGTCTATCTGTCAGTCATTGTTTTCATTTAGGGGTAAACTCTCATAGTAACCCCCCCCACACACACACACACACAAAAAAAAAAAAAATGCAGAGTGGGGTATATTGGTTTAATTTTGTCTGTCCATCTTTTTGTTTACTCATCTGTCTATGATTGACTTCTAATTTCCATGCTTTAAACAATGGTAATTATGTTGCCCAATACCCAGGGATGTGCTCAATTGATTTGTGACTATAATGTTTGTGAACACATAAGATCTGAAGTTAACTTCAGTGCTCATGGGACAATGCAGTGCTAGAGTAATTTGTCCTCACTGTTAAAATTGTATGGAGCTCTTATTAGGAAAAATGCAATAGATCTGTAAAAAGGTTTGTAAAGTCTCTGAAGAGTTTATTACTTGACACAAAATGGCCGCCGAGGGAAAACTGTTAACAGTTGTATGATGTGAGACAGATAATGTATTGTCACTTAAACATTATTGCCCTATTGTTTCTCACTTGTCAATTAAACCTTACCCAAACAAGATCTGGTTTTGATATTTAAAAAGTGAAATTAAAGCTTGGAAAAATATTGAGATTAAAGAAGAAAATGATGAAAACCAACATTTTCTCCTTTTGCCTCAATATTTTCGGAGCTATTTTGCGTGAAAGTGTTAGCAACATTCATTTGTAACAGTTTCAAATTTTAACTACCCTGAAATTTTGCCATTTGGAAAAGGGATAACTTATTGCCATATAGTTTCACACTTCTAATTGTAAATTGTCCTCCGGGGGACTTTGAACTATTGCATGTCGTGCAATTCTTGATTAATAATGCAGGAGATGCATTGTCACTTTATTCTATAGACATTCCATTACAATTCATTTTGTTCAGGGAATTTACCTTCTGATAGTAAAATACTAACCCTTTCCCAAACAAGACCTGGTTTTTTACGTCCCTAATAGAAAAGGCTTGGGAAAACATTGAAACAAAAGAAGAAACTGCTGATAACCAGTAGTTTCTCCTTTTGTCTCAATATTTTCTATATCTTATTTTACACAAATTCTATCTTTGATAACTTCCATTTTGTCATTTGTGGCAGTTTTTGAAGTGGATCACCCTAAAATGCTGCTGTTTTGGAAAGGGCTTATTAATAAATGACCCGTCAAACTAGGTATGTAAGCTTCTGTGTCAAAAGTGTGAAAAGTATGAACGATAGTCAGTCTTCATTGACAGGGTAAATAGACTAGGATCAAAACTTTTTCTGGATCTACCTAGATTGTTTTCTCTATATCTTATCATTATGTTCATTTTCGATGTTTAATGACAATGCAATAAGGGAGATTTTGTCTGCTCTGCAACAATTATAGGTCATTTTGCACTATTCTTCTGTGATCCATAAGAAATACTACTGTAATAACATCACAGTTTTGTACTCAACTTTTAATAATTATACTATTTTTGTCGTTTTTAAGTGGATGTCAAATTTGTAAACAATTTACAAAGATATGGTAAATTTGTCCCATTGTGTGAAATGGTCCGTAAATGCTTTTTCATACAAGCTCAATTATAGGCAATTGAATTTGACATTCATATTCCAGCCTATTAACCCCTTCTCAAACAACAACATTTAAGAGCGGTCCAATTTGAAAGCTATTGCAGACAACATAATGGATGTTAAAAGATAGACTTTTTATGCCCCCGATAGGGAGGCATCATAAATTTGACTTGTCCGTCCGTCCATCTGTCTGTCCGTCTGTCTGTCTGTCTGTCTGTCCGTCATTCCGTCCAAAAACTTTAACATTGGCCATAACTTCCTTATTACTTAACATATTTGCTTCATACTTTACCACAACATTCCTTGGTACATTACCTTTCTGTAGGCACATACTTTGGTGACCTTGACCCCTGGATGACCTTGACCTTATGACGATCAAAGCGGTGTCGGGGGCATTGTCATCTTACAGTGACAGCTCTTGTTAAATTGTATAGCCAGGAAATATTGAGACAAAAGGAGAAAATGCTGGTTAACAGCATTTTCTTCTTTTGTCTCAAAGTTCTCTCAAGTATTTCTGCTGGGAGACATCAAAAGCATGTCTTGTTTTGGAAAGGTTAAATGTCCAGTCTATTCTATTGCTCCTAAACATGACCACTCAGCCATTCACTTCCAATTGGCACTGTTGTCAAGATCAACATTATAGACTTGTCAACATTTTAGACTAGTGAATAGGCTATGATAAAAGATGAAAGTTGATATTTAACCTATTACCACACAATGACTCTTTTAGACTCCCCACAAAATAAAGGCTTTGGAAAACATTGTGGAAAATGAAGAAATTGCTTGTGACAAGCAATTTCTTCATTTCCCACACTGTTTTCTACCAAGAAAGTTAAAAAAAATGTTAAATTTTGTTCAATGGAAATTGTCGTCTGCAATGCCTATGAGTTTGGACTGGGCTAATTTTTTTTTTAGGTAATGGGTTAATTACTTTTTTTACTGTATTTGCAGGTATTTCTCCCAACAGACCCACCATATGTTTGGATGGCAGCTAAAATGTGGTTTAACAACGCAGATGCTAATGTTCACCAGTCTCTCACACATCTTGGTATGTATTTATAAAGCATCTCTTACAACTCATCGTGCGTCTATAAAAATCGTACGTCTTCAGAGATTTTTAAAATGTAAAATTTATAAAGACGCACAACATGTTGTAAGAGAGGCTCAAAGAATTGTCTGATCAATTCTTTGCTGTGTGCTGTCTGCGTCGTGGTTGCGTCCACCAAAATCGTATGTTGCATATGCGTGTCGCATGTCTATGCCTACATTTTAGACACAGACCTCACGCAGGAGCATGTACGACCAGTTGTAAGAGAGGCTTAAGTCTCACAGAGTTGGCTAGTGTAAAATTCACCTGAACCTGACCTAAGTAAAAAAAATGCTTTACGGGTAATGTTTTTTCAGCTCCACACAGGCCTTCAGGCCAGCAGGCTATATTGTCATGGTGGTGTGTCAGTTGTGTGTGCGTCCATCCGTCTGTCTGTGTGTCCGTAAACTATTTCATTAAAAATCTTCTCAAAACCTACTGAATGGATTTCAACCAAACTTCACAGGAATGATTCTTAGGTGACCCTCTCTCTGAGTTCTTGTTTAAATACATCTTCAAGAGTTCCATCATATATAGACATGTGGAGCAGGTGCACAATACAGAGCCACTTAATGCTTACGGAAACTATCGCAGGTTCAGGTCAATTTTCATTACCAATTACAGCACCAGTCCTATTTGAAAAAAAATATTGCGCTGACTTGGTAAACGATTAAAAAACAGCAAAAACGATACAGTAAACAGTAAGAGTGAGTTTGCATGATTTAGGGGCAACTGATAACACACTTGCATAGCCAAAACTAGATTTTGAATAACATATCAGTTACCTGATTTATGACCATGTGATCAAAAAAACTTATTTCTAAATGCATCATGCATGAATACAGTCAAATTTATGTTAAGGGGGAATGCTCCAGTTTTTTATAAAAAAAAACCAGCAAAACAAAATACTGTAAACAGTAAGCATGAATTTGTGTGATTTAGGAGAAATTGATAAGACTTTGTATAGCCCAAACAAGATTTTAACCCATTACCAAACAACAAAATTTTAGCCTAGTCCAAACTCATAGGTGTTGAAGACGACAATTTCCATTGAACAAAATCTAACATTTTTTGGTCTTTCTTGGTAGAAAACATTGTGGGAAATGAAGAAATTACTTGTCACAAGCAACTTCTTCATTTTCCACAATGTTTTCCAAAGCCTTTATTTTGTGGGGAGTTCAAAAGTGTCAATTTGTGGGAAAGGGTTAAATAACATATAAGTTACCTGATTTATGACCATGGGAGCAAAAAAACTTATTTTTAAATGCTTCATGCATGTGATTAATACCATCAAATTTTATGCTCTTTGTTAGATTTTTAGTGCACAATTATAAATTTTCAAAAGCAAAACCAAGTACCTGGATATGATTAGCTCCACTGGCCTTCAGGCCAGGCGTATATGGTCATGGCGCTGTGTCCGTTGTGCATGCGTGCGTCCATCCGTCTGTGCGTCCGGTCGTCAACTTTTTCTTTAAAAATCTTCTCCACAGAAACTACTGGATGGATTTCAATCAAACTTCACAGGAATGATCCTTAGGTGGTCCTCTATCAGATTTCTTCAATTAATTTTGATTGAACCAGAAAGTCTGGATTTATCTGCTTGATCTGAATATTACGTCTTGTATTATGTGCCCTTGAAATTGGCAAAATTAACTTTTTTGACCTTATTTTTACTCAAACAACCATAAATATCCACCAATCAACACAATACTTTCATGTTATCTTACTGGCCATAAGACCTTGCATGGGTGTAATTTTCAGCTTCATAGGAATCTTAAATAATGATTTATTTGCCCTTGAATTTGACAAAATTGTTGTTTTCGACTTTGATTTTACACTATTTACATCCACAAATATTGAATAATCAGGTAAAAACTTAAACAATTTAGAAGTTAATCACATCAGTCTTTGAATTTAGACTAGCCTAAAATTTTGTTGTTTAGATATTGGTTGACAGCCAAGATCACCAAAACCAGATCTTGTTTGTAAGGGCTGAAATGCATATCCATAAAATGTTCTTATTTGGTTTTCAACAAATCTTCCAGTATGGAACATGCAGGCAAGTTGACAGAGTGTGCATATTACTAATGGTGGGTTTCTTCTACTATATGATGTGATTGAACCTATTATAATTTGTAATGCAATTGAGCGAAAAAAAATATAATGCTGAGAATTCCTATTTTTGTGGTTTAATCTAATATACAGGGTTGTCAAAAGGTGCCCACATACATATTGTGTACTAGTCTCAGCCATACTTGTTTGGGAAGCTGCTAATGAATTATGTTTTCTGTATATTTTCAGGCTTCACTCATTTATTAATGGAAGGAGTTACCGTAGTTACTCATCGTAATTTGTCACAATCCCACCCCGTGTTCAAGCTACTTGCTCCACACTTTCTCTATCTCATTGCCATCAATACGTAAGTAGTACTACATACCTTGTAATTGTGTCATCTGCAACTCGTTTGTAACCCATTACCACATATTAACTCGTTTTGACTCCCCAAAAGATAAAGGCTTTGGAAAACATTGTAGAAAATGAAGAAATTGCTTGTGACAAGCAATTTCTTCATTTTCCACAATGTTTTCTACCAAAAAAGACCAAAAGATTTTAAATTTCTTTAGCTTGAAAATGTCATCTGCAACATCTTTGAATTTGGACCAGTCCAAAATAATGTCATTTGGTAATGGGTTAATTTAGTCTACCCTAGAATTTTGTTGTTCAAGAGAGTGTAAATGTAATTTACCCAAAATAATTGTTGTTACTTCATGTGACTTGAGAACATAATAACTATATTGTGATACTCTGTTTTTTTACCGGTAATTTACAAAATATTTTTACCAAACACCTATAATTACTCTTTTTCTTTTGTTAGTCCAAATTAAAGTTGCATAAGACATTTTTTTGATAGATTCTTCATTACCTTTAGGAACTTCTGGAGACAGCAAAGATTAACCCTTTCCCAAACGACAAAATATTAGGGTGTTCCAAACTGAAAGCTGTTGCAGACGACTAAATGGATGTTGCCTAAGGTGCAATTTGTGAAAGATAGAGCTCAGAAAACATTGAGACAAAAGAAGAAACTGCTGATTATCAGCAGTTTCTTTTTTTGTCTCAATGTTTTCCCAAGCACATTCTCTTAGGTACGTGAAAACCAGGTCTTATTTGGGAAATGGATAATAATCAGTCTGCCTTGACCCTTTCCTACAAACTCTAAGCGTGGTCAAATTTGAAAGGTGCTACAAACATCAAAACGCATTTTGGTAGATATGGGATTTGTGTACAAAATAGCTGAGAAAATATTGAGACAAGAGGAGAAATTGCTGATTAACAGCAATTTCTTCTTTTGTCTCAATGTTTTCCCAAGCGTTTTCTACTAGGGACGTCAAAACCTTGTTTTGGAAAAGGTTAAGGTGTAGACTGATCTAGAAACATGTAGGTCTCAAATTCCATTATGCAGTGCCAAAGATAAAAAGGTTAAAAGACTTTGTCAAAATGCAGTACAACGTTAGTCACTTATTTTATCATCAAAGCCTATGTTGGGGATGCATATTGCAATTGTCTCCTCAAACCAATTCAAATAAATATCCCAAAAATAGGGCTTGGTTTTGAAATAACAGGGCACTTTATCTTCCCTTATACACTGCTCTGACAAAGCTTGTTAATTTAGACCAATGCTCATTTCTACTTACAGTCGTGGGTTGGAGCTGCTTGTATCCCCAAATGGTTGGGTAGATAAAACCATGAACATTGGAATAAAAGGAATGTTTGAACTCATCAGACGAGGGTATGTATATACAATTTTTCATAGGATTACAGAATGTCCCATTGCCTTGTTGAGGCAGGTTTGGTGTAATGGTAATTAACAGCCTTGGCTTGTTACACAGGAGATGCTGATTCGATCCCTCCTCTCTTGTCTTTCAGATGTGACTTTAACTCTTCCTTAAACGACAAAATTCAAGTGTGGTCCAATTCGAAAAACACTTCTATAGACTAGTCGACTAAATGTATGCTAATAAAGATAGAATTTGTCCAAAATATAGCTCAGAAAATATTAGGACAAAGAAAAAATTGCTGATAATCAGCAATTTATTCTTTTGTCTCAATCTTTACCCAAGCCTATTTTCTCAGGGACATCAAAACCAGGTCTTGTTTGGGAAAGTGTTAAACCAAGGTCCTGCCTCCATAATTATGTCGGGGGCGGATGTGGTGCAGTGGTAACGCGCTGGACTTGAAACACAGGGATCGCTGGTTCGATCCCCCACCTCTCCAGTCTTTCGGATGAGACTTTTAACCAAGGTCCTGTCTCCATATGACCTTAGCTGTTGAGTGGGACGTAAAACTCCATACAATCAACCATATTTATGTCTTTAGATTGAGTAGAATGTAAAACTCCATTTAGTCAATCCTGTGCCTAGTGTTAATCTTCCAATATTCACCTGAGAACCAATCTTGGTCGTTCATTACCTCACACCTTTACTCAATATGAGTATGTGATGAGATAGTCAAGAGATTTTCCGATGCACGAAAAGAAAGATAAAATCTTGTAAAGTGTAATAGTTTGTCAACAATTAAGTTTAACAAACCACTAATGTAACGTTTAAAGGGAGGTAGCATGGCGGGTAATATGTTATGTGCATGCTAGCTCGGAACTTTACACTAGTCTGAAATTCAAAGCTGTGTAGATTACAATTATTACAACCAATGACTGTTTTATTAAGTTCTAGTATGCAGGCCTGTAGGAACAGGGGGGCTAGGGGGGCTTAGCCCCCCAAAGTTGACCAAAAATGCCAAATTTTCGTAATTCTACACTTTTAAATTGTAGGGAAAATCTGAATTAGCGCCCCCAATATTCAGACAAAGGGGCTTCAGCCCCTCCAATATGAAACTGCTTCCTATGGGCCTGATATGTTATAATTATGCTCTATGTATTATGTTTCAGCATCAACATGTGGAGGATGGATGTACATGGCACATTACCTGAAGATCTGAAAAGACGAAAGGTAACATACAAATACTAGTAATAAGCTAGGGTAGGGAAACAGGCCTTTGAAGTATTCAACTCTTACCCATATGATAGATATTAGAATTATCCAAATGGAAAGTAGTTGTAGACAACAAAATTCATGTATATAAAGATTATAGGAAATATGTGAAATAAAGCCTTAGAAAATATTGAGGATATGACTTGTGCTGGTTATAAAAGTAAAATGTCATACAAAAGAGCAATTAACTCAACTGGAAAACATTGTTTCATCTTCAGATAATGCATGTACAGATGCTTGCATTTTAATTTCACATCAGAGAGCATACAATTGCAAAAAAACAGGAAAAATATTAATAATGATCAATGAAACATGGTCTTAATGACTTCAGTAATGGTCTCATTTCCGTTTAATTCATTAAAAATGTGTACTGTTATGTAGCATTATAACCCTTTCTGTATCAATTCAAAGTTTTTTTCGACAATGTACAATAAAGGTTTTGAAACCTTGAGATAATAAAAGGAAATGCTGATGGCCAGAATTTATCCTATCACTTCATGGTAGGTCCTGAGTTAACATTTTCCAAAATGGTAAAATTTTGTACTATTTCAATATGAAGTATATTGCAGACAACACAATGGAAGTTTATGCTAGTTTTATCAGTATATACATTATAGCTCAGCAAAAATTGAAACAAAAGGAGAAAATGGTGGTCACCAGCATTTTCTTCTTTTGTCTTAATTATACCCGCCACAACAAAGTTATGGGGGGTATACTGGATTCAGGTTGTCCGTCTGTCCGTCCGTCCGTGGACATAATTTTGTGTCCTCTTCTCCTCCCACAGTTTTTGACCGATTTTGCTGAAATTTTAGCAGGTTGTTTCCTATCATATGAAGTTGTGCACCTGCAATTTTCATCTTGATCCAGGCAGTAGTTTCAGAGTTATGCCACTTTGAACTTTAGCACTTTTTCAGTGACAACGCGCTAGTGGGGGGTATTTGTCCGCTTTGCGACAGTTCTAGTTTTTTCTAACCCTTTTCTATTGGGGACGTCAAAGCCAGATCACGTTTGGGAAAGGGTTGATGAAAGTTTCTTCTGTTTTCCAGTTGTTTGACCAATCCATACTACCAGGGTATCACTTTAGAGATGATGCACTTCTACTGTATGATGCCATTAATAAATATGTGAAGAAATATGTGGACCTTTACTATGGTAAGTATTCTACAATACTATAAAATATAGGCAAACAACAGGTATTCACAGAATAAACAACATTCCTAGCCTGTAACAAATAGCTTAACTTTCCCAAACAAGACCTGGGCCCGTATTCACCAACGTTTCTAAATTGATTTTCTAAATTTTCTCTTGTCCTTAAATGATGAGTCCAAGCAGCAAGCCTGGCTGGAGCATTACGAACGACTCCTAAACGTAGAGTTTGATTGGGACCCAACACACCTATCCGAAGAAAACCCAGTAGAAGGTCCTCCTATACCAATTACAAAGGAAATGGTGAAGAAGGCTATCTCCAAAATGAAAAGTGGAAAAGCTGCAGGTCCATCAGGCATTGTTGCAGAAATGATCAAAGCAGCAGGTGACCAGGGAGTCGATATGATCCGTGACCTGGCAACATCCATCATCAAGGATGGCAAAGTTCCGTCAGACTGGGAAAGAAGCTTTATTGTCTGTCTGTACAAAGGTAAAGGTGACGCTCTGGACAGAGGGAATTACCGTGGACTGAAGCTAACGGAACAGGTTATGAAAGTCCTAGAGAGGATCGTGGACAGTCTCATTAGACAAGTGGTTACGATAGATGACTCACAGTTTGGGTTTGTTCCTGGAAGAGGCACAACAGATGCTATTTTCGTTGTCAGACAGTTCCAGGAAAAGTATCTAGCAGCCAACAAAAGACTGTACATGGCCTTTGTTGATCTGGAGAAGGCGTTCGACAGAGTTCCTCACAAAGTCATCTGGTGGGCACTAAGGAAGCTTGGAGTGGAAGAATGGATAGTACGTCTCATCCAGGGCATGTACAATAACGCACGCAGTTCAGTACGTGTAGGAGAAGGATACAGTGACGAGTACTATGTAAAGGTCGGCGTCCACCAGGGCTCGGTACTTAGCCCACTTCTCTTTATCGTCGTGCTTGAGGCCCTGTCACGAGAATTCAGAACTGGCGTCCCCTGGGAGGACCTCTATGCAGATGATCTAGTCATTGTCACGGAATCACTTGAGGAGTGTGTCTCCAGACTGCTTACCTGGAAGGAAGGTATGGAGAGGAAAGGACTCAGGGTGAACGCCAAGAAGACAAAGATCATGGTCTGCGGCTCTGGACTGGACGTTTTAGAGAGATCTGGCAAGTTTCCGTGTGCTGTCTGCTGCACTGGTGTCGGCAGCAACAGCATCTTATGCAGTGGCTGCAGAAATTGGGTCCACAAGAAATGTAGTGGATTGAAAAGGATCAAAGAGGACCCAAACTACAAGTGTGCCCGCTGTATGGGAGTTGCGCGACCACTGGATGGTAGACCGCAGACGGAAGTACAGGTTGGTCAGGACAAGCTGGAGGTGGTAACATCCTTCTGCTACCTGGGTGATATGCTCTCAGCAGCAGGTGGATGTGATCAAGCAACAGTGACCAGAGTCAAAGCGGCATGGAGGAAATTTAAAGAGCTACTACCAATCCTCACATCACGCCATCTCACATACCAAACACGCGGAAAAGTGTACAGTACCTGCGTCAGAAGTGTCATGATATATGCGAGCGAAACATGGCCTCTTTCTAAGCCAAATCTTCAACGCATACAGCGAAATGACAACGCCATGGTCAGACAGATATGCGGCGTAAAAACAGATGATATCCGCACCACCAGATCATGTGATCTCCGCAAGAAGCTCGGCCTCGAGGACTTAGAACTTATCCTGAGGGAACGTAGGTTGAGATGGTACGGGCATGTCGAAAGATCTGACGGGGCTATCAGAACAGCATATGACATAAACGTCAATGGGACTCGTCATTCAGGAAGGCCAAAAACAACTTGGAAGCAGCTAGCAGAGAAAGATCGCCAACAATGGAATCTTAAAACAATCGACCCTCACGACAAGGACAGATGGAGGACAGGTGTAAGGACAGCCATGCGTGCAGCGAGCCAGTTACCTGGAAGGGAGCCTACTAACGTGGACCATGCTTCTTAACCTGCACGTTAAACATGAAACACCGATGATGATGAAAGTAGAATTGCATACCAACCATTCAAAGTGGTCAAGACAAACGCAGACAAATTTATCAGTCACTCTGATTGGTTGTATTGTAATTTTATAAAATCAATTTAGAAGTGTTGGTGAATACGGGCCCTGACTTTTACTCTCCTAAACAAATCCATACTACCAAGGTACCACTTTACGTATACATGCATTCTTACCATGAACCATGTTGTACTCCAATAGCTTCCACATGGTCTGTAACAACCATTTCAGAGTAACATGGATGCTGGCTAGACTGCATCTAGGCATAGCCTGACCTTGAAATCTGGCTGTCTCAAATGCTTGTAGGGACATTTTTCTAAATTCTAGCTCAAATATATCCTATATTTCCTGTTTCAGACACAGATGACAAGATAACTGGAGACTGGGAGATTCAGGGCTGGGGTGCTGAATTAGTGAAGGAAAGGGAGAAAGGCGGATGTGGGTTATTGGTATGTAGTTCTGATTATATTTTTTCTCATGATTGTGGTTACCTAAGTCTTTTCATAAACTAGGCCCAGTTTAAGGTTAAGATTTCATGTACAAGTGTCCATATCTCTTTTTAGCTCACCTGAGCATTTGCTCAAGGTGAGCTATTGTGGTCGCTTTTTGTCCTTCGTCCATCTGCCCGTCTGTCCCCCTGTGTGTCTGTCCACAATTTGTTGTTACCGCTCTAGCATCCACAAATATTGACCATTCTTGACCAAACTTGGTCAAAACATGTATGACCATAAGTTCTTGAACAAGTTTGATTTTGGGTTGGATCAAATCAGAAAGTCCGGAGTTGTGTGCCCTTGAATATCAAAAATTGCTAGTTTTGACGTTGTTACCACTCTAGCATCTACGTATTTTGACCAATTTTGACCAAACTTGGTCAAAACATGGATGACCATAAGCTCTCGGAAGAGGTTGATTTTAGGTTGGATTTGATCAGAAAGTCCGGAGTTGTGTGCCCTTGAATATCAAAAATAGCTAGCTTTGACCTTGTTACCACTCTAGCATCTACATACGTGGGTCATCCAATAAATAGTGAGACTGTTCCTATAGCAGAAATACCTTGACTTATTTGCTTTCAAAGTTCATATATTACTTCAATATAAGACCTTCTCTTTTTAATGACAGAATTCAATCAGTGGGAAAGTCTTTTAATTTCGGTTGCTAGGCAACCAGAGTTAATGTGCCACATAAGCCTGGCCATGTCTTCTTCCAATGCATTTAAATTCTCAAAACGCACACACCGCAATGATTCTTTTCACTTAGAACAATGACCAAAGTATAGGGAACTTATGCACCGAAAATATTGAGGTTGTACTAAAATATTCCTATCATAGAACATCAAAAGTGACGTCACCCTACCTGACTTTTGACGTCATGCAGAACAAAAGTTGTATGTTCGTGCAGCTTTGGTCGCTTTTTGTAAAAGACAGATCTCAAGACAGCCATTAAAACATACAATAATACTTTACATTGATTGCTTATCCAGATATGAGCAATTTTCAGATGATATAGGCTGATTTACATGACGAAAACCGTCATTTTTGGATATTTTTCTTTACTTTTCGCTTCTGTTTACATACCAGACCTGGGTTGGTTCTGCACACAAATCCTTTCGTCCTTAAACTTTGGAACCCACCAGAAAACAGCTGTGCATAACAAAGCTTTGTCCAAAATAAATTTAAGTAAGATTTGAAATATCTCCGTCCTAGTATTGCCCTAAAATAACGCAATTTTTATACATGCACATTTTGTCTACCGCCAAGCCACATAAGACGCGTCCACGTTACAATTGTTTTGGTCACAGGAAGTGACGTCATAAACGTGGCGTAATAACATAACAACATTTGGTGCAATTTTTCTATAGCTAATATGTTGGGCCATGTAAGTGCCAAGTTTCATTAAATTCTGTCAGACAGTTTTTGAGATATTACAACAGTCTCACTTATTATTGGATGACCCTCGATATATTGACAATCAAAACAAAGCTTGGCCACAATGTTGGTCACCATAAGCTCTTGGATGAGTTCGATTTTTAGTGTCATCGGAGCAGGAAGTCTGGAGTTATGTGCCCTTGAATTTGACAAAATTGCTATTTTTGACTTTGTTTACACTTTAGCATCTACATTTATTTATTAATCACGACAAAACTTGGTCATAATGTTGGTAACCATAAGATGCTGGATGAGTTAAATTTTCAGCTTGATGGGATGAGAAAAAACAGAGTCTGATCTGGAACCATATTGGGTTCAAAGACCTTAAAAGACCTTTTTTAAAGATCCTGACTGATTTATGTTTGTATTTTACAGGGTGTACCAGGTAATGGTAGTTTCTCGTCAAAGGACCAGCTCTATATAGTACTGACCAGTATCATCTATACATGTAGCGTGGCACACGCGTCTACCAACTTTCCACAATATGACGAGTATGCGTTCCCTCCCAACTACCCAGCATACATCACGGGTACACCACCAAAAGATAAGGTAAAGTATTTTTGTTTTATTACTCGTTATGAAAAAAGGCTTTTCAAGGGCAGTTAGCCCTGTCCCACTTGATGATGCGTTTTGACGCCCCACAGGATAAAGGTTTTGGAAATCTTTTAGGGAAATACAGAAATTCCTTCTGACAAGCAATTTCTTCATTTCCTACAAAGATTTCTACCCCAAAAGACCAAGTAATGTAAAAGTTTATTCACTTTAACCCTTTCCCAAACGGCAAAATTATAGGGTGATCCACTTCAAAAACTGCCACAAATGACAAAATAGATGGTATTATAGATAGGATTTGTGTAAAATATGATATAGAAAATATTGAGACAAAAGGAGAAACTGCTGGTTATCAGCAGTTTCTTCTTTTGTCTCAATGTTTTCCCAAGGGTTATCTAATAAACACGTCAAAACTAGGTCTTGTTTGGGAAAGGGTTAAATTGTGGTAGTTTGGCTCCTGCGTCCACAAACTTTATGATAGTCTTTACCAATGTGGAGGTATAAGTGCAAACTTGTTTGTTAATGTAAATGCCAACAGATTTTACATGCATTACAGTAGCTGATTATCAACTATTGAATGTTATTCAAACTTTGAAAGATTTTTTCAAGGTATAATGAAATTATTTTCCAATCAACCTGCCCTGCTTATGTCTGAGAAAATTGCCATCCAAAGGTCGGATTGATTATCTCATGTTTATTCAGTGCATTTCTAAGATGTAATTACCATTTACATTCTAGACTCCATTAGAAGAAAGCTTGATTATGAAATTCCTGCCAGACAAGCCCACGACCTTGGATGTAATGACTGTCACGAAAATACTCAGTCATAGAGGCACCAAGAGTTCATACAGTAATGCCTTTTGACGCCCTACAAGATAGTGGCTTTAGAAAATATTGTGGAAAATCAAGAAATTGCTTGTGACAAGCAATTTCTTCATTTCCCACAATATTTTCTACCATAGAAAGACAAAAAATATGTTTCATTCACTTGAAATCATAGTCTGAATCTTTGAATTTGGAAAAGTTATAAATGTTGCTGGTTGGTAATGCATGAAATGTCAATTGCAGACTCCATTAGAAGAAAGCCTGATTGTGAAATCCCTGCCAGACAAGCCTACAACCCTGGATGTAATGACCGTCACAAAAATACTCAGTCAGCGTGGGACCAAGAGTCTGGGTGACTTCGAGGTCCAGTATATCTTTGAGCCAGAGGCGAGGAAAATTGTTGATGAGTAAGTCATTGTATTTTGATCTGTCAAACTATTTATACTTGCTACAGTGTATCTTAATGATGTTTAGATATGCACCTTGCAATACACAATTGAGCCAAGATCCGGAAAGATATCCCTTAAGACATTTGAGACCAACACGGTTCTTCATCAGCCTGCATATACATGCAGGCTGATTAAGAACCATGCTGGTCTCCAAATTTTATACTTCTTCATGACTCGTAGCAATTGCGAGAGTGCAGCGTGGATACCTGTCAGATTCCACTTTGGCTCAGGCTGCTCTGGAATCATGGTTGTCTCAAATGTTATATAGGACCTTTTCCAGATCCTGGCTCTAATATTTTGGATGACATTATTTATTTCTTAATAATTTTCATTAGAATTGATGCTATTTTTTACCCACCTGTCCCTCTTTTGCATGTCATGCTTCATGAAACTGTTGTTCAATACCTTTATTGCCAAAAGTAATTATGTCCTCATGAATCAGTACTGTAAGATCTATACACATATGGCTGCTTTAAGTTGAATCCATTGTAGGCATATTATATGTTATCAGGTTTTGAAATCCACTTCTTTTAACTTACAGATTCCGTGAAGACTTGGCGGAGATCAGTAAGACAATCAAAGAGAGAAATCTAACGCGGAACCCACCCTACACAGTTCTTGATCCAGAGACAGTTCCTAACTCCATTAGCATCTAGACCCGCTTAACCCACACTACATGATGAGGCCTAACACGAGAAGGCTTCGGAAATAATTGTGGAAAATGAAGAAATTGCTTATGACAAGCAATTTCTTCATTTCCCACAATGATTTCTACCCAAAACGACCAAAACATTTTAAATTGCATTCACTTGAAGTTATTGTCCCCAATGTCTTTGAATTTGAACCAGTCTAAAGTTTTGCTGTCTGGTAATGGGTCAAGTTTTCATTTTCATTATTGTACAAGAATCCATTATCCTTTTACATACATATATTTGGTTGCAATTTCAAGTCTCCTCAGGAGAAAGGTATGGGAAATCATCATGGAAAATGGAAATTCCTTCATTTCCCGTAAAATTTTCTATCAAGTGAAACAGATAAACATAAAATTATTGTCTTGAATCCACTTCTTCCAAGTTAAGCCAGTCTGAAATTTTCACAAAGTTTTGTGTACCGGTATCTCAATCAAATTTTAGACTAGTGATAAATGCAAGCTATTGCAGAAAACAAATGAATGATGCAAAATGCTCAACAAAACAAATGTAAAGGGATAAAAGAGGAAATGCTGGAAGTCATAGTTTTATCATATCATTCTGTCAATTTATTCTCAAGTAGTGCAATTTTTCATTTAATATTTACACAAACAAGACACTGTTTTGGTGTATTTTCAAAGAAATAACTTTGGAAATCATTGAAACGCAAGAATAAGAAAGCTAATAATGAACATTTTCTACTGCCTCAATATTTTTTTGTGCTGTATTGTAAGCAAATTTTATCTGTATCAACCTAAACTAGTTTGACAACAACAGCTGTAAAAATGGTGCTGTCTAAATTTCAGTTCTTTAGGCATTGGTTCACACATATGAGCCGGGATCTGGAAAAAAGTCCCTTAAAACATTTGAGAACAACATCGTTCCAGATCAGCCTGCGTATACACTCAGTCTGACCAGGAACCATGTTGTTCTCCAATAGCTTCCTCATGGTCTGTAGCAACCATTTGAGAGTAACATGGATGCTGGCTAGACTGCATCTAGTCACAGACTGATCTTGAAACATGGCTGTCTCAAATGCTATAAGGGACGTTTCTCCAGATCCTGGCGCAATTATATTTTACATGGCTTCTTTTGTATTGGTGCATAAAGATAAATGGCAAGGAATATTTCTCCTCTACACTTAAATGGCAATGTCCGAACTGTTATTTATCCTTTTCCCAAAACTACATGATTTTGGACCAGTCTAAAGACATCCAGAGGACTAAATTGATGTTACAAAATACACAATATTAAAATATCATGGCATGTAAAACAATAAGGGAAAAGGAGAGAAAATCTGGTCATCAGCATTTCCATCGTTTCCCTCGATGCTTTCAAAGGTCTGAAAAGAGTTCTTTTAGAAATACAGTGTAAAGATTTTCTAATGTTTTAACATTAAACAAAAACATTATTTGTTATACTGTTAAAGATTTGTTGTATATAGTTATTTTCTTTATTATTATATTATTGTCATAATTATTATCAATATATTTTTTCTAATTCTATGTTGTAATTATATTGTATATTAACATTGTTTTTGAAAACGGTTGCTAAGTTACATTTTCTCATAGAATGCAGTTTTCACACACAAATATTTAATTTTGCACATTTCTGGACAGTCAAAAAGAATTCACCACATTTTTGTTCAATTTAAATTATCTCTCATATTTCAATCATGAAAAAAAACCATTGAGAATATTGCATGTCAGTGCTTCAAGATTATTCATTGGTCGATTTTTGATGCCCCAGTATTGAATATTGGGGGCATTTTGTTTTACTCATATCTGTCTGTCCGTCTGTCTGTCTGTCTGGAAATTTAACATTGGCCTTGTCTTCAAATGTATACCCTTTTGGGGGCATCAGTGTTTCACAAACACATCTTTTTTATATTTAAACAATCACAAAGTCATTTGCTATGAAATATCTCCCAAACGGCAATATTTTAGGGAGGTTCAGGTTGAAATTTAAGCTGCTACAGACAATAGTAAGATTTGTGTACATTGACCCTTTCCCAAACAACAAAATTTTAGGGTGCTCCAATTTGAAAAGTGAAGCAGACGACAAAATGGATGTAATTAAAGATAAGATTTGTGTAAAATATGCCTCAGAAAATATTGAGACGAAAGGAGAAACTTCTGGTTATCAGCAGTTTCTTCTTTTGTTTCAATGTTTTCCCAAGTCTTTTCTAGATCTATTAGGGACATGAAAAACAGGTCTTGCTTGGGAAAGGGTTAAGTATACAGCTAGTAACAATGAAGCAAAAGAAGGAGATGCTGTCGGTGTTTTTTAGCTCACCTGAGCACAAAGTGCTCAAGGTGAGCTATTGTGGTCTCTTTTTGTCCGTCGGCGTCCGTCCGTCCGTCTGTCCACAATTTGTTGTTAACACTAGCATCCACAAATATCAACCAATCTTAACCAAACTTGAGCAAAACATGTATGACCATAAGTTCTCGGATGAGTTTGATTTTGGGTCAGATCGGACCAGGAAGTCAAGAGTTATGTGCCCTTGAACGTCAAAAATAGCTACTTTTTAATTTGTTAACACTCTAGCATCTACAAATATTGACCAATCTTAACCAAACTTTAACAAAAGATGTATGACCATATGTCCTTGGATGAGTTTGATTTTGGGTCAGATCGGACCAGGATGTCGGGAGTTATGTGCCCTTGAACGTCAAAAATAGCTACTTTTTAATTTGTTAACACTCTAGCATCTACAAATATTGACCAATCTTAACCAAACTTCAACAAAACATGTATGACTATAAGTTCTCGGATGAGTTCAATTTTGGGTTAGATCGTACCAGGAAGTCAGGAGTTATGTGCCCTTGAACATCAAAAATAGCTACTTTTTATCTTGAACACAATGTTGGAGACCATAAGATCTTAAATGAGTTAGATTTTCAGTCTGATCTTTTTCAGAAAGTTGAGAGTTACGTGCCCTTGAATTTGACAAAATTGCCATTTTCGGCTGTTTTTGACCTCATTTACACTCTAGAATCTACAAATATGAATCAATCAAGACAAAACTTGGACACAATGTTTGGGATTAAAAGATCTTTGGTCATTTTGATTTTCAGTCTGATCTGATCAGAAAGTCGAGATTCACTTGCCCTTGAATTTGACAAAATTGCCTTTTTCAGCTGTTTTCGCCCTTGTTTACACTCTAAAATTTACAATTATTAATCAACAAGACAAAACTTGGACACAATGTTGGGCACCATAAGATCTCGGATGAGTTCGATTTTCACAACGTAATTGACCATAAGTTCGTTTTCAGTCTTAAAGTCGTAAATATTAAATATGAATTGAATTGAACAAAATTGTGGCTCATATCATTTTGGTTCAGGTGAGCGATACAGGACCATCATGGTCCTCTTGTTTTCTTTTGTCTCAATATTATATTTTTCTAAACTTTTTCCATTAGGAACATCAAAACCAGATATTATTTGGCAAAAGATTAACACTTTCGAAGTGGTTGCAGTTGTTACCTTAAAGTGACATTTCACAATCATTTTTACATAAATTTAAAGTAAAATTTATGTAAAAATGATTGTGAAATGTCACAAATAGGCTGTTGGCGTACCGAAAACTGCAGAGGTCATATTTGATGGTTTAATCAATAGAGCTCGGCATGGAGAGTAAATAATTATATGCCTACGATCGAAGCAATCTCCGAGCAGAGTTGTCGTTCGTTACACTCACCATACATGTCTGCAACGGGCTGGGCGGTTGAATGACAAGAATCTTGTCAAACCGAGGAAAACGTGTATTATCACTGTTTAACTGTTTCATGTGTAACATAATAAAGTGGACAAAGAATTGATGACTCCGGGTACATTTGAAAGTTATTATAACTGATGAAATTACCCATATAAAATGGAACTATTTTCTCAAGCCTCCTTACCAATGGCAGGAATTTTGTGCTAAAAATAGACTAGGTTTACTGTTTTGTTTTGATAAATCGTCGGTGTTGTTATATAATATCGAATCTATGGCTTGAATCAAGTCGTAGTTGCGAGATTTTATAACAACACTTACGAAATAAAATTGTTTGTCCGAAATACGCCGCGGTTAGCTGGATAAAATCGTTCCCTATCAGAATGAAACGTACAGGAAATTTGAATGAATGACATCAATTTAAAAAAATCAAATTATTATTGTTGGAAAATGATATTAAATTTTAAGCAACGTGAAGTATGATATATTTTGGACTTCGGAAAAGAAAAATTATTTGTTATTGCCATTTTGATGTGATAGAAAGTGACGTAATCTAGCAGATGATGACGCAATACTCTCTGAGGCAACCACAGAGGTGAATGTAATGAATGAACCGTGTGCAAGAGAGTGCGATCGAAGCTGTCCATTCGGCGTAGGTGAATCATTATACAAAAATTTCACTGCATTATTGAGAGACGAATAGCATAACTTCTGTCAAACTTCATGAAGAACATTTGCCAAGCAACGGATAGAACCAATGATCCCAGGATAATGTCGGACGTTATCGGCTGCACTTCCAACCCTCTCTCTAATGACAAGATTTGAAAACAGTTCTTGTTTTGGAATGTGTTGAGGATGTCAAGTAGCCTATCACATTAATTTGGAATGTGTAAAAAGAAGTATGAGAAGTCGGTAAAAAAAGCGAAAATTGTTCGCGGTAGGGTAAATATTGAGCTATTATTATGTAATAAAGACAAGTTTGGGTGTTGATCGTGGACAGATTTCAATTAGCCTAGCCCCGGTGATTCATGAATGGATCATATAAACAGCTGAAAAGGGGGACACAAAACAACAAAAATAACAAAGGTTACGTGTAATAACATGATAATTAATGAACTCGTTTCTCGTGATGATACACAAATGATAAAAGGCAAGGGGTAGCGAACTGGGTATGCTATTCGCTGTGAAATTAAGGCAATAGACTATACTTTCTTGACGCAAACCTTAGAGTTTCTTGCCAAACAAGAATAGCCCTTAGGCTAATATTAAAACAAACAAAAGGGTTAATAGGCCCTACACATGTCACATGTGTGAAACCATTGCCATTGATAAATTTGCTAATAGTTAGCACCTTCTTGTCAAAAGATAATAAAAATACCATGAGATAAATCTAATAGACTATTGAATTAATATAAAGTTTAAATTCTAATACGTTCCTTTCAGCAATTTCTCCATTCTTCCGATATTTACCCTGTAATAGACCTATCGCCTGTAATTTCAAAATGTATTATATAGTCTAAATTTCGCAGTTTGGGAAAGGATCAGTATTATCGACTTTTCATAATTGACGCGATAAGTTAGCCCGTATGTAAGACCGGAAGTCGTTTGACCCATATCCCTAGCAAAAACCCCTTGTTTTCACTAGAGATACGGGCCCGTATCTCTAGTGAAACATGGGGGGTTTTGCTAGAGATACGGGTCCGTATCTCTAGCCCTCATAGGCTAGAGATACGGGCCCGTATCTCTAGCCACTTCCTTAAATTTATTCTATCTGAAAGAGCATCTTTTCTTATGAAAATTCTGATAATGCCAAGTCAAAATATTGGACCGTTTACGAGAAATATATATTTTTGTGCTGAAATTAAACAAATTGTTGTGGACAACAGTTCAAATTTTCATAGAATTTGTTATTTCTTTCTCAAATTTGAAATTTCGGAAAAAGTTAAATGTCCGATTTTTCTGTCATATAGCGACTTCCCCAATCGATACTTAAAACACGGAATTCGTCCTCAGTAAATGTTAGAAAAAAATGTTAAAACAGTCAAAGAATAGGTCGTAAGTGAATTAGGAATGTGCCAAAGAACGGTTTAAGTTTGTCTGTATTACTCTTACGATCGAGAAATGGATAAAAACTGAGACTTCGCTATATGACAGAAAAGTCGAACACATTATCTTTGTCAGACACCTCATGCTCTAGATTGGGGGCGGAGTCAAGCCATTGATGACGTCAATCCGTGGCAATTTTACGGAAATTGCCGATCTTTATTTTCTCGAAAATCAGTTTTTCAACGATGTAAAGAAAAGCAAATAAAACATTTAAAACAACCGAGTTTGGCGGATCTTTTATAAAACACGTTAATTTAATGATTTTCTTCCAATATACGGTGCAATAAACTGCCAAGCTTGGTAGCCTTTAAAGGCGTATTCTCACTTATAAATAACAACTTCGAAAAACTGGTAGCATTTCTATGCATTAGAATAAACAATCTTTGCATCAAGACATACTTTTAAAAAATGAAATAAATGTGAAATGTCACTTTAACCCCATTATTTAATAACAATTATGTGTGATCAAATCAAAAGCAGCTTTATAGAAAGGCCTTACTTGATAAGAGTTAAAATGTTTAAACAACTGGTTTGTTTTGGCATTTCATCCTTTTCACATAATGCTTTTGAAAACAAAGAGAACCTTAACCTATTCACAAAATGTCGCCAACTTCTTTGAATATGCAAGTTTTGGTATACTTTGTGGGAAAAAGACGAAATTACTGGTCTTTAGGCTTGAATGTCAACATCATGTATTTGTTTATAAACCAATCAAAACATGAAAACAAGAAAAAATATCAACAGCGTTTATGTTTTATATTTGTTTTTTCTTCTTTATACAATTTAACTTTTTCAGAATTTTACTTACAAAATCAACTAGAAATAAAATCTTTCCGAGACCTATATTTGTGTTGACTTTTCTTACTTCAATATAACGTTTAAACCAGATTAATCCTTTCCCAAACAAGACCTGGTTTTGACGTTTCTTATAGAATAGGCTTGGAAAAACATTGGGACAAAAGGAGAAACTGCTGATAACCTTTTGTCTCAATATTTTATTTGTGGTATTTTACACAAATCCTATCTTTATTGACATCTATTTGTGGCAGTCCATCTAATGCGTGACGTCTGTCCAGATTCTCTGCTTCAAACCGAATTCAAATCGGTCCGGTATGAACAAAGTTATTGAAGATATTCGGTAATTATTGCATCACGTGATTATCCACCGTGTTCTCGAAACTTGGTTTTTATGGGTTTTCCAGAAGGTCGTTTTAACCTATTACCAGACGGCACAATTTTGGATTTGTCAAAATTCAAAGACGGTGCAGACGAAGTGAATCAAATCGTATTTCTTTTGTCTTTTGTGTAGGAAAACCTTGTGGGAAATGAAGAAATTGCTTGTCATAAGCAATTTCTTCTTTTTCCATAATGTTTTCGAAAGCCATTATTTTGTAGGGAGTCAAAAAGAGTCATTTTGTGGTAATGGGTTACAAGGGCGGATCTAGGAGTGGGGTCAGGGGGTCATGCCCCCCTAGAATTGGCCAAAAATTGAATTTGACTGTATAACTTCTTATTCAATGCCATCATTTGGGCTTTGACCCCCTGGAAAAAATTCTGGATCCGCCCTTGGGTTAAGAGTGTTGGGTCACGCATACTTATAGGTAGTCCAAGCTGGTTGCGATTGTTAATGGTAGCAAATGTAAAATCATTCAAAGTCACTTTTCAAGGTACAGCATGGCATAAACAGTGATAAACTATAGAAATTACTTCATAATGTTTAAAGCTACATAAATGTTACTGAAATATTGCTTTGTCTACTAAATTATGCCTTTGAAACATGTTTTCATTTCAATTGGCGAGCGAGTCGGCCATCTTGATTTTGTTCATGGCTGTTGGATATTTGGTTTGATTTGAATAAAACAAGATAAAATTTTATTTCAAAATTATACTGAAGTGAAAAACAATTGATTTATCTTTCAATCCATGCCATTTTTAGATCAAAATTTCGATTTTAGACATAGTAGTTTGAGGGCTAAACATCGACGTTTTCCGCATGGCGAAAGTGCTATATACAAAATGGCGTATCTGATAACACCGGACAATGAAATATGTTCGGGCTTATAAATACTAACTTATAGGATTTCTGTTATGTTCACTGAATACGGTCAACAAACGGTCTTTTTCGACAACTTTGTCTCAAGTTTATTTAGTCGTTACCCTGTGTAATTTATTTTAACGAAACATTCTTAAACATGAATTTAGTTGTATTGCACGTGCAACACTAGTACTGCTATTCAGGCATATTTTACCGTCGTCAGTTCAAAATGGATTTACAGCAAGTCTGTCGTCTTAATGTTCAACAGGTTTTGTTGGGTCTGTGGTTCTTTGAAGTTACAGTATTTGTTTATTTTGTATCGATATATGAGACGAAAGTTTTTGTGAGCTACGCGATAAAAGAGGATGAGATTCGAACTGGTAACTCCCTGGACCTGTGGCGCAATATAGAGCTCGATCCACCAGATTTGTATGACACAAGCCCTGGATCTAGATCAATGTACAGACACGGTAAACCGCTGGATTTGTATTATGAAGTCAGTAGTGCAGTGTCTACGATCAATTATACGTTCCCATCAAAGAAACATTCGGGTCTCTCCGTGAACTGTGCCGAAGTGTTCCGATTAGGAAAGTTTACAAAATATGTTGAAATGAATAGAAATCAGATCTCAGTGTTTAAAGATATCAGAGAGAAAGTTATAGAAGCCGAATTCGAAGATTGTGATGGACTAAAGACTAACATGGGTTACGTGTTGGACCCTCTGATGGAGACTGAGCGAGCGTTCCCCATAGCATACAGCATTATGGTGTATAAAGACTTCGCGCAAGTTGAGATGTTACTGAGGGCCATATACCGGCCACAGAATGTATACTGTATTCACGTCGACTTGAAATCAGACGAAGACTTTCATAGAAAAATGGCTTCTCTTGCTGGTTGCTTTCCGAACGTGTTCATAACTAGACGTTCAGTGAACGTCACGTGGGGATTGTTCAGTGTTTTAGAACCAGAGTTGATATGCCTGGAAGAGTTATGGGCCTTGTCGGTGAAGTGGAAATACTGGATTAATCTGACTGGTCAGGAGTATCCGCTACGTACGAACTACGAGCTGGTCAGAATCCTGTCAGCAATGAACGGTACCAACAACATAGCGGGACGCAGGTGAGGTGTAAACTTTACGTATTCGATTTTGACCCTGTCCTAAACGACAATATTTAAGTTGGTCCGTCTTCAAAGTTATTGTAGAAACCGAAAATAATTTGATTATCTATTGTCAAAACTTCGTATGTTCATGTTTAGAACAGTTAGAATGCATTTGAAGGAAATGGGAGAGTACGCAGCCTTCTGGTCATCATTTTTGTTGTTGTTGGGATTGCGATGAAGTCCTAATCGACCAGGGACGTAAAACCAATGTTTTTAGTGCTTTGATTTTGAAATTAATATTTTCCCCTTTTTTCCTTTACAGTTATTTTGAAAATATTGCTTTTTATACAATCATTTCGTCTGCAGTATGTTTGAAATGGCAAAATACCACATATTTAAATGGTCTTATATTTCTGATCATTTATTGTCTGACTGGCTTACCATTCCAGAGACCCAGTAGTATATAACCGCATCCAAAATGCCGGGTACCCACCACACAATCTGGACCCAGTGAGAGGGGACGTGCACGTGGTGGTATCAAGAGCCTTTGCTGACTATATCCTTCATAACCAGACTGCTAAAGACGTGTTACAATGGTCCAGAGATGTGAAACACCCTGATGAGATCTTCTTTAATACATTACAGTATAACCCCAGTCTTCAGGTTCCGGGATCTGTGAAAGGTATGTAGGCTACTAAAGCATATTCACATATGTAACACGTCACGCTAAAGCGGGCCTTCCAAGAAGTATGAAAAGTATTGAGCCTAGTCAGTCTGACTAGGATCGAAATTGTTCAATCTACGTGCACTGTAATTTTCTGGAGTTAGATTGTATGCTCTTTTATTATTATGTTCATTCTTAAACTACGAAATCAGGCTGATGCCTGCAAAGTCTGATCCTTATCAAAAATTTGGAGTCATTTTGTTCCAAGAAGGTCCCTTTCAGCGCGAAGGGTCACAAATTGATAACTGTCTGTCTGTCCGTTCACCGGATAAGACGAATATCTTTTCTGAAATGTGGCTTCCACCACTGGGTGGATAATCGTTAATCTACGACAGATGAGTAGTTGTTGGCTGACAAAAAATATTGCGGTAGTACACCATTGATAAGATACAAGACATGAATCCATTGTTAGGTGCTCCAGTCACCATAATATGAACGAGTTACTGTTTCTAGATACTAGTAGTCCGTGCCTAATGGGAGTTTACCCAATGTCAGAATTTTTGAGACGATGTCGTAAACATTCGTCGGTGAAACGTATTGTAATGTGTACGAATAGATCGAATACTTTAAGAATGTTAACGACGTCGCACGGAAAATTCCGACATCATAATTATGATCCCTATTAGGGGTCAGTAGACTACCTTGAATGGCGATAAATCCCATTAAATCATTTCTTAAAGAACCGAGATCATGACGTCGCCCGCTTATTTTGGGACATCGCACGAAAAATTGCACCGTCATTTGAATTTCATTAGAGATGGGCCACCTTAGCAATCTGTCAAATTCTTTGCACATCTTTTCCAGACATGGTTGAGACTAGCGTGAACATCGCCCCATATTTCGCGCGGTTCAAGAACTGGTTTAATGAGTGGTACTGTCACGGGAAGCAGGTGCGCGGTATTTGTGTGTTCGCGATGGGTGATCTCCCTTTATTGGCGAGTAGGGAGGAACTGTTTGCCAACAAATTCCACATGGACCACTCACCCGAGGCCCTCTACTGCATGGAGGAGTTGGTATATAATAGGACTGTCGAAGAATACCTTGGTGTGTTGGAATTCAATGCGTCTTATTACAAACACCGATGAAAAGAATGGAGGTCCAAACCCTTTCAAAAGACATTATCTATTGGAAAGATGCTGCAGAGACCAAAATAGGTGGTAATGAAGAAATTGTTTTTGTATAGCACTAACAGGATATTTAATATTAAGGTAAAATGTGAAATTATAGCTCTAAAATATTGAGCATTCAGCATTTTCATCTTTTACCTCAATATTTTCCGAACCATTTCAGTAAGGGACGTCAAAACGAGGTATTGTAGATATATGCGAAAAGATTATCTTCCTCGTGATTATGTCTAAATAAATGTTGAAACTGACACAAAATCAGATGAGCACGAAAAAAAAAAAAAAAAAAACATTACATGTTTGTTTTCTAGTCTATCAACCAAATAAAAGTATCATTTTGAACAAAGCGTCACATTTCTTCACATACGTCATAACCGCAGCTTTTTATAACCTGCGGTTATGAGCTTTTGGAAGAAAAGCAGCAAAAGACAGTGTATAAACAAAAATGTTACATATATGATATATTTTATTCTAAATAAAATGCTGAAATTATATCCATTTTCTGAAAGATCCTCAATGGAATAATAACGTTTGTTCAACTACTTTATGGTGCCACCAAAGCCAAATTCAAACTAAGAAGGCATATGAATTTATTTACAATCGCTTATTGCACATCACAAAGGTCGGGAAAACATACATTGTAACTGTCATCTAAAGCAATCTCTCATCTTGGCCACCGATAACTTAACCGTTGAGAAATGCGATGAAACGAAAGAAGAAATGTTCATTATTATTACTTCTCCTTTCGGCACAATACTTTCTGTGTCATATCGCACACATACCCGATATATTCCGTATTAGTTAGTCAATTGTACAATCGTCAACAGCAACAATCATTTTGAGGTAGTCTAAAAATGAGTCTTTATGACCTAGATCAACCGAAGTAGCCGAGAAGAAATGCTGTTAAGGTTGCCAACAAAAGGGCAAGTACGTTTAGGACTTTGGACCATTTGGCGTTTTGTTCCAATGACGTCATCTTTTTCCGTATCTCAGCTTTCTCTTCACTTGTTATATGGTCTTCGGCTCTATCCACTGTTCCGCACAACCAGTTACGGAAATATGTCTTCCAACGTCCAATACCTGGAAAAGAAAACAGATTAGGGTAGTCCACCCCTATGGAGATTCGCGTGACATCGAACTTATTCGTGCGACGGCGTAAACATTTAGCGGTGTAGCGTTCCACCGCAGAATGTTTACGACATCACCCTATTGAGTCCGGATATGTAACGACGTCGCGTGAATCTCATTAGGGATGGACTACATTAACGCTAAGTATTACTATAAAATCGTTTGAAGTACGCGTTTATTCCAAATTTAATGTACTTACAATCACTATTCACTGAAAATTCGAATTGTCGCTTTATTTGTGTGTGTACCTAAATAACTGAATAATATGAGGAACCAGTGCTTAAACTTCTGGAAGCGCATTCCTGAATGCATCTACAATTGTTTTGCATATTTTTTACTCGTAGTTATGCTATAAACAATCTTAAACGTTTACAATATGAATAGGAAAATTTGATTCAATTAAGAGCACAATGCTAACAAAACCGTTTACCTGTTTCACTACTAGGTTCTTCTATTTGCATGTTGTTGGGCGTGGCTGATTCTTCATTCACATGATATACGTCATCATCCTCGTCATCGGTGAGTTCCGGTTCCGGTATGGCGCGCCGTGTCCACCACGTGACTCGATATAACTGAAAATAGTTAGTTATTTAATGAATGTCTTTTAAAAACATGGTTCTTTATCCTGTCTTTTTAAAGTATTTCGTCAAGCTCGCTGAGGGGAGCCCAACATAGCTTCCATACTTCGAATGTTCAAGCATTCGTGCGTTCGTCCATATGTGCGTGCTTCCGCATTATTCTGTTCGAGCAATATCTCCCAAATTGTATATGCTACCAACTGCAAACTAAATATATCCAAGAAGAGGTGCCATTTGCAAGAACCTTTAATCTTAGAAATTTTCATACAAATAAGATGTAATTTATTGAGACATTGTACAAGAACATCCATTTCTCGACATTTACAAGTGTGTCCCAAATACATATATATTCTTGTTAGCTTTGAATGTAAAATCGCAAGTGCTAAACAGTAGACTTGACAACCACACATAGTTTTAGATTATATTTCGTCCTCGACATGAATCGATTGATCAACATGACACGAGTTTTTCTCTGAAAGCGTAGACCTGTACTTATATTGCATCTGAGTTTTGTTTCTGTTTTACGCCTATTTACATATTGATATACTTACTTGATAGCAAAGGAAATTACATTAACGATATACCTAGGTACCGGTATTGTAAAATATGAGTGACAGTATATCGATGCTTTTCAAGAAAAACATCTTGTACGGCAGCTGGTTGGTTGCAGTTACGACTTTTTTGTTGAAAAGTGACAATGTTATACCTGTGCATGTGATCTTGGTTGTGTAAAGAGACTAACAACAACCATGGCTATAGCGCTGACACCAGCAAGAATAATGGCGAAATGAAGAAAGTCCACCTTTGACACTATAGGGAAGCGCTTGTCCTCATCACCGCTTCCACAGTTAGGGGCAGGTATAGCAAAATCCAACCCCATACGGATTAGACCAATAACTAGGCCGACCATCAAACCCCAGAACGCTCCCTGTAATATACGGCAACGTTTAGTTAATCCAATGATCAAAAGAATACAGGGATAAAATAATGTTTTGGTTGAAAAGATTGTATAGGCAAAAGTGTAATTACATTCTCTTCATGATTAGAATAAAACGTTTTCGAGATCTAAGTTAATCATCACTTTTAGTTAAAAAAAAGTACACAATTAAATACAAAAAGGTTTGAAATACATGTTATAACCAAACAATAAAACATTAGATGACTTGCCTGTTCAGTAGTCCGTTTCCAGAAGAATCCGAGCAGAAACAGCATACACCATGGTACGACTAGATATGACTTTACAGCTTGTAGATAGAACCAGAGGATGCCACCTTGTGATTGTTGTAAGATTGGCAACCATAAAATACTGACACCACATAATATTAGAATTGTTAAACGCCCTACTATCATGAGCTCTGTTTCTTTGGCTTTCTTACGAATCTGTGTCCAGAGATCGAGGGTGACGATGGCGCTCGCACTGTTGAAGATGGAAGTCAGTGAGCTCATCAAAGCAGCCAACATGGCCGCCAACATTACTCCACGTACACCTGTAAGTGAGCGTAAAAGATCAGTTGCATTACTTATGTTTAAGTAATCCCGGTTTCTGAAATAGACACATGTTAAACAAATTCGTGGAATATTTGTATCTTTATTTACGATGTCAAACCAAATTCATAGATAAAATCTTTTGATTTACAAATTTTAAACGCCATCCGCAAACCTGAATGTCAAATATAAAGTGGTGACCCCTTTTTTATTTTTTATGGCACTGTCGAATATAGTGGACGTAATACACTGCATCCCTAAAATGTATCCTTATTCTTCACATTTCTCAAAGAACAACAACACCAAATCAAAGGTACATGTACACTCAGCTTTGAAGAAATGAATCAATTAATTCACCAAGGCAGCCAACATAACTCACATAACAATTGAAGACTAGGTCCAATGTCAAAAGTGTGAGATGCATCAACTATGGACAGCTTGCATAATTATCGCAGATTGTCCGGGAACGATATAGTTTGGTTAAAGGGGCCCATTCTAGGTTTTTATGCTTCCGAACTGTTCGGGAACTCATATTTGTGCACGGAAAAACAATTTGCAATGCATGAAAACCTCAAACACGGCGAATAACCACCTTTCCTTTGCTATAGATCAATCCTTTACAAGCGTGTTTACACATTCTATTTTTCTTCAAAACTAGACAAGGTCAAGGTCAACGAGACACACCTCCGTGGTATTAACACACCGTACAACCGGCTGTGTCGATGACTGTGACCTTATTTGCGAGGGATTCGTGGAAATGTTTATTTTGTACTTGTAAACACTGAACATTTATACGCGTATTTATCAACTGTAGAATACCAAAGACCCTTTCGTTAATTTAAAAAAGTTAATTCATTTGACCTACCATGCACATGACACCAGATTCCGAATCTGCTTTCGCAAACTTTCGACGCAGTCGGTTGTACGGTGTGTTGAATCTCGCTGAGCACAGATGAAGTACCTCTGACGTAATTGATTTTTGAAGGTTGGGCATATGTAGCCGTTACAAAACAAAAGCAAGGACAATAAAAACTGGCTGCACGTTATTAATTAACTTGGATTTAAATACTTGATAAAGCTTGATGAGTGCTAAAAATGGACGTAAGTGATCTACCCCTTCAGGTTGGTAATTTCATACGTTATTTCTGGTTTGTAATTATTGTGCCATTTGCATTTTCGACAGCCTAGCTGGCCCCCCTTTAATAAAAAAATATACATAATAAAAAAAGTTTAGCAACAAAATGTAAATATATGTAGTAACCAAAATAGTTTTGCTTTAACACAAAATCAAACGTTTACACAATAGATTATAACTAGAGAACACAAACAGATGAATTTTATACCGCCATCGCGTGCATCTCGCACTCCAGGTGCGCATTTCCGGTTTTCATGTCTGCCATGGTATTCATGTGTATGGAGCATAATTCTAGAAACATTTAAGTGTGAACATAATTGTCTTTGCCCAGCATAAAAAAGGCCACTAAAAAGAATTTTCTGCAACGCTGTGGGACTGCGCCATGGACTTACGTTAGAAGGACGTTGTATCGCTAATGTGTTCCAACGTGGCAGAACCGGCGATAAAGATGGCTTTTTTGAATTTTGCGCATCTCAAAGCATAAGTAACAAGTTGAGGATGCTATGTGAGCCAATTTGTGTGGTTTGAGATAGTCCCGGTCAAGGACGTCGTAGAAAAAGGCCACGAGAATTTTGTAACGTCACGGCAAAGATGTTCCATATCAACACCAAAACCTCCGAGTGGCTTCCACAATAATTTCAACATAGAGTATTCACACTTGCCATCCGTGATCGTCTCCACAGATGAACGGTTACTGGACGTTGACGATACGTTGTAATTTCCCTGACGCTACACCATGAACGCACCAGACTTGACTGGTATAGAGTCCTAAATGCTTTAAGCCAAATTAAGCGTATACAACATTGATGTACTCCCATTATCATCCCTTTCTTTCTGATTTGTCACCCTTAGAGCACATACGGTGCATTTAAGGAAGACGTGTGCGTGACCGTACTGACGCGAATGACGTTCAATCTCTTGAAAAAGTAGTGAATGTTGATACTGTGTACAAAAAATTTAAGTGGATTAGAAAACGTTTCACTGCTGTTCTTGCTCGAAAATGGCCGCACAGTCGATACCGAATTCTATAGTAACTTTTTATTTTGACCCCTCACCTACGTCAAGACAATGTTTCTAACACTATATTTAACGTTACCACAAATCGACCTTGAATGTTGTGCGTAAATGCATATGCTAAAATGTATATAACGGTTGTGAAATAAATATCACAGAAAAAAACATGTTTTCAATTAACAAAGTCAGTGTTGCTAAACTTTTTTTACATGGTATATATTCTAAAGGTTTGTGGAAATTTTATATTACTAGACAATGTTTTTTAATAATTTCAATATCCATTTGCCGAAATTTGTCTATTTCTTTATGACTTTATTTATTGTTCAAAATCCAAACTGCAACGCTATGTTCAAGCCATAAAGAAAGCCGAAGTTATCTCCCTTCAACCCAATGCAAAGCTACTGACAAATGCTCTTAAGTCTTACAGAGTTTTCTTTTCATAAGAACTTTTTATGACTAATAATCGGAACGTTTTCATTTCTTTATTTTAGTTATATCACTGTGTTGTAAGTTGTACGTTAGGTTTGTGCAGTCATTCAAAGATGGCGACAACAATACAACATGAGAGGTGGGTGTCATAGTTTTTCACCGATAAATTTCTTAAACGATCGTATCTTGCCTTGATACTGATATCATTATACAGGGGAAATGTATACCTATCAACGGTTCTATATATCAAAGTACCAGTGTTGTCCTATCGTACTCAGTCGTTGTGCAAAGAGAGCCCAACACGGCAAACTTTTTTCGAAGCGAGAAAGTTGCCCTTTGAAGGATGATTACATAGTAAACAGCGAACTAGGGAACAAACTATTGCTCTAACTTGGATGTTTTTAACATGCTCTTTTCTATGGTTACCGTTATTTTACACAAAAATGTCCAGAATGACCACAAACTCTGTGTTTACTAAATGGCCAAACAACGGTGTAGTCACGGTGAAAATATGCAGACACAACGGTGCAGTTTCTGTGTTTAATGTACGGTGTGGTTATATTTTCATAACAAATTGTGAACGGTGTAGACATAATGTAATTGTGAACGGTGTAGACTTGAAGTAATTCAAAACTTATTTTTCTGGAATGATAATATTGTAATGTTTAATGATAACATTTTCATGGCTGGAAATTACGTTTTACAATTACTACCGAAATTTTTCAACAATTATGTTAATATATGACTGACTTGTAAACGCTTCGCAGTAAAGAAGGTGACAATATGTCTACAAAATATACTGTAATCAGAATAGAGACAGAATCTAGTTTCTTCGCTATTTGTCAAAGCAATTCCGTAAGGGTCAAATAGTAGAAAATACCAAGAATCTGCCGGCGTCTGTTTTATTTTGTCTTTTATTTTCAGTTCCATGCTGTTCACTTGTTACTGCTGTCATTTCGAATGAAATTTCGAAAAAGGTTGTGAAGCATTCGGAACAAGACCATTCCAGCCAGATATTAAAAGTGCGAAGGAGGGAGATCAATGATCTGACAGGCCAAAAAGGTTTGAAAACTCCGAGCTTTAGTATAGTTTGAGTTTATTTGGGTATTACGCCGTTTTCAACTACCAAGGGAACTTTAGTATAATTCCGGATATTATCAAGAAGTCAGACTAGGACATCATCCCCATTTGCGAGCAAAGAATACACAAGGTTTTGGAATTAACAATCTTTCTATCGATTATATACCCGATTTTGTATGCATGAGTCATGTACATAAAAAATTACGAAGTTCAACACCCCATAAAGTCGTTCAAAAATATCCGACCCTAATTCCTGATATTTCCATCGGACGTGCTGAAACAGATGATACGGATAGGGACTCGCGAGACATGGAAATAATGGCTGAAATGAATAGTTTATTCCTAGATGTGATTAAGTCATTGAGAAGCATTGATCAACTTGGTAATTGGTTATCTTTCCATAACATGGTCAAGGAAGGTCGGTTCCCGATGGAAAACATTTCATTTCATTTGTTTATGGATGTGTGTATGCTCTACTCTCTTGGAAGTACGTCAATGCGTTTTACTCCAATAGTCAAACGGTTTTGGCGAATATGAAATTATCTTTTTCATTGCAAATGGTTACATTTTATGAGTGGGCCCAAAAAATCTTGGTCAGAAAATTGTCAGTCCGGAAGTTCTAAGAGGTTAATTACGTCTGAAAATGCTAAAATAAATTTTGCAGTTCCGTAATTCTATTTTCAAGACTTGATAACTTTAAGTCGAACAAGACGAAAAAAAAGCCCAAATGTTTATGAAACAAATTTATTATTTATGTTTTTTTTATTTATAATTTATGTTTTGTTGATGGAATCCTTTATTTTGGGTAAAATCGGACTTATCAATGAGGGGTCAAGTTGAAAACAAGATACATGTCGATTAATAATTATCATACTCCATGAGTTGAATCATTTCATTAATTACAAAAATTGATTGTAATAACCAATTAAAACAGTTACAAAGAAAAATTCAAAGGCAAAGCCGAAATTTCGAACCTACAAATCAAATGAACGGATGAAAAAGAAACTTCATGTGCTATAAATTGACTTCGTATCGCGTATAAAGTATCAAGTATAATAACACATCAGAAACCAAAACATCTATATACATGTACACACTGCATCTTATTAATTTATTGTTGATAGTTATTTCATTTATCTTTAAAGTTAGGTAAAGTAAGTATGAGTATCTATTACTGCTACATTGTACCAGTAATGATATATTTGTCATACTTATTTCAAACGTTCAATGCTAATCAGTTGAACGCGTATATTGCAGAATCTAATGGAAATTTGTTAAATCTTTTCCATGTCAAATTTCTCCTCATACATCGAGTAACAAACAGATTACTGGGAAAATAATTTCCTGCAAACGCAAACGGCGAAAGCTGAAATGCCTAAAAATAGAGGACGTTCCAGAAAAAATGGATATATCGCGTTGTCAAGTCTAAAAGCGAGACAGTGTATTCTTCAATCATATGCTACATTATCAACATAAACTTTCTTGAAAATGGTGTGTTAGTTCTTACCGAAGAGGAACACGCGCTAAACAGTTGTAAGATGCTTTCAGTGCCAATTCTTAGCTTAAAGATTTTTGTAAAATATTATGTGATTAACTTAATTATGCTAAAATGGCACACGTTTACTATAAACTTGTAATACACAACAAACTATCTCATTGAATGATTTGATCTCTTTTAGATCAATAAGCCCTCAAACATGTACATAAGGGCCTACACACTTAATTACAAGTCTTTACTACTACATTTTCGTAACACGTATTATTTAACGCAATTTGAGAGTAACGCGCGACGTTCAGACGTTAAAATAACGCCGACGTCATGTTACCAAAGGTTTAGCAATAACTGACGCAACGTCCTGACCATTGCAGCCACATCGTATGGTAAGTCAGTAAGCAGTGTTCTAAAATGAAGTTTGCTACATGTTTTGTTTAATACTTTGTGATGGTATTCCTTGTGATTATCATGTTCGTCAGATGTTAACTCAATAACAAATAACGAAAAATGTCTTCCGAAAATTAAATTAAACATACATTGAACTGTTTTAGGCTTAGATGAATGAAGAAAGGAGGAAACGGCATATTTCCATAGAATATGATCTGCTAGCTGTTAGAGCTAGTTCGCCCTATACAACATACCAAGTCTACACCGTTCACAATTTGTTGTGAAAATAATAACTACACCGTACAGATAACACAGAAACTGCACCGTTGTGTCTGCATATTTTCACTGTGACTACACCGTTGTTTGGTCATTTAGTAAACACAGAGTTTGTGGTCATTCTGGACATTTTTGTGTAAAATAATGGTAACCATAGAAAAGAGCATGTTAAAAACATCCAAGTTAGAGCAATAGTTAGTTCCCTAGTTCGCTGTTTACTATGTAATCATCCTTCAAAGAGCAACTTTCTCGCTTCGAAAAAAATGTCCGTGTTTGACTGTCTTTACACTACGACCAACAGCGATAGGACAACACTGGTACTTGGCTATATAGCACCGTGAATAGGTATACATTTCTCCTGTACGATGATATCAGTATCAAGACAAGATACGGCCATTTAAGGAAATTATCGACGAAAAATTAAGACACCCACCTCTCACGATTTTCCATGGACGCCATCTTTGATTGACCACACAAAACTTCCGTACAAACTACACAAATCTAACGGACAGCTTACAACACAGTGTATATAGTATCACAAGCACTTTCGGTATAGGTATCTTACCGTTTGGGAGAAGACGTAAAACTAGAAGTGGATAAGCTAGATTACTACAACCGGCTTTATTGCCACAAAACTCATCACATATATCAGGGTCGGCACAAGCTATATCCTCTGAAATAAAAACAAATCTCTGTTGAAAGTTTTAAACTTAAGGCAAGAAGGGCCTAATTAAAACACCACTTTCTAGCCATACGAAATTTACCAAATTACACGCACCTGTAAATACACTTCACATAAGTTGATTCACCGTGTCGGATTTCAAGATTATGCTTCAAGAAGAAAATAATTCAAAAATATTATTTTACTCCATATTCATATGCAAGGTATTTAATTTTGAACATTCAAAATTCTAAACCGTGCAAAATGCTTATGTTTATATTAATGTTACACAGTTTAGGAATTACTGCCACTTTTCAAATTTTGCCGCTGGCTCTTTGGTGCTAATTAGGCCCTTCTTGCCTTAAATTGGGTCATTTTACTGTGTGATTTGCATTTAAATGTGTGCCGGGATCTGTAAAAGGTCCCATTTAGTATTTGAGAACAGCATGCGTCTGATCAGAATTTGCATAAGCACTGTCTGCTCCAGATCCATATTGTTCCCAAATAGTTTGTTAATAACTTGTACCAAATGAAAGAAAGTAGCGTATATCCTTTTTGAACTGAATTTGACCAGATTCTGATGTGGAAACTTAAGTCCACCAAAACCATCGTCTGAAATTGTCTACCAGAGCCGAAGATAAGAGGGAGTGAAAGCATTTCAAATTGCAACATTTTACTTTTTGTTGATTGACCCATTTGTAGTGCATTCTCATTGGAATCGCCCTATCGAGACGATTCCAAAGATTAGGCCTACCCACAATGTAGTGTTTGGAATTGAAATAACAAAGTTATCTCCCTTATCTATTGCTCTGGCCTATGTACCTGTATAAAGAATCCGGCTGATCATACCCGGGATAATGAACAACAAAAACCCAAACAGTTTGAGAAAAGCAGCCAGAAGTGTCCCAGCTTTGGCATGACCCATGTTCTTTGCAGACAAACATCGCTGAACGATGATCTAGAATAAACAAGACAGAAAAAATGACACAAAAACCACTATGATGTAAATTGTAAATTATGAATTGGTGTAGGTCACGATAAATGACTTAGCAGAGCATCTCTAGCTATTTGCTAGATATGCTCTGCCTTGTCAAGTATCGTAAGCTATTCATGTTAAGTTCATTTGTCATATTTCAACATCGTAATATTACCAATTGAAGAAAGTCCCTTACCTCCTTACAATTTACTAATTTCTCTGCCTACAACATAAATTATATAGCCGAACGTTTTCATTCAGATTAAGTTCGTCTATTTGGCAACGTTAAATTTGGGCAAGGATCTGAAAAATGGTATCTTAAGGCTTTCTCATCCCAACATGGTTCTAGATTAGCCTGCGTATACACGCATTCTGATCAGATAGCATGTTGTTCTCGAATAGCTTCGTCGTGACCTGTTGTAACTGTAAAAGAGCAGCATGCATCCAATTCAGACTCCATTTAGACAAAGGCTAATCTTGAAACATGCCTGCCTCAAATGCTATAATAATTTTAAGTGTTATGCGAGTAGATCCATAGTTCATATATAATTATGAGCCAGGATCTGGAAAAGTGTCCCTTAAGCCTTTTGAGCCCAACATGGTTCAAGATCAGCCTGCGTATTCACGCAGTCTGATCAAGAACCATGTTGTGCTCGAATAGCTTCGTCATGACCTGTTGTAACTGTAAAAGAGCAGCATGAGTATCTGCCAGTCTCCATTCAGTCAGTGACCGATCTTGCAATATGGCTTCCTCAAAAGCTATAAGGGCACTGTTTCCAGATCCTGACTCAGTTGCATCTACGAACAAAGTTCGCACCTGGTCCTGACACCAAGTAAACAGTCCCAGGGTTGTGAGTCCGAACACCGCGCCCGGCCAGGGTATATCGCCCTTTACTGGGTCTCTCCAGATGTGGAATGCGTCATCCCTGGGCAGCCCACATTTGTACAAGTCTGCGTTGTTGAGAGTATAGTTGGCCGCGGCGAGGGGGTATTGGTCCAGCATGCCGCTCCAGCCACCGACCTTGTTCAGAGCTGTTGAGGAGAACATTCGTACACTTTGTGTTTACCCTTTCCCAAACTACAACATTTTGAAGTAGCACAATTTTAAAACTGCTGCAGACAACAAAATTAAGATCTATAAAGATTGGATGAGTGTGGAATATAGCACAGAAAATATTGAGGGAAAAGGAGAAACTGCTGGTTATCAGCAGTTTCTTCTTTTGTTTCAATGTTTTCTCAAGCCTTTTCTAATATGGACGTCAAAATCAGGTCTTGTTTGGAAAATGGTTCAGACAAAATCGTTGAGATATCATTTCATGATGTTTTGTCACTCATGTTCGATGCAGGCATACTGTTACTGAACCCTTTCAAAACAGCATAGGAGTAGATCAAGACAGGACATAAAAATACCATAGCACAGACATTATACAGGCAAAGTTTCTTAGCAAAACGACTTTCCCATGGTTGGTGTCACAATTAGAATTTGTTTGGTAAAGGGCTAGCGTAAATGAGCTTGTTGTCAAGTAATGTCTGCGTACTGAACATCAGTTATAAATGAAATACATTGTACAAACAAGACATTGGTTTGAAGAAACCCGTCTTTAAAAGTACATATGTTTGGAAATTCATATTCAATTAAAAATTAAAAACTTTTACAAAAAATCACGAATTGATGTCACTGTGTGCCTTATCTTAACCACTATTATTTCATATTATGTGGACATTCGTAACAGCTTTTAACTTTAAGCCGATAAGAACAGAGGACAGTGCTACATGTACTATGACATTTGATAGATTGCGACATCGGACTATAATGTGAAAGAAACGTCAAATCTATATTAAATATCCGTCAAGTTTTCAAAAGCAATAAGTGTGATCCATATTATCAAATTTATTACAGTCACCAAGTTTGGCAAGCAATCAAAAATGCATTTGTCGTACGATCGTAGATAATATGGGTCCATAGGTTTTGATGTGCCAAATTAAAACACATTTGGCAAGTATCGTGGCTTAATTAACAGGGAACGATTTTATCCAGTAACCAAGACGTAGGCTAACTTCGGACAAAAATAGTATTTCGTACGTGTTGTTATAAAATCTCGTAACTACGGCTTGAATCAAGCCGTACTTACGAGATTTTATAACAGTATCGACGGTTTATCAATACATAACGGCAAACCCAGACCATTTTTAGCGCAAAATGCATTGCAATTGCACTTACACAATGATGTGACGACGATAGCGCCACCTATCAGTATAACTGTCTGTAATGTGTCTGTGTAGATTACTGACGCCAGGCCGCCTGAAACAATGTGAAGAAAGGAGCAAATCAAGTAAAAATGTTTCTCAAACATCATCTTTGAATTATTCAGCTTAAAAATTGACGACAATGACAAATATACTGCCACAAAATGCAAAAAAGATGTTGGTCTATACAACAGCATAGAAATCGTTGAGATTGAAGGTCAAATGTGGAAAGCAGAATTTTCGTTATTTCCCCCAATCCTTTCAATTAGGTTTCAAATTTATATCGACTTATTGATACGTTTATAGAAATGAGGGCATTTGGAAAAAAGTTTGTATGCCTATCATTTCAGCTATTAAGTTTTGTCCTTATTTCATAATATCAGCAGATCATGAATCGTTCATGGAAGAAACGTGATTTTTATGACTTTCCCGTCATGCTCTATAACCCTTTAACAAACTTTACTGCTAAAGTTTTAAAGACGATACAGACGACAAAATAATTGTTGATGAAGAAAGATTTGTCTACAATATTGTTGAGAAAGTACTGAATCAAAAGTAGATGCTGTAATCGTCATTTTCTTCTTTTTCTCGACGTTCTCTCAAGCATTTTCTAATATGGATATCAAAACCGATTCTTGTGGAGAAAGTGTAAATCTTGGAAAAAGATAAGCAATGTCAAAACAAACCGTAAAAAAGAAAATTTTATGTAGATCTAGATAAAAAGTTAGACACGAAGTGGAGGGAAAGTCAACAGCATGAGCATCTTATCACGTTTATAATTTTAAAAAGTACACTCCTTGTCTCGACTTCCGATAACTCAAATTTCTTCTTGATTTAGTTTTTGCCATGTTAAAACAAAATGGACCCTTTTAACCTATTTTATCCGTTCATTAGACTAGCCCTAGTCGTTTCTGTTTGCTTTATTTGTAAAATGGTGTATTACTTGCTATAAGACTTGCCTCTTTAATCCAAGTTCATTGCTGAACAGAAAGTATTCTAAACTAGGATGTCATTTAAAAAGGGCATTAGCTTTTATACTATAACCTTAATACTAGGGTCTAGGCCAGATTACCCATTCATATACAGTGACGCATTTTGAAGATCCCAATATTAGTATGGTTTAGAAATTAAAAAAAAAAAAAAAAATGAGAAACATAATAAAATGATGATAATCAGCACTTCCCCCTTTCCCTCAAAGTTTTGTTTGCTCTACCGTTGAGATTTATACACGAGTTAGCATTAGTTTTGTCGTATGTAATTACTTGAACCGGCTTTAAAGCTACTATTTCCCAGATTTGGACCCAAAAATTGTCAAATACAAACGAAATATACACTTTTTAAGCTTTATATGACCTGATTAAATGATTACGAGAAACTATTGAAGCAACGACTCATTTTTTCGCAATTTGATACCAAATTCATGAAGCGATGTCGAAAGTAGGTCAAAACAGTAGGACATGCGACTTTCTTAAATGACGTCACAACATACATGATGACGTCATATTGAAATTTAAGTATGAATCTCGTTTGAATCATGGTCCGCGCTGTATGCGCATGCGCAACAATTTAAAAATAATTCTAACCCCATCAGTGATGGGGTTGAATTAAGGCTTGGATTCTCCCTAAATTCAGCTATCTGTCTTGTAATTTCGGCTCATTCTCTGTCTGAATCGCATATTATTAACCATCCCGAGGTGGTCAACACAAAAGTTTTGTATATTTTTTCAAAAAATTTCATTTTTTTGCAATTAGACCATCTGTTACCGTCGCCCTTTAAATATTGTAGATTGGGATAGGGCAAAACTGAGAGCACCAAATAACCACTGTTTTATTGTGTGCTCATATAACAGTTTCTGTCGAATAAAAAACGTCCACACCTTGTTAATCATCCGGAGCTGAAATCGTACACATACACAAACCTTGCAAATGCTGGTCTTCAAATGGTCTGCTTGTTGAAACATACATGTACATGCAATGCTATTCATTTAGCTTGACAAGAGGTATAAGATATATTGTATGTTACCCATCACATCAAGTTTAACCCTTTCACAAACGGCAAAATCTTAGGTTGATCCACATCCCTAACAGCCACAAATGACAAAATGGATGTTATTAAAGATAGGATTTGTGTAAACTTTGGCACAGAAAATATTGAGACAAAAGGAGAAACTGCTGGGTATCAGCAGTTTTTTCTTTTGTCTCAATATTTTCCCAGGCCATTCATATCGGGGACGTCAAATCCACGTCTTGTTTGAGAAAGGGATAAAGCGGGCCATCCAGGAAGTCCCTAAAACCAATATGGACTATTCGACTATGCAAAATATCGCATTTGGAAACAAACATATAGTATAAAGGTAGAAAAAATTCTTTTAGATTAAAAAATCATCTAAGAGTGAAACGTTCCGACCTAAGCAGGCTGCGCCGTCCGCGCAGACTGACTAGGTCGTATCTTTTTACATTTATTAGTGTTCGACATACTGTTTGGACCAATGAAATTGCAGTATAGTTTGAAATTTCGCCGCTCTATTTCGCATAAACGGACTGCCGGCTAGTTTATGTGACGTCTATACATAGCCACGCCCCGTCTCCAATGAACCGCTAGCGAACACTAAGTCAGATATAGAGTCTGTATAGATCTAGTAGATTCTACGCGATATAAACATTCAATGCGCTGCGCGCATTTGAATGTTTATGTCGCGTAGAATCTCCTGTCTAGCCACTGTCTAATACATAGAATCGTGGTTAAACTTTACCTGCAACTGTATAAACTGCTGTAACAGCAAGGATTGCAAAAACGCATAAATACATGTTCCAACCGAGTAACTGCTGCATGAATATGGCACCCGAATAGATTTCCGCCTGGAATTTAAAAAAAGAGCTTCGCAAAGCGGCGCATATACGCCCGAGAGGGGCTTGTCAGTAAAATTGGCAAATTTTAATTCAAGGGCAGATAATTCAAGAACGAAAAGAGTTATCTGAATTGCGCAAGTGGTGTGAAGAACTAGACACCATGGAGAATCATTTTGGCAAGTTTGATCAAATTCGGATCAAAACTGTTGGAGGAGTTGCGCACACAAGAAAATGCTAACGGATGGACAGACGGACGGACGATCCATCATTTCAGGATTAAGTGTTTTTTTCTTTGATCTTTATGTAGAAAAGTGCCACATAAAATGGCATGATTTAAGTGGTTTTGTTCTTTCTTTCATATAAATAATGGACGGATTGAACCACATAAACACCATGAGGTTTGCCCGGACAGACAGACGGACGGACGGACAGACGGACGACCGGTACCATAACATAATACGACCCTTCGGGCGTATAAAAATGAACCAGATAGAGTTCATAGATCTATGGCTTGAAGTACGCACTTCATAGGGTTGATTATTTGGGGTTTAACGTCTCTTTCAACTACTATGGTCATATCACGCAGCTGGAGAGCCGAACCATGGATTCCTGGCTAGTTTGGTTACAAAAAGACTGAAGGGCAAAGTTGAACCAGCCATTTAAAATATGAAAGCCGTAGCGTCTGCAAAACCTTGCTTTTGTTTGTACGTCAAACATTTTTTTCAAAAAATCACTTCTTCTAAAAAGTTACGTTTAATGATAATCATTTATCGTCGGTGTTATTGCGAATCCTCGTAACTACAGCTTTGAGAATGTTTGTTATACAGTATGTTTAACTATATGTGACCCGTCACGCTAAAAGGAACATCATAGGAAGTGTGAAAAATATCGACCTTAGTCAGTCTGCGCAGTCCGCGCAGCCAGACTACGGCCGAAACTTTTCACTTTAATGTAATTTTTCTAAATCCGGAATGTTTCCCCTATCTTACTAAATGTTAACTTTTTCGCATACGGGATCTGGTTGACCTGTGGTGAGTCTGACAAGTTTGTCATAATTTGGATTTTTGGAGTTAGGATAAGGTTCCTTTTTATCGTGACGGGTCACATATATTTGATTTAAGCTGTAGTTATGAGGTTTAGCAAAAACAGGGACGATATGTAATAATAGCTTGTAAGCATCATAGAGTACCACAATGGAGCGGTTTGCATGGATGGAAATGACTTACTGATATGTTATGCAGAATGTATTCTATCAGGGCCAGGACGGAGGCATACAGGCGTATCCTTTTCCCACCAAATCTTTTACGCAAATACTCGGGCATTGTGTACGCCTGAAAGGGGCAAACCATACTTTCGTTAAGCAGAATTTATTGAACCCTTTCCCATTCAAGACCCTTTTTGACGTCTCCCCAGAGAAATTGTATGGGAAAATATTGAGGCAAAAGAAGAAAATGCTGATAAGAAGCATTTTCTCCCTTTGTCTCAATTAAGTTCTGTGACATATCATACACAAACCATGTCTCTTTTAAACACATACTTAGTAATCTACAGGAACTTTAAAATTAAGACAACATATTTTTGTTGTTTGGAAAGGGTTAATTAAAGGTCAATTAGAGATATATTTAACCCCTTATTACAGGAGGACCTTTTCAACGCTGCTCAAATTAAAAGCCCAAGAAAATATTGTGGTTAATGTCGAAATAGCTTGTAACAAGCAATTTCTTCATTTGTCCCAATGTTTTATTTTTGCCCAGAATGACCAAAATAGTTCAACTTCCGCTTACTTGCAAGTATCGTCTGTTTTGTCTTTGAATTTTGATCAAAATACCTGCCTTGTTTTGTCTACCAGTAGACGGTACATAGGAAATTATATTCCCAATACAGAGAAACGGGTGAAGACATTCTGAATTTATTATTCTAAATGCAAACCCTATGTTGTATGTACGCATTTGAATCGTAATCGATGCCAGTACCCACGACATAGGGTTTGGTGACCAAAAATGGGATATCACAATTTGAAAATTCTTCGCTCTTTCTATCTGTAGCTTTGCTGAATATTGTACCATAAAATACCAGTTCGTTATAAGATACTGCAACGTTTTAGTAGTTTTTAAATTTTGAATATTTATCTAATATACTATTTAAAACAAATTAAAGCAGTTATGGATACTATGTAGTCTTTATGCCTTCTGATGAAATTGCATTTTTTCAATGTCAAACCGTGATGTCACAGTTGAATTCATGAATATTCATGAAACATCCGCAACATTTCAAACTGTGATAAAAGAAAAACAGTTTTATAGATATTTAATACGGGTTAAACATTTATTGCCTTGCAACAATCGAGCAACGATTCTTCATGCACACAGCTTCAAGGCTCTAACAAATAAAAGGGTCTGGTTCAAAATTCCATTTGTTACCATAAAAATGGACAATGCAATGCTGAATCGATGGTCCAGATATTTTTGAGGGTGTTAAAAATGTTCATACCATTTTTATTCTAGTTTTAACGCTCTTTAAACATAATATACTTTATGATATGACAAACAGAAATAAACAGAAATAACCATAACATTTTACAATGTAAAATAGTTATAAACTAGTTATAAACTACAATGTATAAAACTTTGACCACATTCTGTAAATCAACGATTCACAATTAAACTGTACCTGAATAATTCATGTTAAAAAGTCAAAGATTTGAAAAAAATGAAAGTAAAGACGAATGATGACAAACAGTCTTTTGTTCCTGTTTCTGCGATGTACAACGTAACGACACAAGAACGTCAGACGTGCAATAGTTCTCTCTTTTTGTCAAACTCGGAACCAGATCTGGCTGAGACCTGGTTTTGACGTCCCTTAAAGAAAAGGCTTGGGAAAACATTGAAACAAAAGAAGAAACTGCTGATGATCAGCAGTTTCTCCTTTTGTCTCAATATTTTCTGAGCTATATCATACACAAATCTTAGGGATCACCCTAAAATTTTGCCGTTTGGTAATGGGGTAATAAGGTCATACATGTAGATTTCTTACCCCACATGCTATATAAACTGGAACAAACACCCATCCCAACAGAATGAGAAAGTAGATACTCTACAAATAGAACAAAATATATGCTGTAGCTCTTCATCATCATCATCATCATCATCATCATCATCATCATCATCATCATCATCATCATCATCATCATCATCATCATCATCATCATCATCATCATCATCATCATCATCATCATCATCATCATCATCATCATCATCATCATCATCAACAACAACAACAACAACAACAACAACAACAACAACAACAACAACAACAACAACAACAACAACAACAACAGCAGCAGCAGCAGCCACCACCACCACCACCACCACAACCACAACCACCACCACAACAGCAACAACGTAATCTCGGATTGTTTAAAGCTGTAGTTAAGAAGATTTTGTTTAAAGTAGTGATTTGCTGCCACCAACATGTATTGTTAAAAATGCCTTGTGTTTAAGTTTATCGTTTCCAAGTTATATCATTCTTAGAAAACTATTTGAATTACGCTGAAAACTGACATCATGAAATTACGTGAAATTGTCTTAGGATTGAAAATCTCAAAGCGCGACACACGTTTTACAAGCAAATATATAATCATAACGAAAATCAATGACTAAGTAGGCTCCCTGTCGTGTATAGATCACAATTATAACTTGACAGAGCAGCCCTAGCTAACAGTTAGGGCTGCTCTGCCTGGTCATTTATCGTGAGCTATACCATGTACAATACTCACGTGCCATTCATAAATAGCTACAGAAAACCCGTTCGCCGCTGCAGTTCCAGCCAGACCAATGAACATTGGAGCTCCAATATTGCTGGCATATATAGAAGCACCAATCTAAATTTTTAAGAAAAAAATAAATTTAACAATAAAAATTGTGTGATAGATCTCTTTCGTTGTAAAGCTATGTAATAACCACGCATTGCTTTCAGAATATCATTATTGTATTTTGTACTGAACATGCACTACAATGTCATTTTAAGAGTGAAATTATCCGAAATCGACTTCTGAATGTGATATATCTTCGCTCTGTTCCATATTTAAACTGTTAAAAATGACATTACTTAGTTCTAAGTCAAAGATCTTTGAATATTCGCTTACCGGTATCCAATGCATACTTTTGCCCGCTAAAAAGTAGCCAGTTGCACTTCCCTTGTTTGGACGGCATGTTGACTGAAATACATGATCATAATATTCAAAATATATCTCCATATCGTCGGTGTAATTGAAAAACCTCGTATCTACAGATTAAATCAAGCTGTAGATACGGGGTTTTGACTAAACACCGACGATATGTTACACGAATATTTTAGTTTGACAAAACTAATTATGGGTTATGTTTGAAAGAAAAATAGAAAAGTGTTGGCTAGAAGAGGACATAAAAAAGTTGTGTACGCCGTAGCTAAAATATCAAGTATGAAGAAGAATTACCGATCATCATCACTTTCTGATTCTAATCAACGTTTTCAAAATTTAATTCAATGTCCTTTCCGCTATCAGCAGGTTTTGTATGGAAATTTGTTTTTCAGGTATTTGAACTACTAACGTACGTTAAAGTGACATTTCACGGTCATTCTTTATAAATGTTACTTTTATTTTTATCCGAAAGACCACATTTCCTTATGAAAATTCTGAAAATTTCAAGCCAAAATATTGCGCCGTCTACCAGAAATATATATTTTTGTGTTAAAATTAAACAAATTGTTGTGGACAACAGTTCAAATGTTTATGAAATTTTCATATCTATCTCAACTTTAAAGGTGTGTTTTTCGCTTATCAGCAACAACTACAGAAAACTGATTGCATTTATGTTCATAAGAATAACCAATCTTGACATCAAGTCATACTATAAAAATTGAAGTAAAAATGAAATGTCCCTTTAATCTGTTAGGTCTGTAGATCTATGTTTTCGGAATCTCAGCACTAAAGCTGTATTTCTTTCTAAATATCCTCGCTTTTCAACGAAAACCCTCGTGACTGCAGCTTAAAACAAGCTGCAGTTACGAGATGTTTTGTTGAAAAGCATGGATAAAATACTCGTTTCCCACCAAATAAGATAAAATATTCAAGGACACACTGTCGAGAGCTTACCCAAATACCAACAGCTAGGACGAGAGTGAAGTAGAGGCCTATAGTGAGATAATCTTCCCACACGAGTTGTTCTACCATGACGGTCAGTGGTCAGTGTCTATTTCGTGTAAATCTTCATCTCATTTTCGTCTCCAGCTGACCGGTCAAGGACCATAGAATGACACTAAAATTGAAAAGACGTGTTTAAAGTTTCATTTTACACCAACATTCCAATTTTTGACAATAAAAGTTTTCAAAAACTGCTTCGATAAGTCCGTGAACAGAAAGCCGCACCCCTTGTAAGGTTATTTTTGTTTTAATAAAAGATCGACAGAACTGAAAAAAAAACCAAAACATGTTTTCCGAAAATAATCTAAACTGCACAAAAGCCGATATCCGGATATCTCGAGACGATAATTTATAAGCTTCCCTACAATTTAGAAACAATGAGTTTAAATCGTTCATTAAAACCGAACACATCTTATTTATATTTCCTTTCAACTAAATTGCATTGATCAGTTTACAGCATTACATTATGAGCAGTCACGCACACACAACGATTTGATATAGTGACAAGGACAATCAAAATGACCGTCAACACTTTCAAAAACAAGCTGTAATTTTAATATCCCAAAACGGCAAAGTACACAATTCATTTAGAAATGTTAAAGAAAAAGAAGAAAATGCCGATATGCAACACTTTCCCTCTTTCCCTTAATATTTACACATAAACTGTTGCACGCAAATTTGTAATCTTAATTTTGATATGGATCTTTTCCATACTGCACTTGTGTACAGAAGTGTAATCTTAAAACATGGAAATTCAAAACACCAAAGGGAACATGTTATTTTTTCTTAAAAATAGCTTACATCTATTATCAGAAATATCTTATTAAAATTTCTTTATGACGTTAACCCTTTCCCAAACAAAACCTGGTTTTGAAGTCCCTAATAGAAAAGGTTTGGGAAAACATTGAAACAAAAGAAGAAACAGCTGATAACCAGCAGTTTCTCCTTTTGTCTCAATATTTTCTATGCCATATTTTACACAAATGATATCTTAAATAACTTCCATTTTGTCATTTGTGTCAATTTTTGAAGTGGGTCACCCTAAAATTTTGCCATTTGGGTGAGGGTTAAATACTTGTTTGGGATAGTGTTAATCCAGTTCACGAGTGAAGTACTGTAGTAATATTTTTCCATAATTATGAGGTCACATTTACACTTTTCTTGATTTATTGGTGTTATTCAAATTAACAAGCGTTCATTTCTGTTTAGATTATTATAATTATTTGCGACATTTTTACGTATCGTTTTGCAAGATTAACCCGGTACATCTGCATATGTAATGACCCCACTTCGGCAATGTTTTGTTAAGACTCTCAACTAACGGACTTTGCGCACGAACATTAATCAGTATCAGTTTAATGTTGTCCGACAATAAACACTACTGAAAATGTGCCATATGTGCATTTTATACTGTATATTATTATATTGTATAAGTATCTGTTAACACTTTTTTCCTATTAAGCTTTAATATAACGTCGCTTTTCAACATAAATTTCGTAATTGCAGCTTATATTAACCCTCTCCCAAACAAGACCTGGTTTTAACGTCCGGAATGTAAAAGGTGTAAAAGGCTTGGAAAAACATTGAGACAAAAGAAGAAACTGCTGATAACCAGCAGTTTCTCCCTTTGTCTCAATATTTTCTTAGCTATATTCTACAAAAATCCTTTCTTTTTCAATGCCCATTTTGTCGTCTACAGCAACTTTCAATTGGACCATTCTTATTTTGTGTTGTTTGGGAAAAGGGTTAAGCTGAAGAAAAATAGGAGGGTTTTGTTGAAAAGCAGCAATAGGCCTATCTTACAGAAGTTAGAGACGATTAAAAATCTCGACACAAACACGATTATTTACAGGCTTTTCTTTTATCTTTATCCAACGTTTCGCCCTTATGGGCTTCTTCAGTGATGAGTTTTTGTGTGTAGAAGTTAGAGACGAAAGCCAGTAATTTGAACGAGAAAGTGCCCATGATTCTTCCATGAACAACTTTTTTATTCAAAGGTGATTCAGATAACATCAAAAGAATCTTAGGCTGCGATTCAAATTCTGATCATTGGAATAGAAAATGCGGTTCTAGAGAAAGAAGAATATTCTATTAGAAATACTGACTTCTTTATTTCTTTTATCTGTATATTTGCCACTATTTCGTATACGTTATTGTCGACACATGTATTAAAATCAGTGTTTATTTGTTGGATAAATGGGACATTGTATTTGACGATGCTATTGTCATTGTTACAAAACATTACAGTCCATAAAAATGCTGCATGCTGAAGTGTCATAGATACTTGTTAAATTGAATACTTCATTTAATGTGTATTGTTTTTGTTTGTCCAGATGCAATACATACTGAACATACATTTTCATCTAATTGCAAATTTGATTTGAGTAGGTTCGTGTCGACGCATATCTATCACAAATAAAAACAATGCAGATCCCCATATATACATCAACTCAAGGGATCCTGGCTAGTTGAAAGTAGTATATAAATAAATAAAAATAACGAAAAGAAAACACCAGCAATGGAGTTTTATGATAATTTGTTTATCTGTCGCATAAGGATAATTTCTGTACGCAGAAAGTTTTCGAACTTTCAAAATACGCTTCAAAATGAAATGAACCCGCGATGGTGATAAGCCATCGGCTTTGGCAATATCCCGAATCGTGTACCTGCCATCAGTGTCAATTATTGTCTTGACTTTTGAGACATTTGTCTTGCCTGATACAATCACAAGTTGACAAGATTTAGCTGCATCTTTGCCGGACTCTGTTCAAGTTTAAAATTTCTATCTCCACCTACGAACTGCGTCATAACATACATTATTAGACCATTAAACTTCCCCCAAATAGGTAAATATCTGCTTCGCCGAATTATCGAGTTTAGACTAGTGCCAACTTTTATAAAAGCTCTAAATTCTTCAATGTTCTCAACACGTTTTCCCAACCATTTATACAACAGTGGTCAACAACTGGTTCTATTGGAATTGAGTTTTTTTTTTATAACCACGTATAGTTGAATGCACGTTTTAATACCGTTTACAAGGTATCAAATATACATGTATCTATAACACGGCCACCAATCCCTCTCATTCATTGCAAAATGCTATGAGCGAAATCTCAGAAGAGGGACTTCCGGCTATGAAGAAACGGGACCCATTTTGAGTAAGTAAACACACGTTGTTACTTTAAATCGGTTATTTTGCTAGTTATGGGTTGAATCTCAAAAATCGCGGAATGCTATTCGATGGGGTAATGAATGATGTGTTATATTGCCAAAGCCCTTTGTTCTAGCTTACAGAGTAAACTTGCAATTACTTTCGAAGTGAGTGCACACATTTATGTTAACAAACCAAACGACACATAAACGACTCATAAACGACTCCTACGGTGCTATCATATGCATTTTTCGAATGAGACATGTTCAGTTTACTATTTTATGGTCTCTTTTAGTATTCCGCAAGTACGATTTTGAAAGCCTTTGTTTATTTATGAGAAAAACATGTACGCAATGAAGAAGAGAAGTAAGCTATGAAGAAGCGAGAGTAGCTATGAATAAGAGGGAGCAAGCTATGAAGAAGCGCGGACTTCATAATTCTTTCTTGGCACTCACATGTACTGAATGGTTATGCGTTTAGGAAGAATTGAAGACAGAAATTCCAATATTTTTTTTACAAATTTCCATTTGAAAAATCAAATTCTAGACGATAGAACTATATTTATTGTTATGCAGCTTAAACATGAATTTAATGCCGACCGGTAACTTACAGGCGCGTAGGACTGGAAACATCTTTAATGGGGGGGAGTGGGGTGGGCTAAAGCCCCTGTTCTGGCTATTGTCGGAATTTTGGAGGAACTGAATTGGATTTCCCCAAAAAATTTCAGTGCAAAGTAATGACAATTCAGCATTTTGGGCAGACCTTTTTGGGGGTGGGGGTCTTAGCCCCTCCATGCCCCCACTTGTTACTACGGGCCTGACTTATCATCACGTGGAAATGCTTTTTTAGAACATACATGAGAATTGTTACAAAAAATAGTAACAAATCGACATTATAAAAACGAGGCTCCCAAAACATGCAGAGAAAACAATGACGTCGCACGTGCATTCAATCAATATACAGCGATAAAGCGCACGTGCATTCAAAATACAGTAATAAAGCAATGTTTTAAATGGAACAAAAATGATAAAATTGAATGAATTCGTTAATAGCCGGTAAGATGGTCATTTCATTGGATTTACGGTCAACCGTTCCCCGTTTAAAAATTTCGACTTTTGCCTCTAAGGACGACTTCCGGAGGCTGTCGTGTGTGTGTGTGTGTGGGGGGGGGGGGGTCCTAGAGGAAAATAACCTAATTCTGACCAACTTTCAGATTGATCGGACAAAAATGTGGCCTCTAGAGTGCATACAAGAAAAAAATAACCGACGGACGCATGACGGACACAACGCAATGCCAAAAGCTCGACTGGCCGCTAAAAACATGTAAATAAGACCTGTTTTCATTCAAAATACATGCAATGTATCTTGCGTAGGCTTAGAATTATTAAAATGTTAGGGTTCTTATACGGTTTGCCAAGTTTTGCTTAAATAGTTTACAATGACATTGGCGTCCGCATGTGCAAGCCTATGTTATTTACATAATTATATCATCATTCCAAATATAACCACATTGTATACTGAAAAGTCTTGAAGGAGGCTAATTTGGAAATTAGATTGATCTTACAATCCCAAATGTGAAATAGTATTAACAATAAATTCGTATCACTTTCCGAGCGAAAATTATAGCGAAAAGGCAAAATTAAGTCAAAACCCGACACTTTGAATATCCGAGCTCTTATTCATAGCGTATTATATCTTCTTCATATCTAGTCCCCTTTATTCATAGCTGATCTCTCTTCTTCATAGTGTATTACTTTTTTAGCTTTTTCTCTCTATCAGAATATCAGTCATTGGATTTTAATGGATATATATATAAGATAAAGCATTCGAAGCTTATGGGACCTGTATAGAAGGGAATTATAGCAGTATTTAAACCATTATTTTTCGATCAATTTTGACATGTCTTCAAAACACAGCACTGTGATCGCATGACAAAGCAGTTTGAAGCAAACGCGGTGAGACCATGCCGAGGAGACATACTCCAAAAGAAATTTAAATATACTCACCATCGAATAGCATTCCCCGATTTTTGAGAATCAGCCAAAAACTGGCAAAATCACCGATTTAAAGTAACAACGTGTGTTTACATTCACAAAATGGGTCCCGTTTCTTCATAGCAGGAAGTCCCTCTTCTGAGATTTCGCTCATAGCATTTTGCAATGAATGAGAGGGATTGGTGGCCGTGTATAAAGGCGTATAAATATCGCCGACGTCGTACACGGCGTTATCGTGCTGTGGTACAATATACAATACATATCGAACAACCCTCGTATATCCTGCTAGTTGCAATAATGTAACCGAAACATTTTTTGAATTTTGATCTGGGTATACAAACCAATACCAATCAATAAGTTTGTGGCTACGTAATCCGAGTTTGCTCTGATGAAATTCGCATCTTTGATATGTTGATGTCGCTCATTTACTCATGAAAATGAGCGACATCAACATATCAAAGAGCGAATTTCATCAGAGAAAACTCGAATTAGTGGCTACGATATCTCAGCTTATACTTTGCTAGCATCTGAAAGCATACTCTCCAAAGCCGAGGTCTATTGATTACATGTAACTATCAAATATGAATATCATTCTATCATAATGGAACAAAGAGAGAATATGCTCTGTTTTTTAAGAGAGTACTGAAAGCATTGCGTGACATCAAGAAAGCTATGGTAGACCAACAAACCCCTTTAAACTGGACACCAAAGTGCATTTGGTAAAACGTGACATGCATCAAATTCCACATCGAACCGAAACTTGTAGGATGATAGAGAATTAATTGTATTCAGACGGGTTCAACAAGCAAAAAATTAAGATCAGACAAGGTGCATATTTCCGTGCACAATCTCTATCTCTAATGCCATCCGAAACATTCCGAAGTCAACGTCAATAAAACTACAAATATTTTTTTGTAAATTTATTAAAAAAAAAGTTGTGTTACTCACTATGTTTTACCAACACATCCTATCGGCAAACAATATACATGTAAACTGCTCGTCCTATTTACTTTACCTTTGGAAATTTCAATCAAGGTGTAAACCCGGTGAAAACATACACACTGTGTATAACCGTACAGTGAGCCAAACCGGAAGTGCCACCGACTGTACGCACAAATATCACTAGTTCACCTCAAATATTTCAACAGTCATTTTTTTCGTATCGAGGTAACTTTTTATCTATTCATCGCTTTTGAACGCGGTTTGCGATTATAAATGGCGAACTGGACATACCTATCATTTAAGTTCTTCGTTACGCCCTGAAACGGCGCATTTGTCTCCAAATCAGGATTTAGCACTAGCAATCACCGAGTTTCGTTCCATTTTGGCCGTGGTTGTGACATATTTTTCTCCCGAAAGATATGTTTCGACACACAATACATAGTGTTTTGCTGATGGAAAAGTCGTTTAATCTACTATTTCGAATACCCAATTCTCCGTTTTGCAACGGGAGCTCGGATTTTTGAAAAAAAGGCCTACTGAAAACAACCACCCTGTTGCCAACAACTGTACGACTAGTTTCCAAAAATGTTTTTCGTTACCGTACGACTAGTTCGTCGTTACTGTATGACTAGTGTCCAGTATGTAATGCATGTTTAGGTTTGATTTATTGGGGTTTTACGCCGTTCTCAATTGATATGGTCATATCGCGGGGGCTGGAGCACCTAACCATAGGCACCTGTTTTTTTTTCATACTAGTACTGGCACAACACCGTAACCAAGCCTCTAGCTACTCGCCCACATAGGTTAACGATATCAAACCATTGGAGAGGGACAATTTTGTCAGAGAGGATATTTGCCGCGGCCGGGTATCGAACCCGGCACCTTTCGAGTAAGAGTAAGATGCGCTACCAACTAGCTAAAGGCCATCGCTCACAAGACGGTGTGGACCAACTGTATTCGAAATTACATATTCATGAGTAAAATATGAATATTTATGAGCGTAACCAAGGAAAATAACAAATATTTGTGTATTCTAATAGCACTTAAAAACTGTTGTAAATGAAGTTTTATAACTTTTATAACGCATCTAAGTTAATTTCATTGGCAATAAGAACAGTTTCCATCAGAACCGTTTAAAAATAACATATATCTAAGGTACACAACAATATTTTTTTGTATTTTTTTCGCAGCATGAAATATCATATAAATTATCTTAAATAATGCAAAATTTAAAGTGACATTTCACAATTACTTTTACATAAATTTTACTTTTATTCTATCTTAAAGAGCATGTTTTCTTATGAAAATTCTGAAAATTTCAAGCCAAAATATTGAACCGTTTACGAGAAATATATATTTTTGTGCTAAAGTTAAAAAAATTGTTGTGGACAACAGTTCAGATTTATATAGAATTTGTCATTTCTGTCTCAACTTTGAAGGCGTATTTTTCGCTTATAGATAACAATTTCAAAAACCTGACAGCGTTTCTACGCATTAGAATAAATGATCTTTGCATCAAGACATACTTTTAAAAAATGAAATAAATGTGAAATGTCACTTTAATGAAACATTTGCTTGTAATTGTTTAGTATAGATAGAACATGGAAATAGATCTCGGGGTCTGCCAAACTATTAAGTAATTATTTCTGTCGTATTTAAGTCGCGCCATGTCGTCTAATCCTCGCTAAAACAATGTTTAATCGCATTCAAATTAAGTGTACGAGATACTTTTTCAATCCTGGAAAATAAACGTCGCTGAAAATGAGAGTACAAAAGCAAGTCGCGACGAAACAATGTGTCACATTGATGACCGGTTGAATAGGGATTCAAATGTACAAGGTCCACTATCCGTAGCTTTTTGCTGCAGACGACAAATCAGATGTTGACGAAGATTTTAAGATTTGTGTGCAATCTAGCACAGACAATATTGAGACAATAGGAGAAAATGCTGTTTGGGACCTTTTCTCCTTTTGTCTCGCTGTTTACCAAGCCTTTTATACTAAGAATGACAAATCCGGGTCTTGCTTTGGAAAGGGTTGGCAAACAACCAGCATTGAACGTGGCGTTCAACCTTCATTTAGCCTCTCTTACTACCGTCGTGCGTCTTTATAAATCGTATGTCTTCGGAGATTCTGCTGCGTTCAGTCTGCGTTGTGGTTGCGTCCACCAAAATTGTACGTTGCACGTGCGTGCATCGCACAACGATGCCTACGTTTTAGACGCAGGCCGCACGCAGACGCACGTACTACCAGTTGTAAGAGTGCTGAAGCCGGTCGTACGTGCTCCCGCGTGCATTCTGCGTCTAAAACTTACGTATAGTCGTGCGATGCACGCACGTGCAACATGCGATTCGGAGGACGCAACCACGACGCAGACTGCACGTAGCAAAGAATAGACTGTAGAATTCTTTGCTACGATCATTCTGCTTCTTTCAGAACGCCAGGAGCACGCAAGACAGAAGAACTGAGCTCTTGCGACAGACGTGCGTGTGACGTATGGAAATTAAACCTGCTTGTACATGTTTAAGCCTCTCTCACAACCCGTCGTGCGTCTTTATAAATCGTGCGTCTTCGGAGATTTTATAAGGACGTGCGACAGGTTGTAAGAAAAGCTTAGATAATGAAGCATTTTATCGTACAGTTGATCCTTTCCGAAAAGGCAAAACATAGGATTTTTCCAATTTGAAAGCTATTGCAGATGACATATTTATTCAATGTTAATAAAGAAAGCTTGGATAGACCGGGTTAGATTTTCCCTAAAAAATTGACTTGCAATATTCTGCAAGTGGCTTTTGAAACCAATAACAAAAAGAGAAATGCACTCGCAAATAACCCTGTCTCTAGTATCAATGAAGTTTGTGCTACATGTAGACTGGGTTATGGTTATGTATTGACAAACCGTCGGCGTTGTTACAAAATGTCGTAACTACGGTTTGAATCAAGCTGTAGCTATGCGATTTTATAGCGACACCCACGATATACTATTTGTTTGTCCGAAATTTCGTCACTGTTTACTGGATAAAATCGTTCCCTATTTTATCTTCATTTATTTTACTTGCGAAAAAATCATGTTGCAGAAATAATCACTAGCAATTTTCAATTTTGACTACCAAATTGCCAGTATACTAGTTGAAATTCGAGCCCTGACAGATGTAACGTTTTGCTCAGAAACTGTCGAGGTAAATAAAGAAAAGGTTGGAATCTCAATATTTTCCTCTTCTATCTCGATGATTTCCCACATGTTCTCTATTTTGGACGTTAAAACGGTCGAAACCAGATCGTGCATGAAAAAGGATTTGAACAAGTTTACTGACAGACAGACGACGGACACACCGCCATGACACTAACCCGCTGGCATGACAGCCAGTGGAGCTAAACAAGAAAGCATTTGAGAACAAAGAACGTATGACAATGTGTTTTGCTATCTTTGGAGGTCGGCGTATAGATAAACATGAACAGACCAGACTCCTGGTATTTCGCATGAGTGTAAAGGCGCTTGTTACTGGCATTTTATTCCTTAAAGTTGTCCACCCTTAAAAAGATTCAGGTAACTTCGGAATTTATCGGAGGACATCGTTAACATTCGTTGGTGGGAAGTGCCGACTTTTTCTAACTCATAACGTTTCCGTATAGATGAAATATTGTACGAGTGTTAACGTCACTCGAACAAAATCCGACGTCGCGTGAATCTCATTAGGAGTTGACTACCGTAACCCATTACTAGACAGCAAAGGCTTAGAATACATTCAAAGATGTTGTAGACAACGATTTCAAGTATATCAAATTTCATATGTTCTGTTTTTTTTTTTTTTTTTTTTTTTTTTTTTAATAAAGGAAAACATTAGGGAAATGAAGAACTTGCTTGTCACAAGCAATTTCTTCATTTTCCACCACGTTTTTAAAGCATTTATCTTGTGTGCCGCCAAAAGATATCATTGTGTGGTAATGGGTTAAAAACAAATTTTCTCATAGTTAAATAAGTCATCATCAGTCAGAAAGTCGTTTTATTGTTAGAATATTTTGATCTTATTCAACGATCAATATTGAGACAGACTTAACCAATATCTTCTCCTTTTTTGGGACTCTCTCTCTCTCTCTCTTTATCGTGGGGTTTTCTGCCTAACTGTAAGACAATTTTGACGAACCAAGATGAATGACCGCTATCTTTTAATATTGTTTTTTAAAACATTTTACTTTACAAAGCACAAATCAATGTTCAATTTTGATGTGAAACACTAATTGGGTCGTTTTATGCTGTCCAGAAAAAAATGATTTCAATAACTGTTTACTAGAAACGAGTAATACCTATTTTTTTTTTCAAAAATATGAAGCCTTCTGCAAATAGAAAAAAAGGATTTTTCTCCAATATTCATAATTACCTTTATATATAATAAATATTATCTAAAAACCCGGTCGTTAGTTCTGCATTTTATATCTTTCACCTATATACTCCAATTTATTTTTTCATTGATTCACTTCCTTAGCCCTTTCCAAAGCACTAAAATTATTGATTATACATAGGGCTACCGAAAACGTTGTAAAAAAAGAAAAAAAATGATGATCAAAAATTTCTCCTTTTTGCTAAATGTTTCGCAATATTGTACAATTTCTGTTAATTTTGAAATGCCAATTAATTCATTTATTCCTTCTGCAAAATCTTAACGAGTGTGTAATATTGATATTTTGAAACGTGATAAAATTGTCACTGTCTAATGCAGACGACAAAGTGGATGCTGATAAAGGATTTGTACACAAGATAACTAAGAAAATATTAAGATAAAAGGAGAAAATGCTGGTTATTAAGAGTATCTTCTTTTGTCTTAATGTTTTCCCAAGTCAAAGGGTTTTACACTCTTGCAAATATATTAGCTGACACTGAATGTTAGAACTTATTAATTCTACATTTAACCCTTTCCAAAACGGCCAAAATAGGTTCAAGTTTGAAAGCTGATGCATACTACAAAATGGATCTTCTTCATGAAGGTAATGTGTGTAAATAATAAAACTGAGAAAGCTTTGGGGCAAATGGAGAAAATACTAATTATCAGCATGTTCTTCTTTTCTCTCAACGTTTTCCCAAACCTTTTCTGTAAAAGACGTCAAACCAAGTCTTGTTTGGGAAAGGGTTAAAGGCCAACTAGACATCCTGTCATGGATTGTTTTCAATATTGGTCAGTTTGTTCTTTTTAAAAAGACAGGAAAAACACGAAACACCAGCCAGTTCATCCACAACTGTTTATGCTATGATGTAGATATTTGTGGAATTATGGAATATAAAGTGCACTTTCTTCACTTGAAGTCCTTGTCCTCTTTCCGTCCTTTGTTTTCTTCAATTTCCCGATAGCTGCAATACGTGTTCAGTCCATATTTCAAAAACAATTGACATGTCCTGTTCCTTTCAATTCTTAAATCTAACAGTAACAGGCATCTTAAAACAATGCAGGTGATGATGATCTTTGTGTCTGTCCTTGAACTTCTCGTTTACCTGTTTTGCATACAATACACTGAAAAATAATAGAAAACATCAAATTAGCTCTTTTCCAAACTACACAATTTTCCCAATTTAACCCTTTCCCAAACACGACTTGGTTTTGACGTCCCTAATACAATAGCCTTTGGAAAACATTGAGACAAAAGAAGAAAATGCTGATAATCAAATGCTGATAATCAGCATTTTCTCCTTTTGCCTTAATATTTTCTGTGATATATTTAACACAAAGCCTATCTTTAACATCCATTTTGTCATCTGTGGCAGTTTTTGAAGTGGATTGTCCTCAAATTTGTCGTTTGGGAAAGGGTTAAAAGCTGTTGCGGTTGACAAAATGGATGTTGAACAGAAAAAATTGTGTAATACACAGCATTTCTGGAAAAAATTGAGATAGCAGAGGACCATAAAAGCACTAAATCCATCACCAGATCCAAGTTAAAAGAAGGGGGGAGGGGACAGGATGGGGAATGTACCACGTGTTAATTTTTTTTGTAACCAACCAGACGGCAACACTAGGGCTGTGACTTAAGCACACTTCACAGTGAGCTCTGGCTCGCTAAAAATGTAAATTTTTCGAATTAACTGAATAGAGCAAAGCCAGAGGGTGATGTAAACAAATGCTATGGAAGATTCTAACAAAGAAACCTTAGCGTTACAGTATTTGATACTAATATTGATCCAGATCAAACTGCACTTTACCATCCTTGAAACAATCACTTGTTATGACAATCTACATTAAATTAAAATGATACTAATATAATTTCGCAGCTTATACTCTATGGATTTAGATGAGATAAAGTTCGCCGTACGTGCATTTGAGAGGGCCATTCCAGGGTGTAACTCGACTTTGCCCCGAATCCAGTGGTTTCTTCCAACAATCTAGCGAAAAAAATTACTGTGCACGTGAACGCTATCCACTTTCGATTTTTACCGAAAAATACTGACTTGATTATTTGAAAGAAGATACTCAGATTATTTGACCTAGAGACATAGTGTCTGGCCATCACTCATACTCAGAATGCCTGCTTGATACATGTATAGCGGACGAGAATTGACCTGGTAGAGCTTTCCATTCGATTAGCATGGGCTGCTCTGCCAGAAAATTTCTCGTGAGGTATATATTGAGTACATGTATATTTAAAAAGCCTCAATTAACAAAAGGGTTGCTGGTTTAGGGAGAAAGAATACATCTTGAAATGAAGTATAAAGCTCTTAATTAAATGCCTAATACCCCTGCTTACATTTCCTAAGAAAAAATAAACACAAAACAACAAAGCAATTAACTAGAGTAACGAAATCCAGCCCATCAATACATTGTTATGGTGACACTAGTCGTACAGTTGTTTGGCGACAGGTTGTTGACTAGTGATTCTGTACACTTGTAGCTAGTCGTACAGTCAGTCGGAAGACAGGGGTGTAATTCTTCGCTAAATACTCAGGAGTGTATAATAACTAGGCGAAAACAGGGACATAGGGCTTCAAGAAAAAAGATTGGCCTGTCTATCTGTGCGTGTTTCATCAAAATCCATGCACTCAGTAACGAAAAATGACATTGGAAACACAAATTTGATGGGCTGGAAAAATGAAAAGTCAGTGATTTGCAACCGAAATTACTGTTTGATGGGTAAAGTATACATACTATCATAAAAATCATCACCCAGGCTGAACAACGTTTAATTCCGCTCATCAACATCGAAAACCGCGTTTAGATCCGATTCCTAGGCTTTCATCAATCTCGATATGAAAACGTGAACCTATTTGTTTATCGATGTGAACTAGTGATATTTTTGCGTACAGTCGGTGGCACTTCCGGTTTGGCTCACTGTACGGTTATACACAGTGATACATCCCCACACTCTATATTTAGTAACATTTACTACATGTATTCATGCTCTTAGTTGACAACTCAAACGCATCTGTGATTTAGTTAACTGGAACACCTTAGAAGTATAAAGGGTTTAAAGCTACTATTTCCCAGATTTGGACCCAAAAATTGTCAAATACAAACGAAATGTACACTTTTTAAGCTTTATATGACCTGATTAAATGATTACGACAAACTATTGAAGCAACGACTCATTTTTTCGCAATTTGATACCAAATTCATGAAGCGATATCGAAAGTAGGTCAAAACAGTAGGACATGCGACTTTCTTAAATGACGTCACAACATACATGATGACGTCATATTGAAATTCAAGTATGAATCTCGTTTGAATCATGGTCCGCGCTGTATGCGCATGCGCAACAATTTAAGAATAATTCTAACCCCATCTGAGACGGGGTTGAATTTAGGTTAGGATTCTCCCTAAATTCAGCTATCTGTCTTGTAATTTCGGCTCATTCTCTGTCTGAATCGCATATTATTAACCATCCCGAGGTGGTCAACACAAAAGTTTTGCATATTTTTTCAAAAAATTTCATTTTTTGCAATTAGACCATCTGTTACCGTCGTCCTTTAAGTTAACATACCAGTTTTGTTTTTCATGAATTGGGAAACAAATTCTTACACATTACATTAATCAAAATCGATTCTGCTTCCTGGATACGGCTCTGTTATTTGCACCGAATGTGTTGGCCAATGAAAAGTCAGAGAACTACAATATACCACTCGAAGCCTCTTGGTCTCAAGACCGACGCTCTACCTCTAGACAAGGGAAACCACCCAGTATAGGATCACTGGTGGTGAACTCGGCCAAAGCGTGGGATGTTTTTTTCGCGATCATAGTAGACTCTATTCCGTCGGTGTTGTTATAAAATATCGTAACTACGGCTTCGATAAAGCCGTAGTTATTATACATTCAAAGTTAAACAAGAATCAATACAAATAGTTTGGTTTATTTTAGGGTTGAACAGATATAAGTGTGTATAAGTTGTTACTATAAATAGTCAAATATACATCCTGCATCCCATCTTTTCCGTTATCGGTCTAGTCCCTCATTAGTAAAAGATTTTGAATCGTTTACGCGAGATTTTATAACAACAGAGACGGTTTGGCAATACATATCGGTATACCCGGTCTATTTTAGAACAAATTCATTGTTATTAGAAAAACTATCTAATCAGGGCCCGGTTTCTCGAAAAAACTTAAGTATATTCTCATGAGTTCATGCTCAACTTCTATTCAATACCAATCAACGTTGATTGGTATTCAATTGAAGTTCACGTGGATTTCGTGCGATTTGACCACGATGCTCAGATTTGAGCATGAGAACATACTTAAGTTTTTTCGAGAAACCGGGGCCAGATCTTTTAACTCATATTTAAACGCAAAATATATGTACCTCGTTGTAGCGAAAAACGTCCATCGCTTTGGCCGAGTTCACCACCAGTGAGGATGGTTTCTTGTTAAGTTTACAACCGTCAGCCATCCATCTGCCTGTTTATCCAGATTTATAAGGAAATATCTTTCATCCTTATCCAAAACGCTATTATCGTGCAGTTCTGCCCATAACACTCTGGATAAAAATACTTTAACCCTTTCCCAAACAAGACCTGGTTTCGACGTTCCTAATAGAAAAGGCTTGGGAAAACATTGAAACAAAAGAAGAAACTGCTGATAACCAACAGTTTCTCTTTTTGTCTCAATATCTTCTATGCCTTATTATACACAAATTCTATCTTTAATACCTTCCATTTTGTCTTTTGAAGCAATTTTGAAGTAGGTCGCCCAAAAACTTTGCGGTTTGGAAAAGGGTTAAATTATATGTGTGTATAAAATAAGGAGTATACGGTATATATCGTGACTTCAATGTTATAAAAAAGAGACGAAGGACATATCCGGTGTACCGCCCATTTTCAACAAAACCCTCTTAAGGTAGAAAACCCGTAATAGGGCCATTTTCAGATTCATCAAACATCGGATTTTTTTTCCAGCGTCGTCGTTTCGTACCCGAACTTATTCGGGTGCGGTCGTAAACATTCGGTGGTGGAAAGTTCCACCGCCGAATGTTTTCGGCGTCGCCCGAATAATTCCGACGTCGCGTGAATTTCATTAGGGTACGACAACCTTAAATTTATCCTACTGAATCCTCTCCTCCAAAATCGCAAGTGCCAATGCTAAATGAGGTTTGTAGCATAGGACCCAAGATTGCAACCAGAACATTTGAAACAAAGAATTGATCATCTTTCAAACACTCTTCGTCATTCCGTGCTCAACCTACAAACGGAAGCGTTTTTAAATGAGAGTTGCTGAGTGCTTAGAAAGCCATTATGGCGGTTTTTAAATGTATTTAATCGCGGTTATTTCTTGCTATATCCAAGAAAAGGGGACATTGACCCCTTGTATTGTTCATCCCATGAATTGAAAAATAGGCTACGTTCTCACAAGAACTTCACTTTAAAGTGTAAAACCAGTATGTGCAAACTTCTCAAAAGCCATATTAAAGTGACATTTCACAATTATTTTTACATAGATTTTACTTTTATCTTATCTGAAAGAGCATCTTTTCTTATGAAAATTATGAAAATTTCAAGTCAAAATATTGAACCGTTTACGAGAAATACATATTTTTGCGCTAAAATTAAACAAATTGTTGTGGACAACAGTTCAGATTTATATAGAATTTGTCATTTCTGTCTCAACTTTAAAGGCGTATTCTTCGCTTATAACTAACAACTTCAACAAGAGGACCATGATGTTCCTTAATCGCTCACCTGCACCTAGATAGAATGAAAGTCCCATTGTTGTCAAGTACAAGTGCACATAATTTAAGATGCGAGATTATGATCCAGATGAAAACTGCTTTCATAATCTTGAATGATCAATATTTGTAGCTGTTACAGTAAAAACAAAGTGGAAGAAAACAACAATTTTGTCACAGTAATGGGCACATAACTCTGTTCTGATAAAGATATTCTCATCAACATTATGTCCAAGTTTTTTTTATTGGTTAATATTCATTGCTGTTTGAGAGAAAACAAAGTAGAAAACGGCAATTTTGTAACCGTCAAGGGCACACAACTTTTTAGTCCAATCAATCTGACAAATTAAAACATTTAAGATACTAGTATTATGGTCACCAACATTGCGACCAAGGTGTGTCTTGATTGGTCCATATTTGTTTGTTAGAGAGAAAATAAAGTCGAAAACAGTTATTTCATGAAATTAAAGGGCCAATTACTCTTGTTTTTTCTGGCCAAATCAAGCTGAAAATTTAACTCACCAAGGATCTTATGGACAACAACATTGTGGCCAAGTTTTGTCTTGATTAGTCAATAAATGTAGATGCTACAGTGTAAACAAAGTCGAAAACAGCAATTTTGTCAAATTCAAGGGCACATAGCTCCAGACTTCCTGCTCCTATCACACTGAAAATCAAACTCATCCAAGATCTTATAGTTACCTACATTGTGGCAAGGTTTTGTCTTGATTGGTCAATATTTGTAGATGCTAGAGTGGTAACAAAGTCAAAACTAGCCATTTTTGACGTTCAAGGGCACATAACTCCAAACTTCCTGGTCCAATCTGACTAGAAATCGAAGTCATCCGAGAACCTATGGTCATACATATTTTGACCAAGTTTGATTAAGATTGGTCAATATTTGTAGATACTAGAGTGGTAACAAAGTCAAAACTAGCAATTTTTGACGTTCAAGGGCACATAACTCTTGATTTCCTAATCAGATCTGACTCAAAATCAAACTCATCCGAGAACCTATGATCAAACATGTTTTGACAAAGTTTGGTTAAGATTGGTCAATATTTGTAGATACTAGAGTGGTAACAAAGTCAAAACTAGCCATTTTTGATGTTCAAGGGCACATAACTCTAGACTTCCTAGTCCGATCTGATTCAAAATCCAACTCATCCGAGAACTTAGGGTTATACATGTCTTGACCAAGTTTGGTCAAGATTGGTCAATATTTGTAGATGCTAGAGTGGTAACAACAAATTGTGGACAGACGGACAGACGGACGACGGACAAAAAGCGACCACAATAGCTCACCTTGAGCACTTCGTGCTCAGGTGAGCTAAAAAACTGATAGCGTTTCTACGCATAAGAATAAACATTCTTTACACTAAGACATACTTTTAGAAAATGAAATAAATGTGAAATGTCACTTTAATGTCTGTTGAGGAGTTTGCACATGCTGATTTCTTGTTCATGACTTAACGATGTGATGTTTTTATAATTGTCTCGTGAATTGCTAGCAACATTTGGAAAACCATGTCATTTTCTTAATGATGTACCACAATAGTTCTTGTCAATTCTTTTGTAAAATACATGAATGATACATCTTTTCTTAAAAGAATCATGTTCATTTTAATTTAATTTCCTGTCGCGATAACCACGCTGTATAATCACGTGACTCAGAATTCCCGATAGTTTTCAATAACTTTGTCAATACTTGACCAATTTTAATTCGGTTTGAAGCAGAGGATGTGGGAAAATGCCAGGAATAATCTGGACGTGTTGGATTTTTGAAAAATCAACTGATAAAAAAGTTAATGAAGATAAATCAAAATTTTGATTTATCTTCAAAAACTTATTTATCAGATGATTTTTCAAAAAATCAACCACGCCCATCCAATGCGTGGCATCTGTCCAGATTCTCTGCTTCAAACCGATTTCATATCGGTCCAGTAATTACAAAATTATTGAAGATTTTCTGAGAATATTGTATCACGTGATTATCCACCGTGATAACGTAGTGTGTGCTTTCTCTTCGGTTTTTGGAAGAATCACGAATAGTATTACGGGTATGACGATAAGTTTCCATTCCGTATGTAAGTGTAAGTGCATACAAGCAAAATTCGACAATGCCAATACATAGAGACATTAATAAACAACTGAAATTTGCATTTCACTCTGTGTCATAGACACATTTTTGAATCTCGGATCAAAATAAAGATACAGCCCATCATTGTTGCACTCAAGACACTTTTTCTCTTTCCTTTTCAAATGAGATGGGACATCTAAAATGTTACTCCATGATCTGGTAAATGAAAACTTAAGAGGCAATCACAAGTATTTTGTGTCCAGTCTGCCACGAAAATTGGACATGCAAAAAGTGTGGGTCACCCTTTTTGAACCAAATTTTCACCAATTTCCGCCCGATAGATTTTGGTAGATTTTTAAACAATGATTCTACAGATACTTAACATTATAAAAACGTAAGAAGTATTTCTGTTGCAATTAGTTGGAGGTTTGGCCTATTTTTCGGGTTAATTGACTGGACTACAAAGGTTTTGTAAACAATCGCAAGACCACATTATAAAGTTATCTTGTCGGCCTACATTTTCTTTAATAAAAAGCCATCGTCCCATTACAAAATATTATTTAACTTCTGTTCTCTAGAAACCCAATTCCTTATCATTTAGTAAAACATTATATTATAAACAAAGATGAAGTTTACAGCTAGGTTTTGTTTACTTTTAATAACATTTAATGTATGCGGTTGTTTCGAGGATAAGACTATATTTCAATATCTAAAAGACAATGGATATACTTTGTTGGTCTCGCTGCTGGTTCAGACCAAACTAGATGTTCTTCTTTCAGGCAACGGTAGGTCTGTTAATATACTCGCTGGTGGTGAACTCGGCCAAAGCGTGGGACGTTTTTTCGCGATCATTGTATTCCATCAGTGTTGTTATAAAATATCGTAACTACGGCTTCGTCAGAGCCATAGTTACGAGATTTTAGAACAACACCGACGGTTTGTCAATACATATCAGTAAACCCGGCCTATTTTTAGAACAAATTCATTGTTATTAGAAAAACTATTCAATCAGATCTTTAAACTCACATGTAAACGCAAATATCTATACATTGTTATAGCGAAAAACGCCCATCGCTTTGGCCGAGTTCACCACCAGTGAGCCTAGGCCAGAGCTACAGATAGAATGGATTGAAGGCTTCTCAAAATGCAATAATTTTTGGGTACTCGTTTTATCTGATCCTTTTCTTTGCTGACTGCCGAAGGGTTTAGAACATTGATGTTAAATCAAAACAAACGGACATTGTAAAGTTATATTTTCTTCCGTAGGACAATAGATATAAGGGTTCTCTGGGTGCTTTGTCCGTATCTATTGGTATACCATAGGTCCAGTCGTCAATTTTCAGTTTGGTCAATAATACAACACACCAAAGCCCTCGGCTTATAGCCGTTGTATTACGGAATACCCATTTTTTATCGTGATGATATTGCTATTTTTAAATAGAAAAAGGTAAAGACAAAAATGATCGGACTACAGCCCATGCTATACATGTATATATTGGATTGGTGTGTTTATGGGCATCTTACTAAGTCTGTGAATCGGTTGCAACGTTATTATAGAAAAAATGGCAATGAATTTTGAGTAAAAAATAGACAGGGTTTACCGTCATATATTGATAAACCTTAGGTGCTGTAAAAACATCATAACTATGGTTTGGTTCAAGCCGCAGTTGCGATATCTTTTATCAAAACCTACCGTACGACATACTAATGATTGTCTGAAACTACGTCACTGTTTACTACATAAAATCGAACCATGTTGGCTTGTTTCAGGTCCTTACACCATTCTCGCCCCAACGGATTCCGCCATTTCTACTCTCGACGCGAAATTACTGGCAACCCTGAACTCGAACGATTTCCTGCTGAAAAATGTACTGCGTTACCACATTCTAAATGGCTTCCAACTGATACCAGAATTTAAAACAGGTCAGGATGAACAAACGTTATATGGACAGCTGGTCTCTGTGGCCAAAATAAACAACGTAAGAACCTACTTATCGTTCGTCAATATTAATCACGGATAATTGCTGACGTCAATGAAAGTGCTAAACTTTCATACAATGTACAGATCCTTGCTTATTCTGATCACCGTTTGCATATGATTTGAAGCCCCCCCCTTCCCCCCCCCCCCCCCCCCCCCCCCCAAACATTACGATAAGGAATTGCGCCACACAAATATTGCAGAAAATCTTCAAAAGTTATCTGCATACAAGACCAATTAAGAACCACTTGAAGCAGAAAAAGTAGAAGATGTCGAAATTGTAGAAAATCATTGAAAATCAGCTGATAAGTAGTAAATAATGACCAGCTAAAATGCGACATTTGATTGGCCAATTGATATTGTGACTAATTGTGACGATGTGCTAATTATTTACAATACTAGTACCATGATTTGATTTTCTTTCAGACCGTTGTCCTCAACAACTCATCACGTATTACATCCAGTAATGACGCCATTCTAAATAATGGGATCGTCCATCCGATCGACGCTGTGTTGGTGCCACCTGTGTTCAGTACCAACAACCTAGCAGCTGAACTTGTAATCAGGGATGACATGTTCCAGGAATTCACTTTTGGTATCCTCCTAACCAACCTGTCCCGTCTCATCGAAAGTAAGTTATATAATTATTCAGTGATTTTCTACAATGATAAACAATATGTTTAGTTGTTTCATCTTTACGTAATCATCATCATCATCATCATCATCATCATCATCATCATCATCATCATCATCATCATCATCATCATCATCATCATCATCATCATCATCATCATCAAAATCATCATCTTCTTTTTCATCATCATCATCATCATCATCATCATCATCATCATCATCATCATCATCATCATCATCATCATCATCATCATCATCATCATCATCATCATCATCATCATCATCATCATCATCATCATCATCATCATCATCATCATCATCATCATCATCATCATCATCATCATCATCATCATCATCATCATCATCATCTTCTTCTTCTTCTTCTTTTTCTTCTTCTTCTTCATCATAATCATCGTCATCATCTTACGGTCTCGGTCGAGATTGAACTAACTACACTCCTACACAACCTTTTGGCGACCATGGCTACGAAGAAATTTGCCTTTAGGATTAACTTGACGTGTACGTATTCTAGTACGTACATAACGAACTTTTAACGACGTCGTCCAAGTAATTCCAACGTCACGTGAATTTCACTAGGGATGGACTATCTTAAAGTGACATTTCACATTTATTTCATTTTTTAAAAGTATTTTTTGATGCAAAGATTGTTTATTCTAATGCGTTGAAATGCTATCAGTTTTTAGAAGTTGTTATTTATAAGCGAAAAATACACCTTTAAAGTTGTGACAAAAGTGACAAGTTCTTTATAAATCTGAACTGTTGTCCACATCAATTTGTTTAATTTTAGCACAAAAATATTTATTTCTCGTAAACGGTACAATATTTTGACTTGAAATTTTCAGAATATTCATAAGAAAAGATGCTGTTTCAGATAGAATAAAAGTAATATTTGTGTAAAAATAATTGTGAAATGTCACTTTAAACATTTGATTATTTCTCTACAGCTGGTGATTACACGATATTTGCCCCGACCGATGCAGCATTTGTTCGGACCGTAGGTACTCTGTTTTACCAGGGTATGCCGCGAGCTGGCCACTTTTATTCGGGTAATGTGGAAATTAAACCCTTATATATTATCATGCTGACGTTAAATGTTTCAAACTTTTAGCCAATTTAGGAGCTATTTCAATAAGTTTATGTCGCGTTATTTGTCACAATGTTATGACAGAAAACATGTGGTAAAGGCTAAGATTAGACAACCCTACTGTGCGGGCTGATCTTTGTCTAAAGTGTCTGCAGAAGCTTTGGTCACGATATGAAAATGACGTAAATAGCAGGAGAAGTGCTACCTTTGGGTCAACTCGATTTGACAAACCATTTCTACAGTTATACATGTATGCAAATTAAAATTGAACAGAAAGCTCTCAAAATTGAGAAAAGTATACGCGGGAGTTAAACATTCATTTGATTTAGTTTTCACCAATAGAATTGATATGATGTAGGCCAATGTTACAAAATTTCATATTTGTCTGAAATTAAAACCAACAAATAACATACAGTTTGGTATGATATGAACACATTAAAATATAACGAACAACAGGTCTCCAATTCACAAAAAAGAAATATCTAATCATGAAGTTAAAATTTTACAGAGATGATGAGGTACCACATTGTTCCGGGAGCAAGGACGTCCACACAACTAAAGGACGGAGATGTTCTCTACACCATTCATGGTTCTCCGATTCGCATTCATAAGACAAGTTCTGGTGAGTGTTTGTGTAACATATGGCAGTGGTATTAACCCTTTCCCAAACGGCAAATTTCTAGGGTGATCCACTTTAAAAACTGCCATAAATGACAAAATGGATGTTATCAAAGATGGCATAATAATAATAATAATGTAATATATGGCATAGAAAATATTGAGACAAAAGGAGAAACTGCTGGTCATCAGCAGTTTCTTCTTTTGTTTCAATGTTTTCCCAAGCCTTTTCTATTAGGGACGTCAAAACCAGGTTTTGTTTGTGAAAGGGTTAATATTAGATCTATCTGATTCATTTTACCATGAAGACGTGAAGACATTTATACTATTTTGTTAACTCAATAGAACGGAAAACACATTTTACCCGACTTTATGACTGCATAATCATGCAAGTAGAGTGATTTCCACCATATAATACTTAAACCTTGGCCTATCATGTATGCTTTTATAAGAAACTAAAGTTTGTTCTATTTGAATGTGTTTATGCTGATAAATCCATGGTTGTTCAGGCGGATATCTGGGCCAATAACGGTGTAATACATGCAATAGATAAAGCTTTCTTTCCTGATGATCTGAGGACAGAATTGGAATTAGAATTAAACCATGGCATATCATGAACGTTTTAACAGCTAGCAATTTGTTCTATTTGAAGGTGTTTATGCTGATGACTCCAAGGTCGTTCAGGCCGATATCGGGGCTAGTAACGGTGTTATACATGCTATAGATAAGGCTTTCTTCCCTGACGATCTGAGGACAGAATTAGAGCAATTACAGCAACAAATGACACCGTCGATAATGTCAATTGTATAATGTACCAATTAGACTTGTATAATGAAAATAAAATAAAAAATAGCAATGACTTTGCACTGGTACCCCATGTACTCGGAAAGGACCATTTGTGCTTTAATCCTTTCACATACATGGGCTGGTTTTGACGTCCCAGGTAGAAGAGTTCAGAAAACATTGAGCCAATAGAAAAAAATGCTGATAATTATCATATTTTCGTTATGGCCGGGTCACATACGATTCCGCGGCCTTTCCGCGTAATCATATCGGCTAAAATGAGCCATCCTTGGAATGGACGCTGTTAGATGCGATGTGGCAGTGATACGGCCGTGCTATAGCAGTGATATGCACGTGGTAGGACGCGGAACGAAATCGAAATTAATTTGGACGTGGTAAAAAAAATTTGAACTGCACAAAATTTTTACCGCGGCCAAACCACGGCTGACATACGCGGTGAGGCAGTGGAACGGACGCGAAATGGCCGCGGAATGGACGCGATAAGCAGTGCTCCGGCAGTGCTATGGACGCGGTAAGACGCGGAAGTAAAAATATACTGACTATCACTAGAATCAGCTACACTTATAATTCTTTGCGGGCAAATGTCTTAACTGGGAGCAAAAGTAACAGGAAAATGGACCTCTCCCTGTACTGACTTGGGATCTTTATTTAATGTCCTTACACCCTTTTGTTTCTTTTTTTCTAGCTTGCTTGAAAACTTTTCTGTTTTAGCATGATAAGCTTTGGTTAGAAATCTTAACTTTCTGTAAAGACTAGCCGTGTTTGACTGTTTTGGTGCCATGTTCCTACTGCCAATCAGAACAACTCGATGGTTTAAGCTAGGTTCCCTCTGCCGATAAAATCAACTCGATGAAATCCGACCAATCGATCGATAATATAATATTATGTTGGTCAAATTTGAAGGAACATGTAGACAATGACAATGAAGTAGGTTAATCTAAGACTCATTGGCTGGACAGAGAATACATGAAATGCTGATTTTTATCATTTTCAAATTCTTCCTATTTTCTCGAAAGCATTGCCCGAAAGCTTTTTAATCTGGTATTGTTTGGAAAAGAGTTAAATAAAAAAAGGAAATAAATGTTTTTGTACAAGTATGGAAGGAAACGAATAATTTTTTGTCGTATTACACATTACAAGTTTTACATGCTTTTTACTCACTGATGTATGTGTTTGGTGCAAACACGAAATTCTTATACATAATTTCACTACCATAATCAAAATGTTTAAATAATTGCATTAACATATCAAATATTCGGAAAAGATGAAGCAGAGAAGGTGAGAAAACGTCGGGTTTTTGCCTAATGCAAACAATACTTTTTTTACAGAAATCAGGCGATAAAATGATATTGACGATCAACCAACGTTTTTGTTGCTCATCAACAGCATTTTTTTATCAGCTGACTTAAAGAAGATTCTACTACATTCAGCAAAGTCTTGGCGTTTTCCGCCAGCTCTGCATCAGGCGAATTCAAATTGGTCAAGTATTTTAAAGAGAATTGTTGACGATTTTCTGGATTGATTGTGTCAAACAATAATATTTGGCTATATTATACTTTAACTTAAGGAATATAGATATATAGATGACATTTCTCATTTATTTCATTTTTTTAAAGGTATGTCTTGATGCAAAGATTGTTTATTCGTATGCGTAGAAAAGCTATCAGTTTTTTGAAGTTGTTATTTATAAGCGAAAAATACGCCTTTAAAGTTGAGACAAAAATGACAAATTCTATATAAATCTGAACTGTTGTCCACAACAATTTGATTAATTTTAGCACAAAATTATATATTTCTCGTAAACGGTTCAATATTTTGACTTGAAATTTTCAGAATTTTCATTAGAAAAGATGCTCTTTCAGATTGAATAAAAGTAACATTTATGTGAAAATAATTGTAAAATGTCACTTTAATAAAATTCGGCAAAAAAATGGCCAGATAGCTACGCCAAATGTGGTGTTAGCAGAGCAACCGATAATGGAGTATGAAGTCATGCTACAACGTTGTGACAAAGGAGTTTGCCTTTTCAAGCTCACCTGTAATCCGAGTCTTCTCTGATGTAAATACGATCTTTGATATTTTGATTTTTCGCTATTTCGTAAATAGCAAAAAATCAAAATATCAAAGAGCGTATTTACATCAGAGAAGACTCGGATTAGCTCACCTGTTGCCGTTTCGATTCAGATGAGAGATGTTCAGATATAGCTTTTCGTTCATTACGTAAACAATTGAAGCTGTACTTTCAAACGTAATTTTCTTTTGTCACGTGCGAAAATATAGCTTTTCTCGGGATTTTATTCCATTTGAGACAAATCGGGATCGAGGACAGCCTGTGTTCATATATACAGGCTGTCTGGACAAGGCCGAAAGTTCAACCACGGGTCACTGTCGCCTCGTAATCCATTACAACAATACGAGAACATATTTAAAGATACCGTTAAAGTACTTTTCTTTTATTTTCTTGTAGTACAGACAAGTGAAAACATTAACATGGAGTTTACTAAAATTGTTTTAATTCTGTCAGTATGTATGAGCAGTGTTTATTGTTTTGAAGACAAAACCCTGTTCGAGTATTTGAATACAACCAGCGATTACTCACTTCTAACTAGGCTATTAACAGAGGCTAACCTGGGTATGATGCTCCGTGGACAAGGTATAGTAATAAGGTTTACAGACCCTAAACTACTTTCTAGCCATGCGAAATGCATCAAATTACACGCACTTCTAAATACACTTCACATAAGTTGATTCACCGCGCCGGATTTCAAGATTATGCTCCAAGAAGAAAATGATTAACAAATATTTTTTTACTCTAGGCCTATAGCCTTTTTCAAGAGAGGTAATTTTGAACATTTTTGTCAAATATTCCCATAAGTTTTCATTAATTCAACTTTCTAAACCGTACAAAATGCTTATGTTTGTATTTGGAATGGAAATGTAACACAGTTTAGGAATTACTGGCACTTTTCAAATTTCACATCTGGCTCTTTGGTGCTAACGAGGGGTTGGATACCTTAAGGTTAGGCCTGCGTAATGCATTCCCCGAATAATCGTTATATTTCGACATATTCCGTGACGTTCGTAAGGCCGAGCATTGTACCGAACATTTCCGATAATGTCCGATAGTAGTTCCCCGCTTTTTAAAGTAGGGGCCTTCTTTTAGATGCAATATCGCCTGTGTCTGTTAAAACGGAAGTGAAAGCAATAGAAATTACTTCCCCTTAAAGTCGTCTTAGAATCGTTTCAAATCGTCTATTTGCACCATACAGATTTCGTTCCAAAACTGATTACACAGGCCTTACCTTAATCAATTAATTTTATTTGCAGTCTAATCCATGCATATTACAAAAATAAAAATCATTATATTAAGGTAGAAAGTTCACTTTATGGAAACTACTCTATGTATACATATAGTTAGTTGGGTTCTTCGAAGTCAAAATAAAAATGGCGGACGGGATTTCTGTACAAGGTAGGTGTCGTGTATTTTTAGTCACATACTATTGAATATGTACTTTCGTGCAACTTGACGGATATCAGCGTGAATACAATTGGTTGGAGAACCAATAAATATAGCCCCCTTTTTACGAATTTGCCTCGTTTGACTGTAATGTTTGAATGAACACAGTGTCGTGTTGACCTTGAAATCCGAAGCGATAGATTTTGAAAAATCGATCTGTATTTCCGAATTCCTAAGCTTCCTGTCAAAGACACAGGGCTAGATGGGTGGAGAAATTGATATTCTTACATGAAATGTTTCGATAGATCGTCTGTGTAGTCTACATTTGTTGTAATTACACTTTGAAAATTCGCATGCTGTACAGTTGTGTGCAAACCGAAACTAACCCGGTGTACAGCTGGGTGAAACTGTTTTTCTGTATGTGTGGGTGCAATATCTAGCCCCAAAACACTGTATGTTTGGTTTTTTTTTGGATAAAATCGGAAACATGATTCCGAAACTCTTTTGTGTTGAACTATCTAAATATATATTCCAAACTATCCAGTAAATTACACAGACGAAATATTGAAACATATTCGTTAAGCTTAACAACGGTATCAACTTCTGTACCCATCTAGTCGTGTTAGGCTAAAAATCGGTATGTATTTTCGAATGCCTAATTTTCCTGAAAAGAGCACACGACTAGATGGGTACAGAAGTTGATACCGTTGTTTTTCGTCTGTGTAATTTGCTTTGGTTGTAATAACACTTTGAAAAAAAAACATGATATTCTTGATTTAGTTATTATAAAATCATGTGTATATTTTCATTTGTGGGATAGCCCGATACTAGTTATAAAAAGATGGTGTGACTATTCACTTTGGGTGTGCCAAAGAACGAAAACGATAATAGAAAAAAATATACAGAAAGACTGAAGTAAGATTATCGATTTCTTACGTTTACTGAAGCACACTAAAAGACATTACATTGCTAGTTCATTTTTAGCTCACCTGAGCACGAAGTGCTCAAGGTGAGGTATTGTGATCGATCAATGTCCGGCGTCCGTCTGTCCGTCTGTCCGTCTGTCCGTCTGTCCGTCTGTCCGTCACGGCGTCAACAATTTCTTTAAACGACATCTCCTCCTAAACTACTGGGTCAAAATCAACCAAACTTGGCAGAAATGTTCCTTGGGTGGTCCCTTATAAAAATTGCTAAAAGAATTGAAATCCATGAAAAACTCTGGTTGCCGTGGCATCGGAAAATGGGAAATTTCACAAAAGCTCAACAATTTCTTTAAATGACATCTCCTCCTAAACTACTGGGTCAAAATCAACCAAACTTGGCAGAAATGTTCCTTGGGTGGTCCCTTATAAAAATTGCTAAAAGAATTGAAATCCATGAAAAACTCTGGTTGCCGTGGCATCGGAAAATGGGAAAATTTCACAAAAGCTCAAAAATTTCTTTAAACGACATCTCCTCCTTAACTTCTGGGTCAAAATCAACCAAACTTGGCAGAAATGTTCCTTGGGTGGTCCCTTATAAAAATTGCTAAAAGAATTGAAATCCATAAAAAACTCTGGTTGCCGTGGCATCAGAAAATGGGAAATTTCACAAAAGCTCAAAAATTTCTTTAAACGACATCTCCTCCTAAACTACTGGGTCAAAATCAACCAAACTTGGCAGAAATGTTTCTTGGGTGGTCCCTTATAAAAAATTGCTAAAAGAATTGAAATCCATGAAAAACTCTTGTTGCCGTGGCATCGGAAAATGGGAAATTTCACAAAAGCTCAAAAATTTCTTTAAACGACATCTCCTCCTTAACTTCTGGGTCAAAATCAACCAAACTTGGCAGAAGTGTTCCTTGGGTGGTCCCTTATAAAAATTGCTAAAAGAATTGAAATCCATGAAAAACTCTGGTTGCCGTGGCATCGGAAAATGGGAAATTTCACAAAAATTCAACAATTTCTTTAAACAACATCTCCTCCCTAACTTCAGTGTCAAAATCAACCAAACTTGGCAGAAATGTTTCTTGGGTGGTCCCTTATAAAAACTGCTAAAAGAATTGAAATCCATGAAAAACTCTGGTTGCCATGGCATCGAAAAATGGGAAATTTAAAAAAAATTCAACTATTTCTTTAAACGACATCTCCTTAACTTCTGGGTTAAAATCAACCAAACTTGGCAGAAATGTTCCTTGGGTGGTCCCTTATAAAAATTGCTAAAAGAATTGAAATTCATGAAAAACTCTGGTTGCCGTGGCAGTGGAAAATGGTAAATTTCACAAAAGCTCAACAATTTCTTTAAAAAACATCTCCTCCTTAACCTCTGGGTTAAAATCAACCAAACTTGGCAGAAATGTTCCTATGGTGGTCCCTTATTAAAATTGCTAAAAGAATTGAAATCCATGAAAAACTCTGGTTGCCGTGGCATCGGAAAATGGGAAATTTCACAAAAGCTAAAAAAATTCTTTAAAATCAACCAAACTTGGCAGAAATGTACCTTAGGTGGTCCCTTATAAAAATTGCTAAAAGAATTGAAATCCATGAAAAACTCTGGTTGTCGTGGCATCGGAAAATGGAAAATTTCAGAAAAACTTAACAACTTCTTTAAACGACATCTCCTTAACTTCTGGGTTAAAATCAACCAAACTTGGCAGAAATGTTCTTTGGGTGGTCCCTTATGACAATTGCTAAAAGAATTGAAATCCATGAAAAACTCTGGTTGCTGTGGCATCAGAAAATGGGAAATGTCATAAAGCTCATCAATTACTGTAAACAACATCTCCTCCTAAACTACATGGCCAAATTCTTCTCTGGGACCACAATGCGTAACATATGCAAAGTTATTTGGTATTATTAAAACATTACTCAGGTGAGCGATTTAGGGCCCTCAGGGTCCTCTTGTTAAAGGTATGTCCTGATGCCAAGGTCGATTATTCTAATGCGTTTTTAAAAAATGTTATCAGTTGTTTGAAAATGTTGCTGATAAGTAAAAGAAACACCTTTAAAGTTAAGACGAAAAGGACAAATTTCATTTACATTTTAACTGCGGCATCCATCAGCGAGTTTAATTTCAAGATAAAATATATGTCTCTTAAACGGCGCAAAACTTTGGTTTGAAAGTTTTCAGAATTTTCATAAGAAATTCAGTTCATTCAGATAAAAGTAAATGTGAAATTTATGGGAAATTATACGTGAAATGTCTCTTTAATGAAAATCGTTTGGATAGTTTGGAATATATATTTCGATAGTTCAACACAAAAGAGATTCGGAATCATGTTTCCGATTTTATCCAGAAAAAACCCCAAACATACAGTGTTTTGGGTTTAGATATTGCACCCACACATACAGAAAAACAGTTTCGCCCAGCTGTACACCGGGTTAGTTTCGGTTTGCACACAACTGTACAGCATGCGAATTTTCAAAGTGTAATTACAACAAATGTAGACTACACAGACGATCTATCGAAACATTTCATGTAAGAATATCAATTTCTCCACCCATCTAGCCCTGTGTCTTTGACAGGAAGCTTAGGAATTCGGAAATACAGACCGATTTTTCACAATCTTTCGCTTCGGATTTCAAGGTCAACACGACACTGTGTTCATTCAAACATTACAGTCAAACGAGGCAAATTCGTAAAAAGGGGGCTATATTTATTGGTTCTCCAACCAATTGTATTCACGCTGATATCTGTCAAGTTGCACGAAAGTACATATTCAATAGTATGTGACTAAAATACACGACACCTACCTTGTACAGAAATCCCGTCCACCATTTTTATTTTGACTTCGAAGAACCCAACTAACTATACATAGAGTAGTTTCCATACAGTGAAGTTTCCACCGCCAAATGTTTTCGACGTCGCCCGAATAATATCGGCGTTGCGCGAATCTTATTAGGGGTATACTTCCTTAACCCTCAATCTTCCAGGTGGGGTCATTTATGACTCCGGACGTTATTTTTACGTTTGCAATTTACAGAGTTGTTCTCCGATACACCTTTACTTTTTTGACTTTGTCATTCAACTTTTCGTCCATACTTTGTCAAATTTCTATAAAATTGAACGACCTTTGTAGGATTTATTATCTATTTTGTTCTCGGGTAAAAACGACACCAATATAAATACATTGAAACGTAAATGAAATTGGGATTTTATCCATTCTTTATTTTTTTTGTAAATGACCTATGAAATCTTTTGACGTTTAACAAAACATTTAATAGCATTTCCACTATCATTAAATATATTTTCCAGCGATTCGACATACTCAATCATATAGAACTTTATAGAAATCCTCAGAAATGGTGATTTTTTGTCAAACGTTACATGTTGAAACAATGTTAAAAGTCACGTGATTGCCGCCTGTGATGTAGGCGAAAGAACGATTACCTGTGGTTTATAGGGAATCCCCTTCTTCTTTTGCAACTATCAACGAAGGAGTTCTAGAGATGCACAGGGAGTTAATAAGACAAAAACGATAAAGCTGACTGCTACTGAGGAGGGGTAGTTAGGGTATCAAGGCGTTATTTCTATAAATCGAATATCAATGATTAGCAAAAAAGCTGAAATATTCCAGCTGTTCAGAAATGTTAAGTTGGAAGAGGAAGTCCCATGTTCCCATGAATATTTTCTACACACACTCGGACAATCAGGACACACAACCATGACTGTATTCTCTTAAAACAAAGTACTTTACCTCTTCGTTTAAAGTATGGTGAAATGATACCCTGTTCCCAGGGGGGGGGGGGGGGGGGCATTTCACGTCTAATCTCGGGGCCTTGGTGGGATTTCGTTATCCCATCATTGCAAAACAATTGAAAATTCTGATACAAATTTTCTTTGGCTGACGTCTCAAATTACAATCATCAGCCAAAAATAGAAACGACGTACTTATGCAGAACACAATTCATGTATTAATCTGTAAGATGTTATCACTGTTTATATGAATGACCGCGCGTGTGAGACAAAACTGAACGATTTTTACTTGATCTTTCAAATTGTGTGCTATAATTAGACTATGACGACCAAATAGTCGGTTGATGTATCAAAAACTGTAGAGGTCGTATTTTGATGATTTGATCAATACACTCACCCGAACTTCTAAACGGCCACATCATTCTTTCACCTATAAATCAAAATCTCTGATGAACACTTATGGTATTTTAGTTCTTTGTAAAATACATTCATTTTTTAACAATATGACAAAGTTTCACGAAGTTGAGTTCGAAATTAATGGAATGATGGCTTTTAGAAGTGCACTACCCCATAAATGAAAATTCGCATATCGCAACTTAATATCCCATGTGATCTTTGTGTGCATTTATCATGGCTAAGAATCCTATTCTCGTGGATAATACGCATTCTTTAAGATATTGTAGGGTATGGTACTGTGCGGAAATACCAGGTTTGCCGAGTCAGGTCTTCTTTTAATCATTTACTTTGGCAGTGCTCGAATCCGTCTGTTTAACACGTCGAAGACGTGAATCTTGATTAATCACGAAACGTATTTTGTGTTCAATCCATTTTCCGATAACATAGGGGGTGTTTAGTACAGTTTTGGCTTCAAAATATGTTTCACATTGCCAAGGCTTTGACAATTCGTTGACGATGCGGCATAGGATCGCTTTTATTAAAGTGCCTCATAGCCGTTTGCAGTGGATTGGGTGGCTAGGATTACCCAAATTTCGTCTATCCTTATTTGTACATGCATGGAATTATTTCTAAAAATTGCTCAATAAAGCTGTCCATCTTGTTGACGAATAGTAGTCCTTAAGTGTGGCCGTCGACGTGTTTTATGAACACTTCCGGTACGCATGCACTCATCCTAAATTTGCTTATTTGTGAAAAAGCCGCAAGTATCAGATTCGATCCATCGACAAACAATAAAAACGATACGTTTACCCCTGAAACAAAAGAAATCGAATGATTGCATTAAGTTTTTGTTAGAAAAGGAAATTATCAAATTGACCTTTCTGACTGGAGCTCCAACATCAAATATTCCGAAGGTCATTTCTCGTGTTTCAGTGATAATTCTTGCCATGTTAAATGTTTTTCTGACTGGGCTATCCATATGGATAAATTATCAAAACAGAATCGATATTTATCACGTAATTCAAAATACGCACGTGCAATTTTAACGTTTCGATCAAAATGACGTCACGTGCTTCTTTTTTGACGTGACACTACTGTTCATTGTTCGAAAAGATAGAATGTGACTTCGTTAAGTACAAAAAGCAAACACACAATCCAAGTGAATTGATATGATTTATCTATTCAAAAAATAAAAGTGGCCGTTTAGAAGTTCGGGTGAGTGTAGACATCGGCTTTGAAGAGTACCATGACCGATACTCCTATCTAGCATCCGTTACAGGTAATGGAAACGCTTAACCCTTTCCCAAATAAGACCTGGTCTAGACGCCCCTATTAGAAAAGGTTTGGGAAAACATTGATGCAAAAGAAGAAACTGCTGATAACCAGCAGTTTCTCCTTTTGCCTCAATATTTTCCATGCTATATTGTATACTAATTCTATCTTTATTAACATCCATTATGTCGTCTGTTGTGGCATTCAAATTGGAACACCCTAAAAATTGTTGTTTGGGAAAGAGTTTTAAACACGGACATTCTCAGACAGCTTAGTTTAGCTCAATCACGGTGTATAATTACGTGACTCAGATTTTCCGAAAATCTTCAACATCTTTTTTAATACTTGACCAATTTGAATTCAGTTTGAAGCAGAGAAAGTGGAAAATGCGAGAAATAAGCTAGAGGTGTCGGATGTTTGAAAAATCAACTGATAAATAAATTATTGAAAATAAACCAAAACTTTGGTTTATCTTCAATAACTTTTTTATCTGTTGATTCACCACGTCCATCTAATGCGTGACGTCTGTCCACATTCTCTGCTTCACACCGAATTCAAATCGGTCTAGTATTTACAGAATTATTGAAGATTTTCTGAAAATATTGTATCACGTGATTATCCACGGTGTCCATGCTGGTCTCAAATGTATTACGGGCTTATGTCATTAACCCAACCTATTTATTATTTTTATTTATCATATTGTCAGATAATATACATGTAGAAAATATGAAAACAAATTTGTATTTCAGGACCATTCACTATTCTTGCACCATCTAACGCAGCCCTGTCGAGCCTGGATCCTGATGTCTTAGTCACACTTGGTCATAACGACCTTCTACTAAAGAGTGTGTTAAACTACCATATACTGAACGGTTTCCAACTTATACCAGAGTTTAGAGACGGGAGCGAAGAAATGACTCTAAATGGACAAACGATTAAAGTTAGCATAAAAAATGTAAGTACTTGACTCTATTCAGATTAAAAGAAGATATAATTTTGCGATTGTTTCTCCTGTCCAGATGCACAAATTACCGGTATATTAGAGAGGCTAACAATCTACAAAAAGGAATAACTTGCATACGCACGGTGGGGATTGTGCATGATGGGATGGATAACGACTACCGACAATATGGAACGATTTTATCAAGTAAACCATGACGTAATTTCGGACAAATAAATAGTATTTCGTTGGTGTTGTTATAAAATCTCGTAACTACGGCTTGAATCAAACCGTAGTTACGAGATGTTATAACAACATCGACGGTTTATCAAAACATAACGGTAAACTCAGTCTATTTTTTGCACAAAATTTGATGCCAACTCGCCTCGCTTCAGGTAAGACATTTTGCAATAATTCTGTTATTTCTGTATCAATTTTCAAGCGGTTTGCTGCATGAACCCCGCTTTATCGAGCTCTTTCATCGGATGTATGACATATTAGATAACTCATGATGCTTTTTCCGAAATATTGTCCCAACCGACCAGAAAGCGAAATGGTAACGACTACGGCCAAATTAACCACGCTTCAGGTAAAAATTTGTGCAATAACTTTCTTATTTTAGGGTCAATTTTCATGCGGTTTGTTGCATGTACTCCGTCTTACCGGGTCCTTTTCTCAGATGTATCATTTATCTGGAACTTCCCTGAACTTTTCTCAAAAACCGATCCCAACCGACTAGAAAAGGGGCCTGAATTTTTTAGCTCACCTGAGCACGAAGTGCTCAAGGTGAGCTATTGTGGTCACTCAATGTCCGTCGTCCGTCCGTCCGTCCGTCCGTCTGTCCGTCCGTCCGTCTGTCCGTCTGTCCGTCTGTCAACAATTTGGTGTTAACACTCTAGCATCCACAAAAGTTGGCCAATCTTAATCAAACTTGGTCAAAGCAAGTATGGTCATAAGTTCTCGGATGAGTTCGATTATGGGCCTGATCGGACTTGGAAGTCTGGAGTTATTTGCCCTTGAACGTAAAAAATAGCTATTTTTGACTTTGTTAACACTCTAGCATCTACAATTATTGATCAATCAAGACAAAACTTGGACATAATGTTGGAGACCATAAGATCTCGGATGGGTTCAATTTTTATTCTGATCTGACCAGAAAGACGAGAGTTATGTGCTCCTGAATTTGACAAAATTGCCATTTTTGGCAGTTTTCGACCTTGTTTACACTCTAGAATCTACAATTATGAATCAATCAAGACAACATTTGGACACAATGTTGGGGACCATAAGATCTGGGATGAGTTTGATTTTCAGTCTGATCTGATCAGAAAGTCGAGAGTTATGTGCCCTTGAACTTGACAAAATTGCCGTTTTTGACTGTTTTCGACCTTGTTAACACTCTAGAATCTACAATTATCAATCAATCAAGACAAAATTTGGACACAATGTTTTGGATCATAAGATCTTGGATGAGTCTGATTTTCAGTCTGATCTAATCAGAAAGTCGAGAGTTATGTGCCCTTGAACTTGACAAAGTTGCTGTTTTTGACTGTTTTCGACCTTGTTTACACTCTAGAATCTACAATTATTGACTAATCAAGACAAATTTTGGACACAATGTTGGAGACCATAATATTTTGATTTAGTTTGATTTTCAGTCTGATCTTACCAGAAAGACGAGAGTTATGTGCTCTTGAATTTGACAAAATTGCCATTTTTGGCAGTTTTCGACCTTGTTTACACTCTAGAATCTACAATTATGAATCAATCAAGACAACATTTGGACACAATGTTGGGGACCATAAGATCTGGGATGGGTTTGATTTTCAGTCTGATCTGATCAGAAAGTCGAGAGTTATGTGCCCTTGAACTTGACAAAATTGCCGTTTTTGACTGTTTTCGACCTTGTTAACACTCTAGAATCTACAATTATCAATCAATCAAGACAAAATTTGGACACAATGTTTTGGATCATAAGATCTTGGATGAGTTTGATTTTCAGTCTGATCTAATCAGAAAGTCGAGAGTTACGTGCCCTTGAACTTGACAAAGTTGCCGTTTTTGACTGTTTTCGACCTTGTTTGCACTCTAGAATCTACAATTATTAATTAATAAAGACAAAACTTAGACACAATGTTTGGGACCATTAAGATCTCAGATGAGTTCGATTTTCAGTCTGATCTGATCAGGAAGTCGAGAGTTATGTGCCCTTGAATTTGGAAAAAACTGCTTTTTCGGCTGCTTTCGACATTGTTTATACTCTTGAATCTACAATTATTTATCAATCAAGACAAAACTTGGACACAGCTGGGCACCATAAGATCTCGTATAAGTTGGATTTTCACAACGCTATTGACCATAAGTTCGTTCTCAGTCTTAAAGTCATAAATATTAATTGAATTGAACAAAAGTGTTGCTCATATCATTTTGGTTCAGGTGAGCGATATAGGACCATCATGGTCCTCTTGTTGTCGTTTTTCTGGTCGGTTGGGATCAATTTTTGGACAAAGTACAAAAGATTCTACAAACAAGTCATATATCCGAGGAAAGAGCTCACGAATGCAGGGTACATGCAACAAACCGCTTGAAAATTGGAGCAGAAAAAAGAAAATTATTGCACAATTTCTTACCTGAAGCGAGGCAAATTTTGTCCGTATACTCCAAATTCGTTATCCATCCCATCATGCACAATCCCCACCGTGTACGAGGTACATGCAATTTATGCACTCATAACAGTTTTGCTGTGTTCTTTAGAGATATTTGTTATATACAGAGTGTCCCCAAAAAAACGGAACCCATTTTTGAAAGTACATTTCTCATGTATCAAGTAATATTTCTCCATCAAATTTACATATGCAATAGCAACGACAATTTTCTATTAGCAGTTAAAATGTGGTTGAAAAATGATTATTAGTTTTGAAAATATCGGCATTCAAATGAATATACCCGGAAAACCATTTTAACACGATATCGATTTTTCGTTTTACAGCGCGGGCCTACACTCATTGGATAAATTGTCGCTATACAATTGGTTAATTTATTCAATACAATACAAAAATGATTTTGAAACATTGTATTCACAATAGTGCATTTTCATTTCATCTTTTTTGCTAATAAATAAACTGTTAATGCTGCGATGTAACTAAAATGAATACAAACAAAATATCCAAGTGCATCACAGACTATTTTATTTCTGACCAACATGCCGGTCATTTCTCAATTAAAAGGTATTACGGGTTTCATTTGACCCGACACTGGCCTTTATGCAAAACACAATAACACAGAATTCACCAAAAAGAATGAAATCATAGTCCCCAGAAATGTATACTATGCAAGAAAATTAAGACTGGACTAATTTTAGGAAACATATCAAGCTTGTAATTTGTGAATATAAAAGTTAAAACTGAGTCATATGAAATGAACCACATAATAATTTGAAATTAATTTAAACAAACACCCTATGGGACTCAATTTGAACGTACAGAACGTGTATATATTAGATTTTGAGATAATCGGTACATACACGTACAACAATACAGAATTCAACAGCTGACAGTTAGTGCGCTTTCACGAACAAACAAGACGCAACAATCAATATCATGTCAGATCGGGGTTTTAGTGTCATTATCAATTTGCTTATAACTTTTGAACCGATGTATATTTTTAAGTGAAATTTGGAACACAAATGCAAAAATGATGAATCTTTAGTATTGCAAATTCAAAAATTAGATTTTTCGCTTACGCTTTAAAATATTTGACTTAGAATTAGGGTTCCGTTTTTATTGGGACACTCTGTATATCTCAAAAGTAGAAATTTTTAACGAAATGTGTTTTCCCTCTGTGTTCCTCGTGTTGAACGATGGAGTCATCAATCATACATGTATATGAGAGGTAATTCGTGAATTTTGAAACACCCTGTATTGTCCACCCAAATTAAGCCGGGACAACTTAATTTTCGTGTGCAAAGTCCGTTAGTTGAGTGCCTTAACAAAACATTGACGAAGTGGGGTCATTACATATGCAGATGTCTCGGGTTAATCTTGCTGGACAATAACAGCGTGTACTTTTAAACTGATTAACTATTTGCTTAACAGAATTATGCTCTATAAAAGAACCATGTATATGAGTCTTCAACACTTTGGTCATGGCTGCAAGTAACTCCCAAAATATTTTATAGAGGACGACGCTTGTATAGATTCTTCGCCATTTCAAGACGCATTTAAAGAGGAATTTGTCTCAAAATTATATATATTTTGAACTGGAAATAATTGTATCGTCTTTTGAAAGATGAAGTGATTCCTAATCTTAGATTCCATCTATCCAGTTGGAATCAAATAAAATCCGTTAAATGAATTAAAACATATCGTTGGTGGGAAGTCAAAACCTCGCAACTGCAGCTTGAATAAGCTGGAGTTACGAGGTTTTGACTTCCCAACGACGATATATATGTTGAAAACGTTCTTCTAAAACCCTACTGAAAACGATTTAAAATAGTTTTGAGACAAACATGGAACAAGCATACGTGTAGCTTATAGCTGGTCAGTTTGACGAAAAATTGTGCTGCTCTGCTTAGGCAGATCAAGATCAATGTTGACCTCAATCTAATTGAAATTTAGATCCTATCTTTCAGTAGGATCTAACGACGACCCGTTGGGGGTCATCTTCTGTGACCTTTTTTTGGACCAATCAGATTATGACATTGGAAAAGTTAAAAGATTTTACGCATGCGCACGGTCATGCGCACTACCGTGCACACTACACTTCCGTTTCTAATGATAACAAGATTAGTAGCCATGGCCGCCTACATTGTGGTGATTCCACTACAAAGACAAAAACCGAAGTCTGTCAATTTTGAGAGCAAAGGCATGGTATTTACGAAGCAGATAGTCTTCTGCATACCTCCAATACTGGCAGCAACACTTCCACACAATCATCACACCAACCCGAAACAAAGCGATGTTAACTTATGAACGTATAAACTATATATTGAACATTTGAATCATCGCGAATTAGATTCCGGATTACATTGTAGCTCAGTTGGTAGAGCGTCCGACCCATAACCATGTTGAACAGGGAACGATTCCCACCTTGACTTCATATTTTTTTCCTACTATGTATTTTATATTTTTCAAACTTAAAGATTCTAGAAATCTCGGATATAAAAACATAATTGGTAATTGTATTTTTATTTCGTTTTTGCAATTTCGAGAATAATTTGGTATGGAAAAATGTAATCAATAAGATAAAAAAATAGGGGGACAAAAAGATGGAGTAGGCGCAAGGTTCGATCCTCTAATCTACGGTATACAAGTCGGCAGCTCTACAAACTGAGCTAATCTGATTATTGCTGCAAAAGTACACCAGCTGTCAATATATAGTTTATATACTCGGCAAAACTGCTAACGCATCACTCATACCTTTGTTAATATTTTTTTTAACAAATCAACAGAATATTTTCAAAATTTGCACATGCCGACTACCACCATTTGATAACAAGCCTATGAAATTTCATGGTAAATGCTACAGTATGTTGTGAAATATTGCACTTTTAATAAGGACACCCGTAATTCTAAAATTCATAAAGTCTGAAATTTGATTAAAATGGGAAATTCATGCATAGCTTTCAAACCCTTTGTTTTAGCTGAAAGAGTCCCTGTGTAGAAAAGTTACCATTCCTTAAACAAACCGACGGCTTTAACACTTCTGTGAGTGTGCAATTTATCAACGCAGAGGTAATATTACATCACCAGTGTCGTTAGTGTCATTGTTGGCGTCGACGGCGACGTCGGTTACGTAGACAAAAACGTATCGGTCTATATCTTATGAACTGTATGAGATGCAGTCTTGATATTTCACACATAGACAGGTCCCACAAAGACATTTCACCTGAGACCATAAAATTTGACCTTTTGACCTTGACCTTGAAAAATTGACAATTTCTTATAAAAAGATGCGTCTATGCGAGCTACGTTGTCCGCGAATAGCCCTTGTTACGTTAAATAAGGAATTGATTTTTTCAGACTTCAATTGCACAATTAACCAGCTTTCAAAATCAATTCAAACAAAAATGATTGAAAAAGATTACAAGTTACACCAGTCGAAAAACTGTTTTGGTCACCTTTTCGCATGACGCGGCCACGTAAGAGGGAAAACTTGGAAAAAGTTTTTTGGGTGAGTGCAAAAATTTGTGGGATAAACATATGCCAAATAATAAATCTAAATCTTTGACAATAAAGAAGTTATGCAATTTTAAAAAGTGATGCGTTAGCTCTTTTGCCGAGTATATATACGAGGGGTGATCCAAAAGTTCGTAAAATGGACCAATAACTTTCATATTACTAGGTTGGTAAGGCTATAACTTGGTAATATTGTAGTTCATTATCTGTAGACTGCATGAAAATTAAAAGAAATATCAAAAAAGTTCAAGTGGCCGTAAATTGCGTTACCATAGTAACGCATGTACGCCTTGGCGGGGGAGCGTGAAAAATGATACATAATCGTTAAATTAATCAAGTTTTCTTAAATTTCTGTGGGATTTTTTTTGTCGCAAATTGTTACTAAGCTAGTTTGGCGTCATGACTTGTATTTGATACATTATTGTCAAAGTTGTTACGAAGACACTACATTTCCATGTTAGGCCTATATAACAAAACAATTGGATAGCGATGTGAAGTTGGCAGCAAATTTTGAATATCAGTCAGTCATAAAATTTTGCCACGATCTTAGTCTTACACAAACGCAGACATTTGAAATGATGGAGGAAACCAGAACGTAGTGCTGTAGAGAAGTTCTGTTCAAGTGACACCAAACATTCGGACGTCAATAGTGGATAACGAATGCCAGGATAGTCCTGCAATCGGCCACAACCTGATAGACGACGTCAAATCTAGGGTAAACAGTGATGGGCTCCGCTTTGATAGAAGATCGATCTTAAAACAGTCAGATACACAATTATTCAACATTTCGATTCTTAAATTGTATTCAAACACTTTCAGCACATTTATACCTCAGACATAGAAGTATATAAGAGTAAATATGGACTTTAAATAGAAGGTTTCTTTATCGCATGAAGTTGACGTCGCTTTTGACGTTCTTGCTCCCCCGCCCCGCGCATAGTCTTTGTCTTTCATTTGTCACTGTACAATAACTATGATATGTACACTAACTAAAATTTCCACATTTATTGTACAGATGTCACATTTAATGACTGTATAACTTTCGTTTTGATAGTCAACACTCCTGAAGTTTTTTAAATCCATTTTACGAACTTTTGGATCACCCCTCGTATGTTCAAAACTACACACCGCTCTACTTCGCGTTAGCACTATGATCGCACAAAACTGCCACTTACAGTGCAAAAATATACCAAAACCTATCCACTTCATTTATAAATGCCATATCTGTGCTCTCAAAACTAACGGACTTTGCTCTTAACTCGGTGCAAAGCGCGTGTCTATCAACGGCAGCCATTTTGGTGTTGTTGCCAGAGACGACAGACCTGGATTTGCAACGAGCGTTTTGATTGGTTGATGTGAAAATAAATGAGGGGTTTCCATAAGGCCATTTTCCTGGGACCTAAATTTTCCAATGAAATTTTTACCACAAATAGATACATAAAGGGGACGTGTTTTGCCGAAAAGTATGAATCGAACGGACCTTTGGTTTGGTGTATATTGTATATTGAGAGTGGGTGGGGTAATTCTTTTCAGGCGCTACCCAAGGTTCTTATAAATCAATTTTCTATCTAAATGTAAATAATTGGCGATTTTTTTAAAAACATTATGTTTTGTTTATGAGCCCATGTTAAAATGACATTAAATCCATTGGCTTGCTTATTACAAATATTAAAATATTTGGAATTTTATGTAATTTTCCAATTTTTTGTATATTTTCATCTCCCAACTTGGGGCAAAACATCAACACGTTTTTATAAAGCGACATAATGGAATAATATTTTAGGTGAGAACTTGTTGATAAATCGTTATTGCAAAATTATGAGGATTCTTTGATAGCTAGTCTGGTAAAAGAGTTACGGGCCCTTTAATGCGCGAAAACCCATGACAAATTGTGGAATAAATAACAAAATACATTTTTTCTGACTTTCTTTCGTACAGAGAGACAGAAATGTTTAATTTGCTTAAATTATAGCTGGCCTCAGCAAATAGTACTACAAATAAGCTATTGCGGTCAGTTTCGTCTGTTGTCCGTCCGTCTGTCTGTCTGCCCGTCCATAATATCAGGTTTACACTCTAGAATCCACAAATATTATCCGATCTTCACCAAACTTTGTCAAAATGTGTATGGTCATAAGCCCTTGTGTTGGATCAAGTTTGGGCGGAATTGCTGCAGAAAGTGCTGAGTCATGTGCCCTTGAATGTCAAAAAATGCTATTTTTGACAATTTTTGCGTTCAAAAATTTTCAAATATTACCCAATCAAATGCAAAACCAAATGAAAATGTTTACATTTATAATATCTTGGGTGAGTGTGAGTTTCATCGAGATTGTAAAGGTTTATTTTGAGTTATCCGCCCTTGAATTTGACAAAATTGCATTTTTCGGCTTCATTTTCTCTTTAGCATCCACAAACATGGAGCAATTAAAACAGATAGAGGACAAATTATTTCTGTATATAATATATAAGATGTGTAAGAATTTCAGCCAGATTGAAAATGTTTATCCTGAGTAATCCGCCCTTTAATTTAACAAAATTGCCGTATTACACTGATTCTACGTTAAATGTACAAAGTAGCGGTTCAAAAATGAAAAATATCAACCAGACTCGAAGTCGTATATTTTTTCGTAAATGAATAGTCTATTATGTCTAGTTCATTAATCAATTAAAAGGGGCCTCAAATGTACATCAATTTCCAGGAAAAATCACGCATATCAAAGGTCCATATTTTTCATACGTCAGATACGTTAGGGTATACCATCTGCTTATACACATGTATTATGCCTTTCTTTGTGAGAAAAAACGACTTAACTTTAACAAATTATGAACGGTCATACTTTTTTCGCAGAAATAAGCAAAAAAGATTATAGCATAATAAGTAATAATCAAACTATCAAGAATTTTTCAAAGCAGGAACTGTTGTATTGTATTTTGAAGCAAAAACACTTTTTCCAATTAAAGGTAGATCTTCAAAATGTTTGTCATCTTCTATTAAATGAATGCAATTTGAACAGTTCAGTCATATCACATTTTGGTAGGTATATATCATAACAAAGTATATCAAAATATGTTTTTATAAAATATTTTAGATCATTTAACGTATTTGATGACTTTAAATAAACTCGTATTGCCGGATGTATATGTATTGCTAATCATTGAAAAAATACTTTTTTGTATTTATTTTGACATTATAAAAGACGAAATGTCATATGTTTTGCTAAATATAACTTAAATCACAAATGCTCTTTTCATCAAATACGTTAGATTTTTTCATCAGATACGTTAGATATCAGATAGTGTCAAAGTTAAGCACTACTACTTTCTCCACGATCATCATCATGTAAATATATGTTAGATTGTATAGTATTAAGTTAAGCAGGAGGTAATAACAACAAAATCAAAGAGAATTGATACACTTTTAGCCTTTAGATATTATTGAACTGCATGCACACTTCGCACGTACACAAACACGCAGCAACTATCAGGCTATGCTGATCATATGGTTTGAAGTTCTCATAGAACAATCACAAAACAACATGACGTCATGACACGAAGATATTTTTCAATTTGTGGGATTCAGACGGGGTTGAACATCGAATGATAAAATTTAACTAACGTATCTGATTTTAACGTATTTGATGGTCGAACTGTAACAACGGCAATAAAATTCAACATGCTATCCATTTTTGTTTGTAAGAGAGTGTTTTTACACCACTGGCATATCCATGATGAAATTATAATGGAATTTTGTCTTCGGGATGAAGCTTTTGCTGCACAGCGACGAAAAACATCTTAACGTATTTGACGATATTTTTTTATATTTCTTAAAGTTATGATTTCAGATACAATTTTTTCAAAACTTATTCAGCTTAAGCAGAATAACATTTTTTCTTCAGCCTTTCTGTATTTACAACTATGTTTCTGTCAATAATATGTTACTGCTTCGTTGCTATTACACTTTCCAGTATCATTTAAATCTGTCTAACGTATCTGATGTATAAAATGAGGACAACACTCTTTTGAGTATTTTTCTCAAATGATTGCTTTAATCGCTTACTATTTGAATGATTTTAAGTCTTGAGTTCATTCCTGTTGAAAACAGACCTCTCAGCGTGCCAAATGTTCACCAACAAAATTGAAAATCGGCTTTGAAATAAGACATATGGTGTGAGGACAAGCAAATTGATGCATAATCCGGCATGTTTTGTGCTGTGCCCAACATTAAACTTTCATATTCAGCAAAGTGTTTCAGGTTCAATAGTTAGACACGATGTCAGGGTCACCAAAAAAGCAATTAATGTTCACCTCAGTGCCTGAACATTAACATGCATGCACAAGGACAGCTATTTTATTAAAATAGGCACTTTATCGTAGAATCAGTGATTAGTCCTAGATTTGCACGAAAACCCACAAATTTGCCTAATTCAAGGGCAGATAACTTGGGAAATGCATTTCAAATGATGCCAAAACTTTAACCTATAAAAGATCTAAAGGACATCAACAATTTGTCCAAGTTTTAATTTCATGTTTTACATATTGGTGGATGCTAAAGAGAAAATAAAGTCAAAAATAGCAATTTTGCCAAATTCAAGGGCGGATAACTCAAAATTTGCGATTTCGATCTGGATGAAAATCACACTCACCCAAGATATTATAAATGCAAACATTTTCACTTGGTTTTGCATTTAATTGGGTAATATTTGAAAATTTTTGAATGCAAAAATTGTCAAAAATAGCATTTTTTGATATTCAAGGGCACATAACTCAGCACTTTCTGCAGCAATTCCATCCAAAATTTATCCAACACAAAGGCTTATAACGATACACATTTTGACAAAGTTTGGTGAAGATCGGATGATATTTGTGGATTCTAGAGTGTAAACCTGATATTATGGACGGGCAGACAGACAGACGGACGGACAACAGACGAAGCTGACCGCAATAGCTTATTTGTAGTACTATTTGCTGAGGCCAGCTATAATTTAAGCAAATTAAACATTTCTGCCTTTCTGTACGAAAGAAAGTCAGAAAAATTTTATTTTGTTATTTATTCCATAATATATGTCATGGGTTTTCGTGCATTCAAGGACCCGTAACTCTTTTACCCGACTAGCTATCAAAAATCCTCATAATTTTGCAATGAAGATTTATTAACAAGTTCTCTCCTAAAATATTATTCCATTATGTCGCTTTATAAAAACGTGTTGATGTTTTGCCCAAAGTTGGGAGATGAATATATACAAAAAATTGGAAAATTACATAAAATTCCAAATATTTTAATATTTATAATAACCAAGCCAATGGATTTAATGTCAAAATAACATGAGCTCATATACAAAACAAAATGTTTTAAAAAAATTCGCCAATTATTTACATTTAGATAAATAATTGATTAAAAAGAACCTTGGGTAGAAAAGAATTACCCCACCCACTTTCAATATACAATATACACCAAACCAAAGGTCCGTTCGATTCATACTTTTCGGCAAAATACGTCCCCTTTATGTATCTATTTGTGATAAAAATTTCATTGGGAAATTTAGGTCCCAGGAAAATGGCCTTATGGAAACCCCTCCTTTAGAAAAAAATGGAAATTCCCAGGTCACAGAAGATGACCCCTAATGCGCGATCGTCAGATATAACATTATGAAATTATGTCATCTGGATTCATTCAGATTATGTTGACCTCAAATACTTTGATTTATTGGGGTTTAACGCCGTTTTCAAGTAATATGGTCATAATTGCGGCGGCTGGAGCACTTAACCGTGGACTCCTGGTATTTCTCTCACCAGTACCATCACATTTTTCAAATCGACCCTCCAGCAATTGGTGGGAGGAAAATGACCTTCGCAAAGGCAGAACAAATACTGGTCGGGCCGGGCTTGGAACTTGCAACCCCTGTATTGACAGACTCTTACGTTACTGACTCAGCTATCGTGGCCAGAGGGAATCGAATCATACCTTTCTAGACCTATTTGGACTGATTTCTGACCAAAATCAGATCTTGTGACTAAAGTTAGGTACTATCTTTAGTCACAGGATCTGATTTTTGTCAGAAATCAGTCCAAATAGGCCTAAAAAGGTCGATTCGATTCTCTGTGATCGTGGGTCCGCAAGATATCAAATACACCAAAGGCACAATTATCAGCAACCCAATTTATTTATTTATCTTATTTTCTTGCAGAATGGAATCGTTCTGAACAACTCAACCAAAATAACCTCAAATCAAGACGTCGTGTTGAATAATGGAGTCATTCATCCGATAGATACTGTACTCATCCCGCCCGTTTTTAGTACCAACAACCTGGCAGCTGAACTTATCCTAAAAGATAATGTGGCCGAATTCATCACACAATTGATAATTATGAATTTTACGTCACTCATAGAGGGTAATCTTCTTTTATTGAACAGAATTAAGATTTGTTTCCGAAAATGCATTTCAATATCACTATTATGATTCAAGGCAGATTAAAATCAATGTACCGTTATGCTCCATAAAAGAGCTTTTGAAAATGCGTACAAATTAACACGGTGTATAATCACATGACTTAGAATTTCCGATAATCTTCAAAAACTTTGTCAATACTTGACTAATTTGAATTCGGTTTGAAGCAGAGAAGGTGAAAACATATCATGAATAACATGGTCGTGGTATTTTTTTAAAAAAAACAACTGATAAAAAAGTTATTGAAGATAAACCAAAATTTTGGTTTATCTTCAATAACTTTTTTATCACTTGATTTTTTCAAAAAAAAAAAAAAAAATCAACTACGTCCATCTAATGCGTGACGTCTGTCCACATTCTTTGCTTCAAACCGAATTCAAATCGGTCCCGTATTAACAAAATTATTGAAGATATTCAGTTATTATTGCATCACGTGATTATCCGTGAAGAGTGGGAGTATTTAAAGAGTGGCTTTTTGTGACGGTGAGTATATTATATTTGTGTCTTTAAGCCTCTCTTGTAACCATTTTAAGATGTCCCTATAAGTGGTCTGCGTCTAAAACTTAAGCCGAATCTTGCGCTGCACACATATTGCAACGTACGTACAAAGTACTTCTTTGGCGTACGTGAAGACAGCTCAGAAAGGACGTAGAAGGAAACAACCAGCAAATTCTTCGCTACAAATTTTCTGTGTCTTTAAAAACGCCAGAAGCATGCAAGAACCTCCTCACAACCAGTCGTGCGTCCTTATAAATCGTGCGTTTTCGGAGATTTCTAAAAATCTCCGAAAACGCACGATTTATAAGGACGTACGACTAGAAGTAAGAGAGGCTCTAGGGATATTATTTCCGCAGGTGGAGAGTATACAGTGTTTGCACCAACAAACGACGCCATTGCACAAGCATTTGGTACAGTTCTTTATCCCGGCATGCCGCATGCCGCACATTACACACAAGGTTGGTTTGCTATTTGACAAAGTTAAAGGTAGTCGACCACTAATATGAGTCACTCAACGTCGGAATTTTACGTGCGACGTCGTTAACAGGCAATTACGTATCCAAACCTATTCGAGCGACGTCATAAAAATTCCGTTGTGGAACGTTCCACTGCCGAATATTTACGACATCGTCCGAATAATTCCAACGTCTCGTGAATGTCATTTGGGTGGACTACATTAATTTTGTGCCTTAAATTCCTGTTAGGTAACAATCATAGGCTGAACGCCTATTATTTTGACATGTGTAGGTATACCTTATCATCAATTAGATTCTACTCCCCTTATCCTAATGACGTTCAATTTGTCATTGTAAATGTAAAACCTCGTTTGTCGATTTTTGCGATTTTCAAAGTAAACACTTGCGCGTCCAGTTAAGACAAGTCTTTCAGATTTTGAGATATTTTTACTGATCAGTATTAATGACCCACTATTTGTGAACAAAATGTTTTAATTTCAAGTAAAAACTTTCAGATTGGGAAAAGTTATTATACTTTAAAAAGAAGAATTCCGAAAACGAGATACGAGGTTTTGCATTAACATCGACGAATTATGAACGTGCCTGATAGGCAATACAAAAGACTAAACACCACTTTATTCAAAACTAAACAACAGTCGAATTGGTCGAACTCAGGATATATCGATTTCACCCTTTCCCAAACAAGACCTGGTTTTGACGTCCCTAATCGAAATGGCTTGGGAAAACATTGAAACAAAAGAGGTAACTGCTGATAACCAGCAGTTTCTCCTTTTGTCTCAATATTTTCTATGCCATATTGTATACAAATTATACCTTTAATAACATCCAGTTTGTTATTTGTGGCACTTTTTGAAGTGGATCACCCTAAAATTTTGCCGTTTGGGAAAATGTTAAATGACGTTCCCTACGACGACACAACGAGTTCCAGCTGTATAATATTACATTGTGCTTTACTTGCAGAGGCCGCCAAATACCACATTGTACCCGGCGCACGCACGTCTAGTCAGTTGAGAGATGGACAAATTCTGTATACACTACATGGTACTCCCTTACATGTAAAAAAGTCAGCTGCAGGTAATGAACTGTTCATTCTGATTAAAATCCGTTGACATTTCTGTAATACAAGACAGGCACCAGTTTTGGGTCATTTTCTTCTGTGAGGTGCCATGGTCTAGTGGTAGGACGCGGGCTTAGGGATCGAGAGGTCATGGGTTCAAATCCCGCCGGGGTCACGGGAATTTGTCTGGGCAAAAGAATTACCCCACGTTGCTCCCCTTCACCCAGGAGTATGAATGGGTACACGGGAGAGTTGAAAGCCGATGTGCTGTGGCTGCCGTAGGCGCCGACTGTGAACAGCCGACTTGAAGCTCAGTGATCGTGGAGTTAAGTGTGAAAGTTGCGCGAATATGGACCTAGTTCGTAAATTTAAGACTATAAACCACATTTACTTTGATTTACTTCTTCTGACCAATCAAATATACGCTTCCAAGAGATCGTTTGAAACCGAAAACAACGTCCTGATAATATCACGTTTCAGAATCACCTGTTTTACACAACACGATAAGGTGTCATTGATTCTTTAACCCTTTCCCAAACGATAGAATTTTAAGGTGATCCACTTCAAAAACTGCGACGAATCACAAAATGGATGTTATAAAAGATAGGATTTGTGTAAAACATGACACAGAAAATATTGAGACGAAAGGAGAAACTGCTGGTTATCAGCAGTTTCTTCTTTTGTTTCAATGTTTTCTCAAGCCTTTTCTATTAGGGACGTCAAAACCAGATCTTGTTTGGGAAAGGGTTAAATCATCATAATTATATTGTTGATTGATCTGAATTGCGTAGATGATATATTGTAATATAAGCAATTATTCTATCTTCCGATACATTGTTTCAGGTGTTTTTGTTGAAGACAGCCGCGTTATAGAGGCAGACATTGGTGCCAGTAACGGTGTCATACATGTTATAGATCGTGGCCTTTTTCCTGCCGACTTGCTAGATGAGTTACAAAGGGAACTGAGCCAACTAACAACACCGAGAATATGATTGACCATTGTTACATTACCATTCATTTAATAAAGTCATTTACATCATTCTACTTTATTTAACATGTTCTCAAAACAAGACATTTTATGTGATTCATTGTACTCGAATATATCTCAATCAACACCAATTTTATCGTCCATAGCAGCTTTCGAATTGTACCATTCAAAAGAGCCATGTTTAGTGGAAAGGCATCATTAGAAAATTCATTTGCATAATTGCATACTAATAACAAGAGCTGTCCGAAGACAGCTCGCTCGACTTTCTAAGTTGCTTAGTATAAAGGGGGCATAACTCCAAATAGAGTGGTCCCAGGGTCATGGGCCCTGAAAGTAAGGTAGAGGGTGTGATGGTGAATAAGTATTCCAAGTTTGGGTTGAATCCCTTTGATAGTATGGAAGTTATTGATGTTTGAAAAAACTTTAACCTTTGTTGCAACGCCAACGCCAACGCCGACGCCAACGCCAACGCCGACGCCGACGCCCGGGTGACAGTATAAGCTCTCATTTTCTTCGAAAAGTCGAGCTAAAAAGGATGTGTAAAACAAAGCCTTTGAAACTTTGAAATGACGTCATTTGAAAATAATACAAAAAATCGATGAATTTGCTTCAAATTGTCTCACAGCAATTATAAGCCATATAAGTGTATTGTAAACATTTGAAAAATGCTTTTCTTCATTTATCTTGACCACGTGACAAGTTGTACATTTTATCTCACTACATTCACAGGCTGCAGTCAAGTGACTGCGTTATATGTTTTCCTAATTTATGTAAAAAAAACCACTCGGTATGTACACAATTTTCTCAAAGTTTAAATCAAATATTTAAGTCTCAGTATTGAAATACGTACCATTCGATATATCGTACTCTCCGATTTATTTTGATATCAAGATATTCCATCAAAACCCTGTCACGGCCTAGAACATTCGTGCAAATTGCAAAGATTTTTAACAAAATATATCACGGCATTCAAAAATACTTTGCACGAATGTTCTCAGGTATTTGAAGTAATATCTGGGTACCAAATAGACCGGAGAGTACGACTTATCGAATGGCACGTATCACAATATTCATTGGTCAGTATTTGATTGAAAATAGGAGAAAAATGCGTACTTACCGAGTGTTTTTGTTTGCAAAAGTTAGCATTTTAGCATATCATAACAAAGTCACGTGATTGCCGCCTGTGACATTACGAGACCGCGGCCATAGCGCCCGCGGCTATAGCGCAATTGGTAGCTTATCGTAATCTCTGAAGTCCTGGATCCAATCCACGGCCGCGACAAAAATTCTTTCTGACAAAATTGTCACTCACCATTGATTTGATAATCGTAAATCTACTTGGACAAATAGCTAGATGGCTTTGGAATAATGTTCTGGTAGTACTGGTATAAGAAGGGAACTGAATCAATGGTTAGGTGCTTAAGCCGCCGCGTTATGATCATAGCAGTTTGAAAATTGTTATACCCCAATCAATCAATCCTTACTTTTCAAGGGACACATCTCGTTTGTTTTGAGTAATCCGGTGACTGTGGATGTCCGGTATAGGTACAGTTGTATTCTACAGTTTGTGACTTAAACCCATTACCACAAAATGACGCTTTTTGACGCCCCACAAGAAAACGGCTTTAGAAAACATCGTGCAAAATGAAGAAATTGCTTGTGACAAGCAATTTCTTTATTTCACACAATGTTTTCTATGTAAAAAGACAAAAAAATGTAATATTTCTTTCAATCAAAATTGTCGTCTGCATCATCTTTGAATTTGGATCACCCTAAAATTTTGTCGTCTGGTAATGGGTTATCTTGAAAACTAGATATTCCCAGATATAGCGGAGGTCTAGACGGATTTTGTAGATAGTAATTTTGAGAGATCCAGGGAAATAGTTCGAACAGTTTTGGGGTGGATCAAATCGCGGCTATATCCTGCTTATAGGCCTGACCCACCTAACCGAACATTCGCAGCTTTGAATCGAACGTCAAGGGCAAAATTCGCACCGTTCGTTGCCAATTTATTTGGCGAACTTTGGTTTTGTTTTCAACGATTTTGTACCGACCATGCACCGAATACGTAACGAACTTGTAGCGACTGTTCCGAACAGCCAACTACGTTTCTCCGAAATATACCCCAATTCGTTCCCAAATATCAACGAACCCCTACCGTTTGAGTTACGACTATAAAATCATATTTGGGATGGCATCGTGAGGATCGGTGTGTTTCGTTGGCGGTTCCTTGGCCTTTTCGGTCAAATCGGTAAATAAACACACATTCATCGGAGTGCAAACGCTAGTCGTTCGGTGCGATCATGACGAACATACCGACCAGGAATTTATGGGCGAATTATTACCGACACCAAAACGGAAGTAACCAGACACGCGCCTACCGATTCTTCTGTGGGCCGTTAACGAACTCACTCCGATATTTTTATCGCTGCATTTGTCGAAAACTGTTGTGCATATTCAACGTTTTTTTTTTTTTTTTTTTTTTTTTTTTTTTGGGGGGGGGGGGCGTCTGCGAACACCGACGAAAAGCTCCGAACACGTGCCGAACAAATAGAAAATCGTTTATGGAACGAACTTTTTCACGAATAAGCTGTATCAAATTTCCTTTACGCATTCGGTGTTATTTTCGGTTACATTAAACACCGACGAATGCCAACGAAAAGCTCCGAACATATACCGTACACAAACCGATTGTGGAGCAAACATTTTACGAATATGCCGAATTAAGTTCGGTACGCATTCGGTGTAATTTTCGGTTACGTGGGACAGTTCTGTAAAGAAGGAAAGCTCTTCACCTTAAATATTTTGCTCGATAAATCGAAGAACAATTCTTATAGCCCTGTCCAATCTAACCGAACTAATCGACATTCGGTGGTGTTCACAGACGCCCAAAATGTTTTTGAGCATGCACAAAATTTTTCGACGAGTGCAGCGATCAAAGTTTTTGGAATGAGTTCGGTAATGGTTCACAGAGGAATCGGTAGGCGCGCGTCTGACATTCGTTGCTTTCGTATTGGTGTATTGGTGTCTGTGATAATTCGCCGACGAATTCCTGGTCGGTATGTTCGTCATGATCGCACCGATGGGCAAACGTTTGCACTCCGATGAAGGTGCGTTTATAAACCGATCTGACCGAAAAGGCTAATCTACCGCCGCAAACGAAACGCACCGATCCCCACTATGCCATTCCGAATATGACGTTATAGCCGTAACTCGAACGGTAGGGTTAAGTTCGGTAATCTGTCGAAGCTCTGAAAACGTGCAAGTAGTCGCGTTTTAACGTAACTGCAGCTTGATTTAAGCTACATTCGCGAGGTTTTCGTTGAAAAGCAGCGATATGTATGTACAAACCATAAAATATCAGAGACCATTTTGCTAATTCATACGACTAAACATTTTTGAAGTACCGTTTCCCGACCGCTAATAGGTGAATCTTTCATCATTTACAGTAATCTATCATCACCGATCACGCTTGCAGACTGAGCTCACTCTGTATTCTATCGCTTGACCGAGTTGATCTGATCGGCAATTAGGCCAGTCACTTTAGCCGAAAAATAGGCCCAACCCACCACTAATTCTAACAGAAACAAAACCAACATTTTTATAATCAATAACCATTTATCCATTCTAGAAAAAAAGTCCTCAAATGTTACTCGAGGGGAAATATGAAAAAAATCGATCTTACTAGGGGACCCCTTCAAAGCAAGCCAAAAGTATGTTTTGGGGTGTAGGCATAGAAAACAGTCTTTTGAAACCAAGTATGCTATTGTGGATGGAATATTTTATGGATAATTTAATAAAAGAGGTTTATAAAGTAAAAAAATATCGATTTTGCTATTTTTCTTTATTTGAATTTTACATGGAAAGTGAATTTGCGAGTGGAATTTCCCCACCCACTCATGTATTAAGGTTAACTTATCCAAATACTTTTAAACCCTTCGCTGTAACTTAATATTAGACTTCCGGTTCGAAAGCTGATGTAGACGACAAAAATTCTTTGAAGAAAAAATGGATTTGTATACATTATAGAAAAATAACAAGATAAAAACGTATTGATGCAAAAGGAGAAAAATCTGATTATCAGCACTTTCTTCATTTTTTAAGAGTCGGTTCTCTTTAGAGACGTCAAATCAACGACTGCTATTCATTGCTGATTGAATTTTGTTTTCTTGTTATACAATCAACCAATCATGACATTGTCTTAGATAAGGTCACCGGCCCATAAAACAAATCACTATACAATGAATTTAAGTCATTAAAGAAATGAAGTTATGCTTATGTTTTCTATTTAGTACAATTCAAGATTGTGTGTGAAAAAATAGTAGATCTTTATGAATGCTTAACGATCTACATTACCCAAATACTAGAACCGCTTTGTTATAAGTGTATTTCATAATGCGTGTTAAGCTTTCAAATGAAATAAGAACATGTAGGCCTGTGGTATGTCATTCATACAGTATTTAAAAATCCATTTGTAGATATGATAATGCAATTTTGTGCAACATACTTAATAATATGCTGGAACACGTCATTACTACGTCATTGTTGACGTCTTCTAATCGTTTATTATTTTCAAAATTGGCTTTACCAAGGGTAAATGTCAGAAAATTATGTAATTACTCAAATGAAGAATGTACATAAACGTAAATAGCTAATCAGTAAGAAGCAGGTGTACAGCTTCAAGAGGAAGTTTGAAGACATGGGATCACCAAACAGTCATGCATGTCTCTAATTGTGAATATTATTTAGAAATCGGATGCCCATCTTCGCGGATTTAGTCCGATTTCTTTGGAATCGCGATACGCCGCTTAGTTGCCCAGCTTGTTGTTATGTTGTAGCAACAATTCATTAGTCGCATTCTAAATGCATTTGACGTTATTTAGTCCATTATTGATGACGTCATTAATGCACCTTCTTTTCGCGATCTACGCCAAACAAACAGGGGAAAATTAGCTAATTTTTAGTTGTCGCAAGTACGTATAATAGTTCGTCGACTAAAAGTTGATAAATGCTCTCTACTGAAGTGAAATTCGCTTATCTCCGCGTTATGAAATTGCAAATGCAATATTTTCCCCGCCCTTTTTTACAGACACCATAGAGATTCGTTGTCTCTAGTTTCCTTAAATTCAAGGGCAGATTATTCAGAAACAAAAAAAGTTACCTAAGTTCCGTGAGCTTTGTGTACAACTTGACACCATGGAGATTCATTGTGGCTAGTTTGATTGAATTCGGGTCGAAACTGTAGGAGTTGCGCACACGAGAAAATGGGCATTTTTGAGAAAATGGGCATTTTTTCTTAAATTCAAGGGAAGATAATTCAGAAACGAAAACAGTTATTTAAATTCCATGAGCATTGTGTACAACTAGGCACCATAGAAATTCATTGTGGCTAGTTTGATAAAATTCTCATCAAAACTGTAGGAGGAGTTGCGCACACAATAAAACGGGCATTTTTATGGGCATTTTTTATTCAAAGGCAGATAATTCAAGAACGAACAGAGTTATCTGAATTCCGTTAGCGGTGTGCACAACTAGATACCATAGAGATTCATTATGGCAAGTTTGGTCAAATTCTGATCAAAACTGTAGGAGAAGTTGCGCACACAAGAAATTGATAACGGACGGACGGAGGGTTAGACGGACAGAAAGACGACCGGGCCATAATATAATACGACCCTTCGGGCGTATAATAACAAAAAGCATGTGTGGACTTCAATCCAAGTGGTTGGGGGCGAGTAAAGGATGATTTTCTCGCAAATTGTGTAATTCCGATTTTAATGATCTATATCTGACGGATGTAATAATATTATAGTCACATTGAGCTTCCGTACTTTTAAAAATCGATCACAGATAATTCTATTTAAAGCTAAATCATTTTTACTTATTCGTTATATTTATCCTTTTATATTTTTATATAACGAATACATTTTTCAGTTTTAATATGAAATTCAATCAAATTAGAAATAACATGCGACAAGTACAGCGTAAGAGAAGCACGTGATACTCGAGAAAATGTATGGTGGTTAGGATGGACCAGTGTATTACGATCATATCAAGGCATCTTTTAGCGTGATTTAACACCATTTCCCCCCAGATTTGCTCTGAGGACTTTTGATATGTTGATCATGATATAAAATACTTTCGTTCAGTTGCAAAATTATTTCTGTTAGAATTAGTGGTACCCTAAATGCTAAAGTGACTGGCCTAAATGGGAACATTACAGTTGGCGCCACAGCGTATGGCACGTGTTTATATTTTGTTCAATGTTCAGTGGCAATGAATTTCGTGCTTAAACAGATTTGGTTTACCGTTATGTTTTGATAAACATTTGGTGTTGTTAAAAAATCTCGTATAGATATACAACGACCTGTGAATGATCAAAGATCAGCGAGTCTAAATTGACGGGGGGAGACGGATTTCGAATTATAGAAATATGTGACTTCAACCCGTCTCCCTGTGATTAATCGACGAAGTACTATCTGGATACAGCTACTAAACTCACACGGCATCGTTGACAGCACGCAATACCTGTCATTGTTCGCCTTTATTCAGTGGAAAATAGGCACTCCTCCCTATTTACATGTATTGGAATATACCGTTACCTTTCTTCGAGGCTCACGACTCGATGTCCATTTATAACTACGGCTTGAATCAAGCCGTAGTTTTGAGATTTTATTTCAACACCCACGAAAAACTATTGTCTGTCCAAAATTACGTCACGGTTACCTGGATAAAATCGTTCCCTATTACATTTGAACAAAATATAAACATGTGCCATACGATGTGGCGCCAACAGTTACTGTAGGTCGTGTGAAGATGTATATGCACATGTACAACCATAACGTGATCCCGCGCAGTTTATCACTGGTGGTGAACTCGGCCAAAGCGATGGACGTTTTTTCGCGATCAATGTATTCCGTCGGTGTTGTTTTAAAATATCGTAATTACGGCTTTATCGAAGCCGTAGTTACGAGATTTTATAACAACACCGACAGATTGTCAATACAAAACGGTAAACCCGGTCTGTTTTTAGAACAAGTTCATTGTCACATCTAAACGCAAAATATCTATACCTTGTTGAAGCGAAAATTGTTTTTGTTCACCACCAGTGATTATATTAACATAAATATGGAAAACAACCGGAAATAGTGTGCCATGTGATTCCCCTCTCTGAGGCATTACATGTACGATTGAAATATTGGTATTCAATGACTTAAAGAATGCATCATTCGTTTTTTTTAAGTAAATCAAGGGTGAGTAAATAGCTAAAAGTGCATTTATGTCACATCTAAAATATGTATATGTTTAAACCTACAATATTATTAAGTTGTTATAAATATTTGATAGTCACAGACAATGCAAAAGAATTTTCATTCAGTGCACGATATTTCTCCACCACTGGAATAGAATTAGCTCGATCTGGTCCTGAATAGATCAAGATGGTCGGGTCTTAATTGTGTAGGGATCGGTAATCGATCGCTTGATAGGGTTTAATCGAGTTGATTTGATCGGCAGTGGGAACCTAGCATCATATGAAGGCATCCTGTAACAACTGGAAAGTTCAGATCCAAACATATGGTCAACCGCACATACATGTAGGTACAGATTTAACTAGTTAAAGTGTAGTCTGAAATGATATAATTATCCTTTTCCACATCCCAGCTCATTTAACCCTTTCCCAAACGACAAAATTTTAGGGTGATCCACTTCAAAAACTGCCACAAATGACAAAATGGATGTTATTAAAGATAGGATTTGTGTAAAATATGACACAGAAAATATTGAGACAAAAGGAGAAACTGCTGGTTATTAGCAGTTTCTTCTTTTGTTTCAATGTTTTCCCTAGCCTATTTTATTAGGGACGTCAAAAACCAGGTTTTGTTTAGGAAAGGGTTAATTAATAGCACGAACGTATTTCTAGGGAGCTGCATTCTCCAGTGGGTGGGGGCACGACTGCATAGACGCATGAACGTTTATCAAATTGCACGTCATAAAACTTCGAGGAACCGGATCTCCCTTCTTGAGTCGAACAATGCTATCATCCGCATATTCGACATTACAAGGTCGGAAGTTCATCCATAGGTCAAGATCTCCATGTAATCCATTACATCTACTTTAAGATAATTGTGACCCGTCACTCTAAAAGGGACCTTATCGGGTGTGTGAAAAATATCGACCCTAGCCAGTCTGCGCAGTCCGCGCAGCCAGACTAGGGCCGACACTTTTCACTTTTATGTAATTGTCTAAATCTGGAATGTTTTCCCTATCTAACAATATCATTTTTCGCATGCGGAGTCGGGTTTACCTTTGCTGAGTCTGAAAAGTTTGTCAAAATTTGGATTTTTTGAGTTCGGATAAGGTCCCTTTTAGCGTGACGGGTCACATATAGTTTAAGTACAGAACTACATGTTCTATTTTCTGGAAGTTCAGTAAGCGAAGACTATCAAAAACAACTTCAAAATGGAGCTTTGTAAAATTGTTTTAATTCTGTCAGTATGTATGAGCAGTGTTTATTGTTTTGAAGATAAAACCTTGTTCGAGTATTTGAATACAACCAGCGATTTCTCACTACTAACTAGGCTACTAACAGAGGCTAACCTGGGTATGATGCTCCGCGGACAAGGTAACCGTATAGTATAAATTAATTAATTTTATTGAAGCCTTATCCATTTGCATGAAACAACCCTCAAAAGCTTAATTTTAAATTTGATTTAAGTTATAGAAAATTCACATTGTCATTTATAAAATTCGAACCAACCCTTACACAATTGTCATGTATCACTCTGATCTGCAGCTACATGAATTGTATAGCATTCTGTTCTGTTGTACATTGAATTGTAGATTAAATTACAAAAGAAAATGTTTCGCAACTCAATTGGGCATCTTGGGATGACGAAACCCAGAAAGGGGTTTCTTACATGGTATCAGGAATTTAGGCATTGTTCTGCCCAAGCTCGGACTTGAATACATTCCCACACACTGAAGCTTTATAGTGCAAGATAATGCTTCTTTGAATTTCGACAAGTGTCTTGTGGTAATGTGTAATACACCTTCAAGAAAGATAGTATCACAAATATCTTTCGAAGATTGAAAGGCATGACGTCATTTATATGAAGTATAGAGATTTCGGAAAACCTCGGTCAGAAATTATGTCAAACACCTCAAGTGATCTTACAAAAACTCGCTCTAAAGAGCGCGCCTGAAAATCTCAAGGTATACGCTTTCATAAATTATGTGTTTGATATTGAAAAGTTAAACTTCAGACCACAATGAACACTATCACACAGTTGAAAATTGTCCGAAAAGAAAAAAAGAAAAACCACCCCACAAACAAACAAACGAAAAACATCAAAGTAGCCTACATTTTTAAGAGATATGAGAGGCTAAATGATCTGGCTCCATTTGGGACTAGAATGTCAAAAGGCCCCCCTTTCCAGACCATACTTATTTATTCCTGTTTCTTGCTCTACGATTAGAGTCAAACAGTACACGTTCAGTTAATATAGAAAAATTGTATATTGCAGGACCATTTACTATTCTTGCACCATCAAACACGGCCCTTTCGACCCTAGATCCTGACATTCTAGTCACACTTGGTCATAACGACCTTCTTCTAAAGAGTGTGTTAAACTACCATATACTGAACGGTTTCCAACTTATACCAGAGTTTAGAGACGGGAGCGAATAAATGACTCTAAATGGACAAACAATTAAAGTTAGCATAAAAAATGTAAGTACTAAACTCTTTACTATTTTTGCAATTCTCCAATTAATATGAGAATAAGAAAATATCTGCTGAAAAAAGTATCTGCATTGCAAACCGCTCTACATTCTAAAGAGATATTTTTCAAACAATATTGGATACATAAAACTTAGATTTTTCCATCGATATCATTTGGATATATATCATTTTAGGAGATGGTTTTCATAGTCCACGTGGTTGAACTTGATGTTGTGTTCACTAATGTTGGCATCAATCGTCCCACTTGTATTTAGTAACAGCAATGTAGTACTAAGTACTTTAAAAGGTTCCCTTTGCTTTAACCAAGTAGATTAAAAGAGACGTTTCGTGAGTATTTTCTCATGAATGTATTTTTATCTGAAAGAGATTACTCTCTTATGAAAAGATGGACAATTACAAGCCAAAGTATTGATCGTTTACGTGGAATATGTTTTTTTTCTTAAAATTGAATTAATTGTTGCAAACTCGCCGTTTTAGAATTTGGGACCAACATCAAATTAGCCTACACCAGTATGTGCATCAATGTAATTTAATCTTGATCCATTCTTTTCCTTTCGGTAGCCTCAAGTTATAAAGAAGCTATAAAAGCATAACATGGATCTTGATACACAAGTTACACTGATGGTGAACTCGGCCAAAGCGTGGGACGTTTTTTCGCGACCAATGCATTCCGTCGGTGTAGTTATAAACTATCGTAACTACGGCTTCGATAAAGCCGTAGTTACGATATTGTATAACAACACCGACAGTTTGTCAATACATATCGGTACACCCGGTCTATTTTTAGAACAAATTCATTGTTATTAGAAAAACTATCCAATCAGATCTTTAAACTCACATTTAAACCCAAAATATCTGTACCTTGTGGTAGCGAAAAACGTCCCTCGCTTTGGCCGAGTTCACCACCAGTGAGTTAATGTAGATAAATATAGGTCTCAAAATAGCTACATGCACTTATGTAAAAATACAACTTAATATTTCATTAATTCTCATTTTCTTATTTTTATGCTCCCCGAAAGAATTTCGGGGGAGCATATGCTCCCCGTAAGAATTTCGGGAGAGCATATAGTCGCCATGCTGTCCGTCCGTCCGTCCGGCCGTCCGTCCGTGTGTCCGTCCGTCCGTCCACAGCCAGATCTCAGCAACCCTTGGACCAAATTCAATGAAACTTCACATGTGAACTCCCTGGGATAATACCTAGAAACTATTTTCTCCCTTTCTTAATTTGAAGCTGCGTCATGGAAAAAAGGGGCCTTAGTGTAAAAATTAGTTTTTTCTCTAATTTCTCTTCATCTAATGGGCAGAATTTAATGTAATTTTGTACTTATGTAATAAATAGGATGTTCTAGACCATATTTTATAAATAATGTGTGTACAAAAAGGCTGTCGTGGGAAAAGGGGGCTTAATATATGATAGTTTTTATTTTGTGACAAACACTTATTCGGGGAGCATAATCCGTCTGTGACGGCTCTTGTTTTAGAATGTTGTCGTTCTTAACAACTCAACCAAAATCACCTCAAATCAAGACGTCATATTGAATAATGGAATAATTCACCCGATCGACGCCGTACTCATCCCACCGGTATTCAGTACCAACAACCTGGCAGCCGAACTTATCATGAGAGATAATCTGTACCAGTTCTTCAATGGATTACTCTTAGTAAACTTAACCGGTCTCATAGAAGGTAATCGACATACAGTCGACACTCGTTGTGTCGAAGTCAGAGTGGCCGTCAAAATCCCTCTACATATCCGGAGTTCGAGTAAACCGATTTTGACCGTTTTTGTTTGATTATCATTTGGCTTATTTATTGCTAAGCAAGTGCGTTCATAAATTAAATATAGTAGGAAAAGGAAAGAAATTGCTCGAAACGAGCAATTTCTATCATTTTCCTACTAAATTTCAATGGCTTTATTTATTTTATTATAATTTTGTTTGAACTTTTTAAAATCAGTTGAAGAGTACGGGACCAAACATTCACTTCGACTTAAGCGGAAATTCGACTTATCCTATGTCGATATAACGAGTGTCGACTTCTTTCAGTATCAGTATTTCAGTTTGGACTATGAGTAAAGATGTCTGCTTTTGTTTTATATTTCTGCCTCACAAAATTTCTTTCTCTAAGTGCCAATCCTTCCGTTTGGGGGGGAATTATGCTTTGTCATTAAAGTGACATTTCAGAATTTTTTGTCATAAATTTTACTTTTAATTTTATCTGAAAGAGCATATTTCCTTATGAAAAGTCTGAAAATTTCAGGCCAAAATATTGCGCCGTTTACGAGAAATTTATATTTTTGTGTTAACAATGAAAAAATTGTTGTGGACAACAGTTCGGATTTATATGCAATTTATCGATTATGCCTCAACTTTAAATGCGTGTTTCTCGCTTATTGGCAACAACTTAAAAAAAACTAATAGTATTTATACTCATTAGAATAACCAATCTTGGCATCAAGACATACTTTGAAAAATTGAAATTGGAATGAAATGTCCCTTTAAAGCTACTATTTCCCAGATTTGGACCCAAAAATTGTCAAATACAAACGAAATGTACACTTTTTAAGCTTTATATGACCTGATTAAATGATTACGACAAACTATTGAAACAACGACTCATTTTTTCGCAATTTGATACCAAATTCATGAAGCGATGTCGAAAGTAGGTCAAAACAGTAGGACATGCGACTTTCTTAAATGACGTCACAACATACATGATGACGTCATATTGAAATTCAAGTATGAATCACGTTTGAATCATGGTCCGCGCTGTATGCACATGCGCAACAATTTAAAAATAATTCTAACCCCATCTGAGACGGGGTTGAATTTAGGTTTGGATTCTCCCTAAATTCAGCTATCTGTCTTGTAATTTCGGCTCATTCTCTGTCTGAATCGCATATTATTAACCATCCCGAGGTGGTCAACACAAAAGTTTTGCATATTCTTTCAAAAAAATCATTTTTTGCAATTAGACCATCTGTTACAGTCGCCCTTTAAATGTACGATTGTACTTCCTTTCGCTGAACAAACTTTATAAAATTGGTTAAAAGTCCAAACCCTATGATGTGGGTACTTATTTGATTCGTATCGATGAGACAAATCTTATGAGTACCCACACCATTTCGTTTGATGAACATTGATAAATATTTTACATTTTGGAAAGATATAACACCCTCGTTCATCTGTAGTTCTTTAACCTGTTTTCAAAGAGGGTATGCACGGTGGATAATCACGTGATACAATAATCACCGAATATCTTCAATAACTTTGTTAATACAAAACCGATTTGAATTCGGGTTGAAGCAGAGACTGTGGACAGACGCCACGCATTAGATGGATGTAATTGCTTTTTTGAAAAATTAACCGATAAAAAAGTTATTGAAGATAAACAATTTTTTGTTTATCTTCAATAACCTTTTTATCACTTGATTTTTAAAAAAATCTACTACGTCCATGTTATTCATGACATTTTTCCACATTCTCTGCTTCAAACCGAATTCTAATTGGTCAAGTACATGTATTGACAAAGTTATTGAAGATTATCGGAAATTCTAAGTCACGTGATTGTACGCCGTGGTATGGTCATCAATCTGATTCATGTCCGGTGTCACCTGACAGTAATATCTGACACGTACCAGTAAGAGGCTACCGTCTATGAACTCAGAAAAAAACGACATCGGCTACATTTACTCTTACTAATCAAATGTCTTGTTTAATATACTTTTCCATGACAAGCACATCGTACAAACACATATTTCTGCATCGACACACAATGAACATACAGATGACAGAATCTAGAAAGCTTTTCTTTGATTGGTCAAAGGAAAAAAGTAATAGAATAAGACCTCTTACTCATCCCTGACAGATTGGGTGTGGTCATATGACCTTTATCATATGACCTTTATATTATATTATCAGGTTCTTTATTAAGAGCCAGGATCTGGAAAAACGTCCTTTATAGTATTTGAGAACAACCTGGATCCAGACCAGCCTGTGCATACGCACAGTCTGATCAGGATCCATGTTGTTCTCTAATAGTGTCTCTGTGACCTGTAGCAACCATAGAAGAGCAGCATCGGTGTCTGCTAAGCTTCGCATAGGCACAGACTGGTCTTGAATTGTGACTGTCTCAAATGCTTTGACCCATTACCAGACGTCAACATTTTGGACTGTTCCAATTTGAAAGGTGTTGCAAACGACGATTTCAAGTTGGTGAAATTTAAAAAATCTTCACATTTTGGGTTAGAAAATATTGTGAAAAACGAAGAAATTGCTTGACACAAGCAATTTCTTCATTTTCCACAATGTTTTCCCAGGCCTTTTCTTGTGAGGGAGTTAAAATGCGTCTTTATGCTGTAATGCTTTAAGGGACGTTTTTCCTGATCTCGGCTCATTTTATGATATCTCTTCAGTTGTGGAGTATACCATCTTTGCACCAACGAACGCTGCCGTTACAAATGTGTTTGGTACCCTTCTTTATCAAGACATGCCTCATATAACACATTACTTCACAGGTAAATATGTCAAAGGTAGTGAATGTCTTGGGAGTGACCAAATACGCAATTTGAAATTAATTGCATTTTCCACGGTGGATAACACATGTGACTTTTGGGAAGCGTTCACACCGAAAAATCGTCCGCTTCGAGTAAATCGTCCGGTGCATAGTGAGTAAGAACTGGGCATAAATCTCTCAATAGCGCGTACGGTGCACTTTATCTCGTCAAGATTATATAGAATGTAAGATGAGCAATTAAACAAAACATCATTGAAGCGGACGACTTTTTGGTGTGAACGCTTCCCAAAAGTCACGTTGGTTACCCACCTTGGTTTATATTACGTGAATACGCTTAAACCCCCAATTAAAAAATCGCATGTGTCCTTGGTATAGTGTTCGTAATCAGTCTGAGAGTTTGGTGTGTTTTTGGTAGGTCTTTCATTATCGGGATTAAATTAAAATATGTAACATACAGAATAAATACAAGTCTGTTGATAAGCACCCGAGAAATTTATTCTCACATATCTACACCAGAAAGATATAGGCTGGCAAAATATAGCAAGAAAATCTTTATATTAGATGTATATCTATATCTGTATATAGTTATGTTGAATGCAATATTATTGATCTGTGATATCTACATGTACATGTAGTAAATAATCTAGTACATCTGTTGTGCACATCTTGGAAAGTGAGCAATATCAAAAGCGTTATGGCAATTGTGAGAAGACACACATGCCTAGCTCAAAATAGCATTACAACAGGAAAATATTTCAAATAATGACGACAATAGGAGAAGACAAATGGTTAACGTTGACAGGAGAGAAAAATCCCCATAGCCCGTATGCTATTATTTTCTGTCAATAATTCGTACATGCACTACTTAAAGCAAGTGTTTATGTTTTGAATAAAAAGTCATGGTGGCAATATAGTTTGACAGACTGAAGTGACCGCTTTTTACATAATAAATGAGCCAGGATCTGGAACAACGTCCCCTATAGCATTTGAGACAACTATGTTTCAAGATCAGGCTGTGCCTAGATGCAGTCTAGCCAGCATCCATGTTACACTCAAATGGTTGCTAAAGACCACGAGGAAGCTATTTGAGAACAATATGGTTCCTGGTCAGACTGCGTGTATACGTAGGCTGATCTGGAACCATGTTTTTCTCAAATGCTATAAGGGACATTTTACCAGATCCTGGCTCATTTAATAAAATGTAAATTTACTTTGTAAACGGCGGTCACTCCCGTGTGTCTAACAATAGTTGAGGCCATTTCGATAAGGACAATAATAAAGTTCTTGCTCTTGTTTTTGACAAAGGTTATTTTAATTACAGAGGCCACGAAATACCACATTGTACCGGGCGCTCGGACATCCAGCCAGTTGAAAGATGGACAAATTCTGTATACATTACATGGAACCCCATTACATATAAAGAAGTCCGCTGCAGGTAAGAAAAACTGCTTGCATAACTATCCTTAACGTATGACATAGATCTACATGATTATGTATTACGTGTATTAAGATTTGTTGTTAGGCGATGTAGTCATCTAGAAATGTAAAGTGATACTTGTTTATTATAGTGTCATTTATATTGAAAGGCACATCCTGTTTTGACCATTGAGAGACTTTTAAAATTTTGTCTTTGAATGCAAAATACATCCAGATTCCCACCTTTAACGACGGATGCCCGGTAAGGGTACTCTCTTAAAACAGAGCACAGTATCTCTTCATTCCATTTCGATAGAATGAAACTCTGTTCTCAAGGGGTCATTTCACGTCTTATCTCGGGGCCTATGCGGGATTTCGGTATCCAATCATTGGTTTAAACAACAACACGGTTAAATAATCTGATACAAACTTTCATTGGCTGACGCTCCAAATTACCGGCTTCAGCCAAAAATAGAAGCGACGTAACGTATATTTAATGATTATACAAGATAAAACTGAATGATTTTGATTCGGTAATTCAAATGATGTGCTATAATTAGATTATGACGACCAAACAGGCTGTTGGTGTATCAAAAACTGCAGAGGTCATATTTGATGGTTTAATCAATAGACCTCGGCTTTGGAGAGTAGGTAAGGGTGGTTTTCTTGTTAACCGTCCTTGGGCTATCTGATACTAAGTCTTATGTAGCTACATAACACTAATCAAACAAATTGACTAATTTCCAGTATTAAGGTGACATTTATTTTCAGATGTGGTATGTGGTATAGCAATGAAATTTGTGCTAAAAATATACTTGGTTTGCTGTTATTTTTTGATAAACCACCGGTGTTGTTACAATATCTCGTAGCTACGGCTTGACTCAAATATTTGTTTGTTCGAAATTACGTCACGGTTTATTGGATAAAATCGTTTTATTTTAGCCCCTCCCCCTACCATTCCCCCGGTTACTGACGATGGAAAAAATTAAATGTTTCAAGCAAACATTGGTTTTGGCTTAGATCTATATCTTTCGTCGATTTGCACATTGATTCAATGTTTATGTGGAAGATTTTTTTTATTTTATTGGGGTTTTACGCCGTTTTCAACATCTATGGTCATATCGCGGCGGCTGGAGCACCTAACCGTGGGTTCCTGGTATTTATCGCACCAGTACAACCACAATATCCAAACCGAGCCTCCAGCTGCTCTCTCACATAGATGATTCACACCCATTGGTGAGAGACAAATGACTTTTCGTCGTTGTAAATGCAAAATCTCGTATCTCGTTTTGGGAAATTTCAAAGGGGCGGGAAAAAGTGTAACTTTTCCAAAACTGGAATATTTTACTTGAAATTTTGACATATTGTTCACAAATAATGTGTCATTAATACTGATCAGTAAACATATCTCAAACCTGCGAGAATTGTCTAAACTGGGCATACAAGTTTGTACTTTGAAAATCGCAAGAATCGATATACGAGGTTTTGCATTTACACCGACGATTTGTCAAATGTCAGAATGGATACTGGCCGAGCCGGGGTTCGAACTAGAGACCCCTGTATTGACAGACTCCGACGTAACCGACTGAGCTATCCGGGCTCGGCTTATGTGGAAGATAGACGCGTTATTTGGACAGACAGGGGTACTAGTAAAGATGATAACACTTATGTTCACTGGTGGTGAACTCGGCCCAAGCGTGGGACGTTTTTGTTGCGATCATTGTATTCCGTCGGTGTTGTTATAAAATATCGTAACTACGGCTTCGATAAAGCCGTAGTTACGAGATTTTATAACAACAACGACGGTTTGTCAATGCATATCGGTAAACCCGGTCTATTTTTAGAACAAACTCATTGTTATTAGAAAAACTATCCAATCAGATCTTTAAACTCACATTTAAATGCAAAATATATGTACCTTGTTGTAGCGAAAAACGTCTTTCGCTTTGGCCGAGTTCACCACCATTGATGTTGTAGGCCACTTATTGTTATTCACAGAGCTACGGATGAGAGCAGTCTGTTACAACGCGTTTTGTAATAAACCTGCAAAATGTAATAAGTATTACAAAACGCGGTGCGATGACATGAAATGTAATAAAATTCTGAACAACACGTTATGTAATAAAGTCGAAATATGTTATAACTTTTATCACCGACCCAAAGTTGGTTCAAAACTTGATGCCGTTAATTGAGTGGTAAGGAAGAAGGCATGAAAATGGCGATTTCGTCATTATTTTCTAGGCAAATATTAGAAGATCACAGTGAAAAATGAAATTTTGATATCGACAAATGCCACATTTTTATCACATTTCTAACTGTATATTGATTTCAACAAGTTACGTTTTTTTCATTATATCGCTAGAAATTGATTACGGAAAATTTGAAAAATGTTTATTACAAAACGCGTTGCGATGCCATGAAATGTAATAAAAATTATGTACAACGCGTTTTGTAATAAAGTTGCAATATGTAATAACTTTTTTCACCGACGAAATTTTCCTTCCAAACTTGATGCCGTTGATTGAGTGAGAATGTTGAAGGCAAGAAAAGGGCGATTTCGACATAATTTTTAATGCACATGTTCTAAGATCATAGTGAAAATATGAAATTTTGATATTAAAAAAACTGGCTCCTTTTATAAATTTCTGATGGTATATTAATTCAAATAAGTTATTTCTTATCATTATAATGCAAGAAATTGATAATGAAAAAGTTGAAAAAAGTTTATTACAAAACGCGTTGCGATGCCAAGAAATGTAATACAATTCTGTACAACGCGTTTTGTAATAAAGTTGCATTATGTAATAACTTTTTTTCACCGACGGATTTTACCTTCCAAACTTGATGCCGTTGATTGAGTGAGAATGTTGAAGGCAAGAAAAGTGTCGATTTCAACATAATTTTCTATGCACATGTTCTAAGATCATAGTGAAAATATGAAATTTTGATATAAAAAAACTGGCTCCTTTTATAAATTTCTACCTGTATATTAATTGAAATAAGTTATTTCTTATCATTATAATGCAAGAAATTGATAATGAAAAAGTTGAAAAAAGTTTATTACAAAACGCGTTGCGATGACATGAAATGTAATAAAATTCTGTACAACGCGTTATGTAATAAAGTCGCAATATGTAATAACTTTTTTTCACCGACCCAAAGTTCGTTCAAAACTTGATGCCGTTAATTGAGTGGGATTGAAGAAGGCATGAAAATGGCGATTTCGACATCATTTTCTAGGCAAATATTCAAAGATCATAGTGAGAAAACGAAATTTTGATATCGACAAATTTCACCTTTTTATCAAATTTCTAATTGTATATTGATTTCAAAGAGTTACGTTTTTTCTTTATATTGCTAGAAATTGATTACGGAAAATTTGAAAAATGATTATTACAAAACGCGTTGCGATGCCATGAAATGTAATAAAAAATATGTACAACGCGTTCTGTAATAAAGTTGCAATATGTAATAACTTTTTTTCACCGACGAAAGTTTCGTTCCAAACCTGATGCCGTTGATTGAGTGAGAATGTTGAAGGCAAGAAAAGGGCGATTTCAACATAATTTTCTATGCACATGTTCTAAGATCATAGTGAAAATATGAAATTTTGATATCAAAAACTGACTATTTTAACTGTGTATTAATTCAAATAAGTTATTTCTTATCATTATAATGCAAGAAATTGATAATGAAAAAGTTGAAAAAAGTTTATTACAAAACGCGTTGCGATGACATGACATGTAGTAAAATTCTGTTCAATGCGTTTTGTGAAAAAGTTGCATTATGTAATAACTTTTTTCACCGACCCACAGTTCGTTCAAAACTCGATGCCGTTAATTGAATGGAAACGAAGTAGGCATAAAATGGCGATTTCGACATCATTTTCTAGGAAAATCTTCAAAGATCATAGTGAGAATACGAAATTTTGATATCAACAAATGCCATCTTTTTTTTATCAAATTTCTAACTGAATATTGATTCAAAAAAGTTACTTTTTATCATTTTATTGCTAGAAATTGATTACGGGAAATTTGAAAAATGATTATTACAAAACGCGTTGCGATGCCATGAAATGTAACAAAATTATGTACAACGCGTTTTGTAATAAAGTTGCATTATGTAATAACTTTTTTCACCGACGAAATTTTCCTTCCAAACTTGATGCCGTTGATTGAGTGAGAATGTTGAAGGCAAGAAAAGGGCGATTTCAACATAATCTTCTATGCACATGTTCTAAGATCATAGTGAAAATATGAAATTTTGATATCAAAAACTGACTCTTTTTACAAATTTCTAACTGTATATTGATTCAAATAAGTTATTTCTTATCATTATAATGCAAGAAATTGATAATGAAAAAGTTGAAAAAAGTTTATTACAAAACGCGTTGCGATGACATGAAATATAGTAAAATTCTTTTCAATGCGTTTTGTGATAAAGTTGCATTATGTAATAACTTTTTTTCACCGACGAAATTTTCCTTCCAAACTTGATGCCGTTGATTGAGTGAGAATGTTGAAGGCAAGGAAAGGATCGATTTCAACATAATTTTCTATGCACATGTTCTAAGATCATAGTGAAAATATGAAATTTTGATATAAAAAACTGGCTTCTTTTCTAAATTTCTAACTGTATATTGATTCAAATAAGTTATTTCTTATCATTATAATGCAAGAAATTGATAATGAAAAAGTTGAAAAAAGTTTATTACAAAACGCGTTGCGATGACATGAAATGTAATAAAATTCTGTACAACGCGTTATGTAATAAAGTCACAATATGTAATAACTTTTTTCACCGACCCAAAGTTCGTTCAAAACTCGATGCCGTTTATTGAGTGGGAATGAAGAAGGCATGAAAATGGCGATTTCGACATCATTTTCTAGGCAAATATTGAAAGATCATAGTGAGAAAACGAAATTTTGATATCGACAAATTTCACTTTTTTTATCAAATTATTAACTGTATATTGAGTCAAAAAAGTTACGTTTTTTTTTCATTATATTGCTAGAAATTGATTACGGAAAATTTGAAAAAAGATTATTACAAAACGCGTTGCGGTGACATGAAATGTAACAAAATTATGTACAACACGTTTTGTAATAAAGTAGCAATAGGTAATAACATTTTTCACCGACGAAAGTTTCCTTCCTAACTTGATGCCGTTGATTGAGTGAGAATGTTGATGGCAAGAAAAGGGCGATTTCAACATAATTTTCTAGGCACATGTTCTAAGATCATAGTGAAAATATGAAATTTTGATTTAAAAAAAGACTGGCTCCTTTTATAAATTTCTAACTGTATATTGATTCAAATAAGTTATTTCTTATCATTATAATGCAAGAAATTGATAATGAAAAAGTTGAAAAAAGTTTATTACAAAACGCGTTGCGATGACATGAAATGTAATAAAATTCTGTACAACGCGTTATGTAATAAAGTCGCAATATGTAATAACTTTTTTCACCGACGAAATTTTCCTTCCAAACATGATGCCGTTGACTGAGTGATAATGTTGAAGGCAAGAAAATGGCCGATTTCAACATAATTTTCTAGGCAAATATTCAAAGATCATAGTGAAAATATGAAATTTTGATACCAAAAACTGGCGCCTTTTTAAAATTTCTAACTGGATATTGATTCAAATAAATTATTTCTTATCATTAAAATGCAATAAATTGATAATGAAAAAGTCGAAAAAAATATTACAAAACGCGTTGCGATGACATGAAATGCAAAAAAAGTTATGTAATAAAATCGCAATATGTTTTTTATATCAAAATTTCATATTTTCACTATGATCTTAGAACATGTGCATAGAAAATTATGTTGAAATCCCCCTTTTCTTGCCTTCAACATTCTCACTCAATCAACGGCATCAAGTTTGGACGGAAAATTTCGTCGGTGAAAAAAAGTTATTACATAATGCAACTTTATTACAAAACGCGTTGTACAGAATTTTTTTACATTTCATGTCATCGCAACGCGTTTTGTTATAAACTTTTTTCAACTTTTTCATTATCAATTTCTTGCATTATAATGATAAGAAATAACTTATTTCAATCAATATACAGTTAGAAAAAAAGGAGCCAGTTTTTTTTATATCAAAATTTCATATTTTCACTATGATCTTAGAACATGTGCATAGAAAATTATGTTGAAATCGACCCTTTTCTTGCCTTCAACATTCTCACTCAATCAACGGCATCAAGTTTGGAAGGAAAATTTCGTCGGTGAAAAAAAGTTATTACATAATGCAACTTTATTACAAAACGCGTTGTACATAATTTTGTTACATTCCATGGCATCGCAACGCGTTTAGTAATAAACATTTTTCAAATTTTCCGTAATCAATTCCTAGCAATACAATGATAAAAAGTAATTTTTTTGAATCAATATACAGTTAGAAATTTGATAAAAAACGTGGCATTGGTCGATATCAAAATTTCGTTTTCTCATTATGTTCTTCTAATATTTGCCTAGAAAATAATGTCGAAATCGCCATTTTCATTCCTTCTTCCTTCCCACTCAATTAACGGCACCAAGGTTTGAACGAACTTTGGGTCGGTGATAAAAGTTATTACATATTGCGACTTTATTACATAACGCGTTGTACATAATTTTATTACATTTCATGTCATCGCAACACGTTTTGTAATACTTATTACATTTTGCAGGTTTATTACAAAACGCGTTGTAACAGCGGTCATTACATTTTAATTGCAATATTTATGTTGTAGACCATGTAAAGTGATATATACATGTACAATACATGGTATGTTTCAGGTGTATTTGTTGAGTGTGGACGTGTTATTGAGGCATAAATAGGGGCCAGTAACGGTGTAATACATGTAGTAGACCATGTAAAGTGATATATACATGTACAATACATGGTATGTTTCAGGTGTATTTGTTGAGGGTGGACGTGTTATTGAGGCAGACATAGGGGCCAGTAACGGTGTTATACATGTTGTCAACCATTTGTTATATCCCGACGACCTACTAGAAGAATTAGCTAAGGAAAAGAATTAACAGACAAAATCGAAAATTTAAGTCGTCACTTCATGTGTTATATTGCGTTTTAGTAATATTATTTCATTACGTTTTTTTGTTTAAAGTGACAATTCAGAATTATTTTACATAAATTTTACTGTTATTCTACATGTATCTGAAAGACCAAGTTTTCTTATGAAAATTCTGAAAATTTCAGCCAAAATATTGAACTGTTTACGTGAAATATATATTTTTGTGCTAAAATCAAACAAACTTTTGTGGACAACAGTTCAAATTTACATAGAATTTGTCATTTCTGTCTCAACTTTGAAAGCATATTTTTCGCTTATAAATTAACAATTTCAAAAAACTGATAGCATTTCTACGCATTATAATAAACAATCTTTGCATCAAGACATACTTTTAAAAGAAATAATAAATGTGAAATGTCACTTTAAAATCATTAGGAGGTTATTCTGTACTTTATTTGTCTAAATTAAAAAGCATTTTGTCATTTTCTTGTCAGTTCTTGTCGTAGAATAATTAAATATAAGTTGTTTTCATCAAAATCTGTGAGTTCTGATTTGTAAAAATGTTGTTCATGTCCCTATGAAAGAAATGACATTGACGAAATTACTTTTCCTGTCAAACAAACTTTATGTTACATTCCTAATTGTGAAACCTTGCATCGAGGACAGATTTTTAAATGTATATCTAACAGCTATAGAAGAAATAGATATGAGAATTTTTTAAAAAGTTAACAAAGAGCAGCAAAAAGGTATGGCCACCAAAAAAAGAACCATGCTTGCATAAACTAACCCATTAATTAAACTCGCTGTAACACTCAGAAATGCATTACAAGTCATCCGCAACAAAGCAAAAAGCATCCACAGTTTATCGATCATACACCCACGATTATTTTTCGACGAATACAATGCTTTTTATTGTTAACAACTCATGCACGAATAAACGTTTTGAATGCTTCTTAAGTGTTTTGAAAATTTTAGTGCTCGTAACGATCGGAATGGACAGATGAATTTCGTAATTTTCTCCACTGTACAGAGTTTATATATGCTACCCGTCATGCTAAAGAGACCTTCTAATAAGTCCGTGACATCTAATTAAGATAAACAGATCAGACTCAGAGGAGTCATTTTGTTGTCGGATGAAAAATGAACATATAATTACCTAGGAAAAATAATCCTGGTCCAGAAAATACCTTACTGTTGAAGAGTTTTAATGTTAGTCAATCTGTGCAGAATGACTAGGATCGATGCTTTTCAGCAGGAGAAAGACTAAGGCCAAAGTTAGCATGATATTGCATATACATGTACAATGTATTATGGGTAAATGGCTTTAGGCAGCGCGACCTTCGTAAAATCTATTTTGTCGCCTGAAATACTTTCTAGAAAAGTTTCAGTCTACTGATTTTCTAGTTTTGGAAAGGATTATCTTACGGTTTAACCCAAACTGCAGAATTCTACACTGGTCCATGTTCAAATATGTTCCAGTTAACAAATTCAAGTAAATTAAATGTTACGGTTCTTTGTCCTTTTAGGTACACATGAAAACATTGCTTAACATTTCCCACAATGTTATCTATAGCCTTTATTACGCGATGACGTCTAAAGGCGTCAATATATGGGAAAGAATTAAAAGCATACCAAATAGGATAAAACACGAAACAAAGATAGCGTCACGTTTTGTTACTCAGGATTACGTCACATCTAACGTAACGACCTTGAAAACGGCAGTGTTTTACTTATCTCTATAATTATATACCAGTATCTGACCACCGGACGGACTGTCCAATCATGAATTTCCTTTCCGTTTTCGTTTTCTTGTCCGTTTCTGTGTCTGTCTGTCTCTGTTTCGAAGACAAAACTATCTATCAATATTTGAACGAGAGTGGATATTCGTTACTTTCATCGTTGATACAGCAGGCCAAATTAGACACGGAGCTTAATGGAAAAGGTGAGTGTGTTACGTTACATGCAAGATGAAAATGTTTCGAAAATAGTTGGATAAAATACGCCTTGTCTAATGACTGCTTTTGTACAATAAGTATCAAACGAAAGTGCTCTTTTTTGCGAATTGCTTAATAATTACAAAATTGAGGCGAATCTATCGAGTTAAACCGATGCCATATATAACGGTAGACCGATAAAGAAATTGGGCCTAATATAAGATAAAATTGCTTACACGAGATCATGCCTGTTAGTCACCAACCAGTCTAATTTATAATTATAAAATAATCAATTCGCTTGGCCGAGACATACGTCTTGTCCAATTATATAGCTTTTTATTGATTATCAATTTATAAATTATGTTGTTAAGTATGACCCCAGATCATAGGCTATGACGCTGAGATTTGCACTCTTTACAGCTTCGTCTAATGAATAGAAAGAGCTACATGTCTTTATTGCATTGTAGGCTACAGCAAGGTCACTCAAGCAATTTCAAACTAAGAAGTTGAGTTTTACGTATGTAGACATTACGTGTGCGTCAACATATAAGCAAGGAATCACTATTACGTGTATAATCGAGTTAATCTTCGTCGAACAGCACAATGACGTCTTCACTATATATTGTAATCCCTATAAGAAACATACATGGGGATACTTTCTATTCTTTCTTTTTAACCCATTACAAAACGACAAAATTTTGGGGTAGTCTAATTTGAAAGAAGTTGCAACCGACATTTCAATGTGATGAAATTTCGAGATTTTAAAGGTTTTTTGGTAGAAAACATTGTGGGAAATGAAGACATTGCTTGTCGCAAGCAATGTCTTCATTTTCCACAATGTTTTCCGAAGTATTTTCTTTTGAAGGAGTCCAAAGGCGTCACTGTGCAGTGATGGGTTAAAGAGAACCCTAAATCTTGCCTTTTTCTAAAAGCTATTTATTTGGTTGTTATAGGTCCTTTCACTTTGTTAGCGCCATCTAACGCTGCTCTCGCCACTCTTGACCCGGACGTGACAGTCGCCCTGGGCCAGAATACCCTTCTACTGACGAGCTTACTGAAGTACCACATACTTGATGGATTCCAGCTTATCCCAGAATTCAGAAATGGAAGGAACGAAATGACACTGAACGGACAAACAATCAAAGTGTCAAATGTTAATAATGTAAGTGCAAAGTTAAGTTTTCCTACTTATTAACCATTTTCCGAACGACGAATTTTTAGGGTGGTCCAATTCAAAAGCTGCTGAAAACAGCAAATGAATGTTGATTATGATTAAATTTATGTATGACATAGCATAGAAAACATTGAGACAAAAGGAGAAACTGGTGGTGATCAGCAGTTTCTTCTTTTGTCTCAATGTTTTCCCAAGCCTTTTCTACTAAGGACGTCAAAACCAGGTCTTGTTTGGGAAAGGGTCCGGCTGGTGACCTTCTTCTTTTTGTTTTCATCTGTCTGCGTACAAGGAGAAACATAATATCAAAAAGCGACATAACAACAATGTAGTAATCATAAAAGTGCACTATATGTTGATGATTCGGCATGTTTCGCCAGCAAATTCCTGATTTACTTTTTTCCCATACTATTCCTGGTTCTGTCGGCCATTTTCCATATCATTCCATATAACTTCATCAGTGCGATTATTTACTGTTAGTGGCTGACACAGACTTTATTCAGACTGCGTGGATGTACAAATTGACCAGAAATGAAAAAAATAATGATGAAGCAATAGGAGGAAATGTGATTATCAGCATTTTCTTTTTTTGTCTCGAGTGTTTTCCAAAACTTTCTTGAAAAAGGACGTTAAAAAGACCTTGTTTGGGTAAGGGAAAGGGTTGAATGCTGTATTTTTGTTATTCGCTTCAGCAAATAACGCTAAACAACGTGTCACGGATCACTTCCAACAATGATGTAATCCTCAACAATGGAGTTGTACACCCGATTGACAACGTCCTCATCCCACCCATCTTCAGTACCAACAACCTTGTCGCCCAGATGATCATCAGAGATGATATCTTTAATGAGATCACTTTTGGATTCCTCCTGAGTAACCTTAACGCGCTTCTTGAAAGTAAGATTTAAAAACGCAACAAATATTGGTGCATGTAACCATAGATGGTAATCACGTTATTATATGTGACGCGTCACGCTAAAAGGGACCTTATCCGAAGTACAAAAATCCAAATTTTGACAAACATGTCAGACTCAGTACAGGTCAACCAGAACCTGTATGCGAAAAATGAATATAAAGTAAGATGGGAAAACGTTCCAGATTTAAAAAAAAAATACATACGAGTGAAGAGTGTAGGCCCTAGTATGGCTGCTCTGACTGCACAGACTGACTAGGGTCGATATTTTTCACACTTCCTTTAAGGGCCCTTTTAACGTGACTGGTCACATACATTTTCCTTTACTTTTGTCATCAAACATGTATTTTTTTTTAAAGAAAAACAGTTCTTCAAATACATGAACATTTCTTTTACTTTTGTCACCAAACATGTATTTTTTTTAAAGAAACAAGTCCTTCAAATACTTTAACTTCACTTCCTATAATAAACCTTCACGTATTCTTCGATCTTTTTTGACAATATGAGCTCTGCCGAAGATGAGAACTTTCGTGAAAATTTATGCTATTATTGTTCGCGAATGTTCTCAAGCTTAACAAAGAATTGATGGCAGACTTTGGTAACAAAATAAATCCATGATAACTACCAGTCCTGGTCAGAAAAAATGTGAAAGAAACCAACTTATGTGACAATCCAAAAACAAACAGTTTCAGATAAACGCAATACTTTTTTACGCACACCTTTTTGTCGAATGTACAGTAGCATTTCATGATTTTCAATCCCCCACAAAACAATACAATTCTTTGACTAATCGAAATAAGCTATAACATGTCGTTTGTTGTAAAACGTGTGAATTTTTGTGACAATACCTTTTCCGCATTAGATCAAATTTGAATCTCATTGTTAAGGGCCAATGATCAAAGCAATGTGCTTTTTGACGACGAGGAGGACGACGACGACCAATGAGGACTACGACGACGACGACGACGACGACGACGAAACAAGAACAACATTTTTATACCTGCACGATCAGAACAAGGGCATACAGAATAGAATTGGATATAGAGAACGCATTTCCCTCGTTTATATAGGTAACGTTCGTACTGTAAACTTACCCCAATGCCGTGACTGGACCTTAGTATCACGGTGGTTAATCACGGGACTCAGAATTTCACAAACTCATCAATATTTTTGTTGATATTTAGCCAATTCGAATTCGGTTTGAAACAGAGAAGGTGGCAAGGAATAAGGTGGACGGGGTGGATTTTTGAGAAAAAAAATTCAACTAACAAGAAAGTAATTGAGATCAACAAAAATTTGGTTGATCTTCAATAACATTCTATCAGTTGATTTTTCAAAGAACCCGCACGTCAATCTAATGTTACGTCTATCCACCTTCTCTGCTTCAAACTGATATAAAATCGGTCTCGTATTAACAATTGTATTGATGATTTTCTGAAATTGTTGTATCACATGATTATCTACCGTGCTTATTGTTCCACGATAACCGTGTTTTCTTCTTACATTTTCAGAGGGTGAATACACAATATTTGCGCCGACGGATTATGCCTTTACACACGATGCTAACACACATTTCTATCAGGGCATGCCAAACGGTGTACATTATTACAACGGTAAGATAAATTATATTGATTTGGTTTTCAATTCCTTCAAACAAATGCGAGATCATTTACCATTGACGCTTCTTCTACATAGGCACATTTAACATTTTGTCATATTACCGTCCCAAGCTGCTGTAAACAACAGTATCGAAACTGATGAAGACATAATTCGTATACATGACACAATGCATAAAAATGATACAAAAGAAGAAAATGCTGTTTATCAGCATTTAAACATTTTCTTCTGCTGTTTCAATATTTTTTCTAGGCTTTGCGTATATGGCTTGTTTGAGAGAAATTTTTTTACATATAATTTCACAAATTAAGCTTGAAATGTATATTCCATCAGTATGTTTTCCTCTTCAGAAATGTTGCGGTACCACATAGTGCCCGGAGCACGTAGCTCCGTACAACTGAAGAACGGACAAGTCTTGTATACGCTACATGGTACACCTATCCATGTCACTGTCACTGATAAAGGTATTTCAAGTATCTTAACCCTTTCCCAGACGACAAAAATCGGACTGTTCCCGCGCTTAAGCTTCTTCGACTGACTAAATAAGTGTTGATAAAGATAGGATTTGCGTACATTAAAGCACAGAAAATATTGAGGCAAAAGGAGAAAATGCTGATCATCAGCATTTTCTTCTTTTACTTCAATGTTTCCTAGACAATTTCTGTAAGGGGCGTCAAAAGAAGGTCTTGTTTGGGAAAGGCTTAATACTATTTACTTTTTGTTGAAGTATTCCATCCACCATTAGTTACCAAAGAAGTCGTGCAACTTAGGGCATTATCTGAGGAAACAGAAATTTACGAGATTATCCCTTTTAAATCTCCATTGTCACCGACAAAAACAGTAAAGGAAATACAGTTTCAATTTTAAAAGTGCTTAGGGAGTCAAATTGAATCTGTATAAAGAGGTATATACGGCGATTCTATGAAATGCATTTGAGAATCGTATTTCCATATGTCTAACATGTCTAGTGTTGCCAAATGTAGTCGAATAAAGACCCGTTCTAGAAGTCATGAACAATGAGGCCTTAAGAAAACAACATGGATCCTGATCACACTTTGCGTTTGTGTAGTCTGGTCTGGATTCCTGCTATTAATCAAATGCATTTACCCTTTCCCAAACGACAAAGGTTAGGGTGTCCTATTTAAAAGCTGCTGCAGATGACAAAATCGATGTTAAAAAGGAATTGTTTTCCCAAGCCCTTTCTGTCCAAGACGTCAAAACTAGGCCCTGGTTTCTCGAAGGAACTTAAAGGCTACCAAGCTTGGCAGTTTATTGTACCGTATATTGGAAGAAAATCATTAAATTAACGTGTTTTATAAAAGATCCGCCAAACTCGGTTGTTTTAAAAGTTTTATTTGCTTTTCTTTACATCGTTGAAAAACTGATTTTCGAAAAAATAAAGATCGGCAATTTCCGTAAAATTGCCACGGATTGACGTCATCAATGGCTTGACTCCGCCTCCAATCTAGAGCATGAGGTGTCTGACAAAGATAATGTGTTCGACTTTTCTGTCATATAGCGAAGTCTCAGTTTTTATCCATTTCTCGATCGTAAGACTAATACAGACAAACTTAAACCGTTCTTTGGCACATTCCTTAATTCAATTACGACCTATTCTTTGACTGTTTTAACATTTTTTTCTAACATTTACTGAGGACGAATTCCCTGTTTTGAGTATCGATTGGGGAAGTCGCTTTATGACAGAAAAGTCGGACATTTAACTTTTTCAGAAATTTCAGACTTTCCGGGAAATGACCAATGACTGCCCGTTTTTTCCGCCATGACGTCATTCAGTGGCCAGTATGACGTCATAATTTCAAGTCGGAAGTTTAGCGTATTTTCTTCGGCAAAGATCGGAAAAGACCAAAATATCCAATTTAAAAGACGAAATAAAAACACTTCTAATGTTGGAAAATTGTAGAAACTTTTATATTTGGTTAATAGTAAGGTGTTCTTTCGGCGCAAGACTTTAATTTTGCCAATCATCGGACACTTTAAGTATATTCTCATGAGAACATGCTCAACTTCAAATGGATACTCTCCAACGTTGAAGGGTAATTGATTAAAGTCCACGTGGATTTCGTGCCATTTGAACACGGTGTTCAGATTTGAGTATGAGAACATAATATTATGTAGAACATATGTAGTTTTTTCGAGAAACCGAGGTTAGGTCTTGTTTGGGAAAGGGCCCTTTGCGAAATGCCAACTCATTTATTTATAAAATATCCTAACAAAAGAATTGAAAGTGAAAGGAAAATACTGTTAATGTTATTAGTTATTTTTTATCTTCCGATCGCTTGGATTTGGGTTAGCCAGGTATAAGAAAAGTCTAAATGTTTGGTTAGCAGATAGCAAGGTCCTTCATAAGTTTGTTCATGTGTTTCAGGTGTCTAAAATATGATCATTTTAAGTACTCGATTTTTTCTGCAGGTGTTTTCGTGGACGGAATTCGAGTATCGGAAGCGGATATTGGAGCCAGTAACGGTGTAATCCACGCCATTGACGGAATGTTGTTTCCGGAGGATCTGGCAAAAGAATTACAAACAGAACTTACATCTGGGTCGTCCCAATCTGGCTAGATGGTTCCTTGTATTCAACGACAGTTTCAAACTTCTCTTTTCCCTTATTTCTTCAAATTAAACAACAACAAACCTGATTGGTCGAGACATCTCTCTCGACCAATCGGTTTTGGTGTTGCGGAATTTGTTCATTCTTCGAGAAATAAGAATGATTCACGAATACGAGCCTTGGTTGTTTTACATTATACAAAAATCCTAATAAATAATTTAACTTAGTTTCTCTAAAATTGTTTGTTTTGATTTTTATGAAAATATACATGTATATTTACATGGTAAGCAACGTTCTGATTAGTCAAGTAATAATTGAACCCTGATACATGGTGTTCACAGAATAATGCGACCGACAACAATAGCAGTTGCAGAACATCTTCAACAACTTTGTTTATACGTCACCGATTTAAGTTTGCTTTGAGGCAGAGAAGGTGGAAATATCAGAAAATAGATTGACGTAGTGGAATATTCAAACAACACCTGACAAACATACATTGGCGAGCTAACATTATTTGCTGGTTCGTCAAAAACCTGTAGAGATTAAAGGTTCTTGATCAATAAAATCAATAAATCCGTATCGACTTCGGGCTATATATCGTCATATGTGTTAATCATAAGTCATAGTGATTTTTTGTAATCTGTTGAATATAAAAAATATGGAGGAACGGCAAAAGCAGCCTCTGTTGCCATTCTCGCCATTCTTGCTGTTACCAGGGTTATTTGACAAGCAGAGTTTTCTCCTTGAAGACTACGCGGAGGTGTTGTTTTGACAACATCGCACATTGATGCTTTCTTTCAATTAATTACTCCGTAACTACATAGTTTGAAAAAGTCTTTTGAACAAACAGAACCTGTTTTAAGACAAGCTACTACCATAGAGGTCTGTAATTTTACCCTTGACACCTTCTAGTCATTACTTTTATAAAAGTAATGACTAGAAGGTGTCAAGGATCAAATTAAAGACCCCTATGGCTACTACAAACGTATTCTTATGTTTCGCATATATTCTTATCTTACAAAGGTCATGTGGAACTACAGACGACACACTTTCTTACTTTGTTCCTCTTCATAAGCACGGTGTACAATCACGTGACTCAGAATTTCCGATAATCTTCAATATCTTTTTTGATGCTTGACCTATTTGAATTCGGATGGAAGCAGAGAATGTGTGAAGATGGCAGGAATAAGCTGGACGTGTTGAATTTTTGAAAAATCAACTGATAAAAAAGTTATTGAAGATAAACCAAAATTATGGTTTATCTTTAATAACTTTTTTATCAGCTGATTTTTCAAAAATCAACCACGTCCATCTAATGCGCGACGTCTGTCCAAATTCTCTGCTTTAAACCGAATTCAAATTGGTCCAGTATTAACAAAATTATTGAAGATTTTCTGAAAATATTGTATCACGTGATTATCCACTGTGACAATTACAGAGCATGTGTGGATCCAGAAATTGTCCGGGCGTCAATTTGAGTCTCCAAATATGTTGATTGCAACTTATTAGAAAGTAACGGGGACGTTGGCTGCAGATTAGATGTCGGCGTTTCTAGGTCTAGCCACGGAAAGGCATCTACAATTAGAACTTTGTTGTTTAACCCCCGTTTTGGCAACACTCTAAGGTGACGCTCCGAATCCCCCACCCACTCTGAATTCGCAAATCCTTTTAATGCTGAAACCTCGAATTTCCCCTTTGGCTCTAACTCGTGTCACATCTCGTGTCACTTTTTTATAAATAAATATTTTGTCGTTTCCAGAAGCTTCCTCATTGGACTAGTCTAAACTGTGACGTTTTGTGAATGGACATGGTCGCCGAATATCAATCCGAACATGTCGGTTTTGGTGTATCTCTTACCAATGGAAGGGTCTGCGTGGAATGATGACTTAGATTGCATATTGTTTCTTAGCTCAGGACTACAAAAATGCCTGGTTTTGACATTCTCGCAAGTCAATGGTGACATCTACGACGTGGCGTCGTTTCTGTATTCACTCTTTGCGTATTTAGTCCGATTTTTCTTTGTGTCAAGGAAAGCGTTTTCATTGATCGGTTCTTCTGTTTGTTATTTGTAAACAATTCAAGACAACGGGCTGGAAAAGGCATTGCATTTACAACTAAAAAGCGCGAAGATGGGCGACTTTTTCTAAGAATTTCACTGCAATAAACAGCAATTTTCTATTTATATTCGGCGAACTATAATTATTCTTGAGACAACTCGACCAAAAAGCAGCTATTTTTACTCAGTCCGCAGAACGCGAAAGAGAACGCGCGTTCATGATGATACCAATATTGACGTAATAACGGTAAATGCGTCTATAACGCGACGTTTGATTGGCTGCTACTCCAAAACAACAAAAAGGACAACTGCTAGGCGGCATTTCGCGTTTTCAAGAAAATCGGACTAAATCCGCCAAGGGTGAATACAAACGTATTTGGATTCAAACATGGTAAGCGAAGATGGGTTTTGACGTCCCTAGCATCATTCGAAAACATTAACAGGCTAGTAGAATTTGCTAAGAAACAATACTTTTCATTTTCCTAATCAGTTTCTAATAAATTCACCTAATATGTCGTCAACAGCAGTTTTCAAAATGGAACAGTTTCTTTTTAATCTAGATCTGGAGGGTAACAGATGGTCTAATTGCAAAAAATGAAATTTTTCGAAAAAATATGCAAAACTTTTGTGTTGGCCACCTCAGAATGGTTAATAATATGCGATTCAGACAGAGATCGAGCCGAAATTATAAGAGAGATAGCCGAATTTAGGGAGAATCCAAACCCAAATTCAACCCCGTTACAGATGCGGTTGAATTTATTTTTTAACTGTCACGCATGCGCATACAGTGCGGACCAAGATTCAAACGAGATTCATACTTGAATTTCAATATTACGTCATCATGTACGTATGTTGTGACGTCATTTAAGAAAGTCTCATGTCCTACTGTTTTGACCTACTTTCGACATCTCTTCATGAATTTGGTATCAAATTGCGAAAAAATGAGTCGTTGCTTCAATAGTTTGTCGTAATCGTTTAATCAGGTCATATAAAGCTAAAAAGTGTACATTTCGTTTGTTTTTGACATATTTTGGGTCCAAATCTGGGAAATAGTAGCTTTAACAGGTTGAAAAAGTATGTCCTAACATACTTCCATAGAACACATTTCTGGTCAAAGTATTTATGTCGTGCCCAATCCCGTTTTTGTGATATTTTGGGTAGTGTGAAAACTGTTCCCTCTGACGTAATTTTCTCAAAGTAAAATGTTCTTGTTCTATCTATCATTTTTTCATTTTCTAAATACGACATGAGGTTGACCTCTGTCGAGTATACATGATCTTTTTTTAACCCTTTCCCAAACGACAACATTTTAGACCATTCCAAATTCAAAGATGGTGCAGACGACAATTTTAAGTGAATGAAATTCATTTTTTTGTCTTTTTGGGGTAGAAAACATTGTGGGAAATGAAGAAATTGCTTGTCACAAGCAATTTCTTCATTTTCCACAATGTTTTCTCGAGCCTTTTCTTGTGGGTGAGTCAAAAGGCGTCAATGTGCAGTAATGGGTTAACATGACAGTCCACATACATGTATAGCCTACACTGACCATTTTTTCGTGTTCCGGCCGCGATGTGGTTGTGGGGTTGTGTATGTGTCACCAAACAAAATGTTTTTAAAATAGGGAACAATTTCATCCAGTTACCCGTGACGTAAGTTCGGACAGACAAATACTATTCCGTCGGTGTTGTTAAAAGATCTTGTCACTACGACTTCATTTAAGCCGTAGTTACGATATCTTATAACAACACTAACGATTATAGAAACATAACGGCCAACCATGTCTATTTTTAGCACAAAATTTAGTGCCTTTGACTGTCAGTTGCATCAGACCAAATATAAGTTGTTATGTGGTCGCGCAATTGGTTAAAAGATCCAATGATTTAGTTGCATAAAATCCAACGTTGTAAAAGATCGAGTTTTTTTATATAATATAGTACAGGTCAATTAAGACAACCGAGGTAAATGCTGGATCTGGATACATGTAGCAGTAGCCAGTGGCCATAATATTTTTCAGAGCTTGTTCATATATTTCTTATTATGCTGTCCAAAATATGAAGATCTGAGACAAAAATACAGCATAGATAATACATGGCCGACGCTTAATAAATTCAAAAATATCATGAGCACTACAAGTAAGCAAAGTCTTTACAATTTGATGAATTTTATCAAATATGCCACTGAACAAAGAAAGCAATTTCTAAATGATAATATGTCTACATAAAACGTTTGAAAATACTTATCCTATTCAAAAACAAAGAAAGATAACGATTGTCAGTTTTTTAACCGACAATTTCCTTAACATGTTTATATAATTATATGTTTTTTTGTTAATTTTGTCATGTGTATTTGTTGTTCTTTTTTCACGACTGTCATATTTATGTATGTATTACATGTTATGGCCAAAGGCAAAAAGCTTTGCCGAAATTTGCCATTAAAATTTGAACTTGAACTTGAACATATAGTTGGTACTTCCAAAAAGCGCCACTGTTTTGTAAAGTGTGTACACAGAGGGCCAATAACTTATCAAAAATTGTCGCAGTGTACACTGTAGGTCTGTGACCTGTCCCGATTACCAAAAAGGTCCCTTTCTTATCTGAACCCTATCCTAAACAAGAACTGGTTTTAACGAGCCAAAAAAAGATTAAATACTTTTGAAAAGTTTGAGACAAATGAAGAAATTAAATGCACAGAGATGGCACCAAGTTGCAAGATAGTTGTTTTTGTTAAGATTTATATTATTTTCTGTGGCAGCTCTTTTTAAAATCTAAAATTTGTATTTATTAAAAAGATTCTGGTTCTCTATATCTGTCCATTTTGTTGCTATAAGTCAATTTAGCTTATCGTCGCTTTTCAAAGAAAACCTCGTAACTGCAGCTTGTTGTAAGCTGCAGTTACGAGGTTTTTGTTGAAAAGCGACGTTAACGCTAATGATCATATTTCATATACAATAACATCTAATAACCTTTAATCACCTTTTTCTCCTCTCATTGTGTTCATACATCGTGCAATCTGATCTTAGCCTACACTGCAAGCTTTCTACATACTCGTGTACAATGATTGAGTAGAAAGCAGGCAGTGTAGGCAAAGGCATAACACGAAATGATTGGTGTCTCTTGAACATGTAATTTTTTAAGGCAGCAAAAACATGCTTAGTTAAAAGTGTTGGTAGTATGTCTTTACAAACTCACCAAAAATTAATGCTTATTCTGTCAACCCCTAATGAGATTGGCGCGACGTCGGAATTATTCGGGCTACGTCGAAAACATTCGGTAGTGGAAATTTCCATTGCCGAATGTTTGTACGACCGCACCCGAATAAGTTCGGATGCGAAACGACGCCTCCCGAAATAATCAGATGTTCTGTGAATCTCAAAATGACCACATAACGGGTATTCTTCCTTAAACCTTTCCAAATTTTGACTCTTTTAAAAATAAAAATATTTTAGACAAGTCCAACTAAAAATGTATTATAGACAGAAAAATTGGTGTTAATCAAATCTAATGGCCAATATCTTGAAATATTGAGCAAAAATGGTAAAAACAACGGTCATTAGAATACTATTTTCTGCCTTAAAGTCTTCTCTTCCTTGCGGAAAGACTGCAAAATCAGCTTTTGATGTCAATTAGAAATAAGACAAAGATACCTACGGTACATGACTTGCGATGTCACTTTTTCTTGAACGACAACTCATACAGTGGTTCGAGTCAATGCAGGCATCATAATGATTATTGATACATAGAGAATATTGCTGGTCACGTTCGAAAATGTCGTAACTACAGCTTATTATTATGTAACTATAGAGGAGCACGGAAAACATTTAGGCTTCTGGGAATATTGTTGCATATCAATATTTCATCTATTCCCTTTTTTATCAGGGACATCAAAACCATGTCTTTGTACGAAATGGGTAAAGCCAATCCACTCATAAATCATTGCACTCATGATGGCATAATTTTAAGTGGGGCATAAACGTAAGGCGTGGAAGAGATTACGCCACTATAAATGTTTTCGAGTGTCTGCGGGCCTCGCAGAAACGCTTGTTGGATTGTCCTTAAAGTGTTATAAAATGGGAGTTGCTAAATTTATTGTGGTGTTAGTCCTCCTGGGTTCTACGTGTGATTGTTTTGAGGATAAATCAGTCTTACAATATTTAGATGATTCTGGATATACACTGTTTGTCAGGCTCCTAACAGAGGCAAAATTAGACACACTTTTAAATGGGACTGGTATGTTGTACTGTATGTTGAACTGTATGTTTGTTAACTTAGAGTATAAAGATGCTTTGTTCCTTAGCTCTGTCGAAAAGAAATAAGATCTAACAGTGTTATTTTTTGTCGAATTTGACCAAAAGGGATGAAGCATATTGTATTTTAAAACGCTATTTTCTCCCATTACATTCTATTTGTATGTTAAAAATTAACGAAATGTTGTTGACGTAGACTAATAAAAAATCAACAATATCATATAACGGTTCAGTACATACAGTAAATAAAAGACAATCAATGATAATTTCAAACGAAATCGAGTAATAAAATATAGTTTACGTAGATCTAGTTCATTACTCATCTCAAGTGTGCAGATAAAGTTCCCTGTCGGCTGTACTTGCGACTCAATATTTCGGCAATTGCCCTTTTCAAGAGGAATGGAAACACTTTGTTTACTACATAATTATTTTGTCACTGTTTTCAGCCATATTGTTTACTCTAAAAATATGTTTAATCTAACATATTGTTTAGTATAACAATATGAGTTAGACTAAACAATATGGCTGCAAGCAGTAACGAAATAATTATGTAGTAAAAAATGTTTGCATTTCTCTTTAAAAAGGCAATTACCGAAATATTGAGTCGCGTGTAATAATTACATACCCTACGGAATAATCGTGTGAAATTCTGATATTATTTGAATTACAATTTTTGCATAAATCTTTCCTGTTTAAAGATTCTACCAATTTATCTTTTTGAATAGCTTTAGCGATGATTTTTTTTAATTTTACAAAAACATCTCTGATGAATGTTATTGAAACATTTTTTTCGAAACAAAGTGTTTACTTGTAATTTGGAGTTCTGGTATATGATACAGGAAATAATCAACGCATCAACCGCTTTAGTTTTCTAAAAATCGTCCTTTTTATCTTTTCGCTTTGTAAAACTTTGACTTTCAAATGTCGCAATTTAAAGTGACATTTCACTTTTTTTCATTTTTAAAAGTATGCTTTGATGCAAAGATTGTTTATTCTAATGTGTAGAAATGCTATCAGTTTTTTGAAGGTGTTATTTATAAGCGAACAAATTGCCTTTAAAGTTGAGACAGAAATGACAAATTATATATAAATCTGAACTATTGTCCACAACAATTTGTTTAAATCTTAGCACAAAAATATATATTTCTCGTAAACGGTTCAATATTTTGGCTTGAAAGTTTCAGAATTTTCATAACAAAGCATGCTTTTTCAAATAGAACAAAAGTAAAATTTATGTACAAATAATTTCGAAATGTTACTTTAAATAGTTTAGGCGACAGGTTACACATGCCACCAATATGCGTTCAATTAAATATGATTAATTGCGCGAGCTAGACAGTTACAGTTTTAAGTCAGTATCTCGTGTAATGACCTCTTGTAAAGGCAAAGTGTAGCTTTTTCAACGAAAATATCAATACAAGCTGCAATTACGAGGTTTTCGTTGAAAAGCAGCGAAAAGCTGTTCTAATCTATTTACAGTGGTAATAAAGATTTCGTTCCGTTCCTGTTGAAATGCCGATCGCAAATTGCTTAGTGTCTGTAAATGATGATTGTACTCCCGATCTTTACTATAAAGGATGTCATAACATATAGCATTTCATTTTTACTAAATCTTTAATAGTAACATCAGCTCAGGCGTAATCCTGCTCAAAAACAAAATTATGACGTCGCAGAAAGAATACTAACTGGTGTTAGGACCAGTTCAGCATATATAATATCTCACAAGTAATCCAATTTGACGTAAACGATTATTGGCTACACTGATGGGTTGCTATACGGTCTCAAGAAATAATTTTCTTAATATGATTGGTAGGGAAAAAAACTTCTTTAATTTCTATTTGTAAATCGCCGACAGAAGGATTCGGTAAATTTACGTGATATTTTATTTCCCACTTTTTATGTTCTTATCTTCAATTCTAGAAATTATATGTCGAAATACATAAACAAATTCCAATTTGATTACGCATTTTGACGCCCCAAAAGATAATCACGTTGTACAACATTGTTGTAAACGAAGAAATTACATGTGACAAGCACTTCCTGCAATTGCCACAATGTAATTATACAAAGAAAGACCAAAACATGTAAGATTTCATTCACATTTTAGTGTTGTCGACAGCATCTTTAAAGTGACATTTCACATTTATTTTTTTCATATTTTACTTTTATTTCTATCTGAAAGAGCATTTTCTTATGGAAATTCTGAAAATTTCAAGCCAAGATATTGCACCGTTTACGAGAATTATATATTTTTGTGCTAAAATTAGACAAATTGTTGTGGACAACAGTTCAGACTTATATGGAATTTGTCATTTCTGTCTCAAAGCAATTCTATCTTATACTTGTATATCATTATGTACCATTTTTATAGGACCATATACAGTACTAGCTCCAACAAATGTTGCCATTGCTAAAGTTGACCCGGATCTGATGGTAGCGCTGAGCAATAATGATCTTCTGCTAAAGAATCTAATGCGTTACCATATCATTAGAGGGTTTAACCTAATCCCTGAGTTCCAGAGTGGCAAAAATGAAACAACCCTCAACGGACAAGAAATCAGCGTAGACAAGAGAAATAATGTAAGCTATTAATTAAAATATAAATCTCTTTAAGGTAGTCAACCCCTAATGAGATTCACATGCCGTTGGAATTAATCGGGTGCGATCGAAAACATTCGGCGGTGGAACTCTCCACCGCCGAATTTTTACGACCGCGCCCGAATAGGTTCCGATACGTAACGACGCCGCTCGGCAAAATCCGATGTTAAATGAATCTCAAAATGGCGACATTACGGGTATTCTACCTTAACTCTTTTATTTTTGTCTGGCACTTTATTTTTATCACAGCAGGGCGGTTGGGTGACGTTAGAGTCAAGAGTGATTTTTGTTTCCCATCGTTTTCTTTTTAGTAGTAGATGAATATCATAATAGCATGATTTTTCGTGTATTAAATATACGAGAGGTATCAAAAGATTTGAGCCTAACATAAAAAAGATCAGATACATGTTTTTAGATTTAAACTGCATTTGAAATACTGAAGTACATAAAGATGTAAACTATACTATCTTAATGGTAGAAAAACCCGAGGCTCAAAACTTGTCGATATCCACTCGTAAGCCCTATACAGAGCAACAGAGAAATGGTGGTGAAGACAATCTAAATCTTCTATTTTAAATCCAAACCTTATGTTGTGGTAACTACTCTTTTGAGCGAGACGATACTTATTAGTACACAAAACGTAGGGTGTGATGAACATTTAGTGAAATATTTCATTTTGTAAAGACATCACCCACTCTTTCTTATAGCTCTGCCTGCGCATAATATAAATATACATCTTCCGTGCCATGAGTTTATATAACAATTTGAACAGAAAATATTTTCTACAAGATAAATTATTTTCACATACTAAATCTATTCAGGTTTACATTGACAAATTCTTTGACTATATATCATATCACTGGTGGGGAGTCAAAACCTCGTAACTACAGCTTGAATAAGCTGGAGTTACGAGGTTTTGACTCCCTACCGACGATAATGTACATTCAAGAACAATAATACGCTTTTTTGTTACATACAGACCGTTATCCTAAACAACGTTTCTAGTATCACTTCTAACACTGACGCAATATTAAACAACGGAGTCGTACATCCAATAGACGAGGTGCTGGTCCCGCCTATATTCAGTACCAACAACCTGGCCGCCGAACTGGTCGTCCGAGATGACGATTTCAGTGAATTCCTCTTCAGTTTGCTACTCACAAACATGACAGTGTTGATCGAAAGTAAGTGACACCTTGTGAGAGACAGTGTCTTGTATGTTATATATGATGTTCTAAATTTTATTTCGTTTCTTTCCAACAAGAGCCTCGTAATTACAGCTTTTTTAAGCTGCAGTTACGCAGTGCTTGTTGAAAAATAGAGATATATATGAAGGAAGAGAAGATGATAAAATACAACAACAGAAATAAACAACAACAACGATAACACCTCAGATTGAACAGTCATTCAAGTTATCGTTCATTTATCTAAGATGTAATTTTTATTTGAGACCAACCACGCAAAAATGGACATCTTAGAAGTGCGAAAGGTAACGGCATAGTCAATCAGTGCAAACCACATGGTTTGCTTAGAACTACGATGCTTTTCTGAATGTATATTATATTATTTCTACCTTTAATAATGTACTATTAGGCTAATCGACGTGTTGGGATATCATGTTGACCTCTGATGTGTTCGATCTGTATTTCATATGTTTGATTTCTTTAATTTCCGGGTGATCCCTTTAAAAGTAATGGGTGACAAATTATGTAGATGAATATCATATATGATTGCATTTTCAACCTCGATTTAAGCAAACGCGTGTATATCCAAGAGCATCGTAGCTTTGCATTTTCAAATAAACAGTGTAAAGTTAATTAAAGTTAGAAAAAACAAAAGCAACAAAAGGAAAATGTTCGGAACAATCAGAATGTCATGTGAAAAAAATATGGTCGAAACATTTTCACACATTTCAGTTGGTTCCATTTCGTATGTCTAGCCACACATGTAAAATTGTCTTCATATTTTATGAAACTGAATTATATCAAAAACTGATTCACTTGGTGATTCAAAAGATTATTTCACACTGAATTTAGAAATGTAAGGTCTGCACTGCCTTCCTTACCTACCATGTTGATGTTCTTCAGTTATATATATATATATAAGTATGTAAAATTTGTTGGTAGTTGTACGTGATTTGTTTCTATACTAATGACCATTTACACTTCATTTTTTCATTATTGTTGGATATTGTAGGAGGAGAGTACACAATATTCGCTCCGACAGATGCCGCATTCACCGGAGACATCGGGTCTATATTCTACAGGGGTATGCCAAACGCTGCCCATTTCTATCTGGGTAAGTGTCTGTAGTCTTTCATAAACTACATATTCACGTCTCTGTAAAACGTTTAGATACAGGAGAGCTTTTATCTTGTTCGAATTTTGTGATGGACAAAAGTCTTCTCGAGTATGTCGATAATCCACTATTATATTATTCATTTACAATCCATTTACAATCCGAGACAGCCTGCATAATGCATAAACTTTGTCGTGTAGTTTGATCAAGTGCCATGATGTTGCGAATATGAAACGTGACAGTCCTTAACGTTTCTTTGTCGAATTCGCGGGTCATATACTTGAAATTAAAGTAATGTTATTGTCTATTCAGAAGAAAATTAACTCAAACATATTAGATCTAATTTGAGTTTCGTTTTCTTTGATTAGCAAAACGTATTACCTTAAATGTTATTGCTACAGGATGTTTCAGATTTAGTTCATATATAACTATGCGTATTGGAATTTATAGGCAGTGATGTTTGGTTACTTTTCAGAAATGTTACGTTGCCATATTGTCCCTGGAGCGAGAGCCGCGTCCCAGCTAAATGACGGTGACGTCCTCTATACGTTACATGGAACGCCCCTGTCCGTCAAGATAAACAGCGAGGGTTTGTATTGACAGAATTTGAAGCTTTGAAATACAGAGTCTGACTCTATCCAGCAATTCTATGATAGCTCTTGATTATATCGCTGCTTTTCAACGAAAAACTCGTAACTGCAGCTTTAAAACAAGCTGCAGTTACGAGGTTTTCGTTGAAAAGCGACGATATTCTCTTGTCAAGAGTTCGTAGTACTCGAAGTACTAAAGGAATTTATTTTAACATACACACATGTACATGTACAATCAATCGGATTATGTTGAAATCGACGCGCATTCCGTATCGTCCCATTCCAACTTTCCAAAATTTACTAGCCGATACATTCATTCCACCTTTGAGTTGTATTGGATGTACTAAGTAGAGTCAGAATGATTTGCTGGACATTTATCTTTGGAATTTAATCGATTCATTTGTTTATACCAAAACGAACATTCCTGACACTAATTCATTCCCAATAAGTCTACTTGTAAAATGGACGATAAAAACTAAACGAGGACGACGAAGACGACATCATAACAACCACCAACACAAACGACAACAACAACAACAACAACGACAACAACAACATCAACAACAACAACAACAACAAACAAAAAATACCTCCGCTCCTCATTATATTAAGGTAGAATATGTAATGTGGCCATTTTGAAATTCATAAAACATCGAATTTGTTTCGAGCGGCGTCGTTGTGTATCCAAACTTATTCGGCGCAGTCGTAAATGTTCCACCGCTGAATCGCCCGAATTAATTCCAAAGTCGCACGAGTCTCATTCTAGGGGTAGACTACATTACATATTTTCGTTACAGGTGTATTTATCGACGACGCAAAGGTTGTTATGGCAGACATTGGTGCCAGCAATGGAGTCATCCATGGCGTAGACTCGCTTCTGTTTACCGATGATTTACGAAAAGAGCTTGAGGCGTTACAGCAACAATCGTAATTGTCTTTATAATCAAGTAGAAATAATAAAATTAAACATGGTACCACTTGTTTGAGTTTATTTCTCTCATTGTACCATATCGTCGCTTTTCAAAAAAAAAAAAAAAAAAAAAAAAAAAAAAAAAAAAAAAAAAAAAAAAAAAAACTCGTAACTGCAGCGTTAAAAATGAGCGATAAACCATTTAGCCGGATCTAGAAAATCGTCGCATATGGCATTAGAGAACAACATGGATCTAGATCAGCCTGTACATACGTACAGTCTGATCTAGATCCATATTGATCTCTTAAAGCACATTTATTATCCGAAACAACTGTAAAAAAGTAAATAGATCTATGCCAAACTGCACTTATTTACAGACTGATCTGAACAGATGTCGTCTTGCTCTTTTTGTCCCGGAGCCAAGTTCGTTTACACTTTTCCAAATCACACGCTTATGGAGATATCTACCAGAGATGCCATAAATGTTAACTTTCTTTTCTCGGAGATAGATTAAAGTGACATTTCAGAATTATTTTTACATAAATTTTACTTTTATTCTATCTGATAGAGCATGTTTTCTAATGAAAATCCTGAAAATTTCAAGCCAAAGTATTGAACCGTTTACGAGAAATATATATTTTTGTGCCAAAATTAAACAAATTGTTGTTGACAAAAGTTCAGATTTATATAGAATTTGTCATTTCTGTCTCAACTTTGAAGGCGTAGTTTTCGCTTATAAATAACAACTTCAAAAAACTGATAGCATTTCTATGCATTAGAATAAAGAAACTTTGTATCAAGACATACTTTTAAAAAATGAAATAAATGTGAAATGTCACTTTAAATGGCGATATAGAATCTTTCCCCCAAGGAAAAAGTAGGTAATTGCGGGTCACAAAGATTGCGGGTCAAAAAGGTCATCTAAGACTAAACCACGAATGAAATCTTGTCACGATTCTCTCAAAACTGGTCACGATTATATCACAACCATCGTCATCTGGTGTCAAAAACGTTGTATCTTACGAGTAGTCAAGCTTAAGATACGGCGTTTTGAATCTGTAGAAACGAGTCCCTTATCGCTTTCTGTCGAGACAACAAAATTAAGACAAATAACGACAACAATAAACAACAACAATAATAAATAGGAAACTAACAGAAGAAAAGATTTAAAAATGAAACTGTTGTTGATTTGCTCGTTGTTAGTTGCATGTCATTGTTTCGAAGACAAAACAGTGCTTCAGTATTTAGATGACAATGGATTTAGTTTGCTTGTACGGTTACTAACCGAGGCTAAATTAGACGTCATTCTAAATGGCACAAGTAAGTTAATATCGTCGCTTTTCGCAGAAAACCTCGTAACTACAGCTTAAAACAAGCTGCGGTTACAAGGTTTCGTTGAAAAACAGCGATAAAATGGCACAAGTTTGAACAACGCAATATTCCGAACTGCTATACTGTTGCATGTGTTGGTTTAAATCTTGCAGGTGTTGGACACCTGTAAGATTTGAACCAACACATACACAGTCGTTTTGAAACAGAAACATTTAGCTTTGTTCACTTAGGTCAATTTTGTAAAAAAATATACCATAATATTGTGACAGAACTATAGAAATTGTTAAGGAAATATAGTTACACGATTACACGATGAATTTACATTTCACTTATCAAAACTGAACGAAAATGGTAAAAAGTTGAATTCCAGATATCCCCAAATCACATTTCCTTCGACTTCAACAGTGGAAGTCGTAGGGAATGTCATTTGGGGACATCTTGAATTCAGTTCCACTCAACGAGTTTCAAGTTAAGTGTGTTCATCGTTTGTGTCAATAGTAGTACCACATGACCTAACTGAGCTTGAAATCAGCCTACGGACAGTATATGCATTGGAATATACTGAAATCATGGTCCGAAACGACGTCAATGGCGTAAGGCATGTACACAAGTGTTCTGTGTAAGGAATTAGGGTCCAATGCAATTGTTGATATTTAGAAATTCATTTCCAGCACGAGAAAACCATGCGGTGCTGTTGATGACATGAACTATGAACACACTAGATACCCATTCTTAGTTCGACTTTTAGCGAGCTACCATTACGGTGTTTGCCATTAGGCAGCATACACATGTACAACCACCAAACCGTTAAAAAGGTATTGAAGGACTGTTTTCAGTCCTTTAAATATCGATGATTAAAGCGTTAGCTAAAATAAGCGAGAAATTGCGACAACTTCTACAAAAGAATCAGTGTAAATAAAATTATTGACTGTGAAATAGATAATGACGACCGGAAATGATACAATGCATCTAATTATAACATTTATAACTATCATTCTGAAGGTTCCCACACAATTTTGGCGCCCACCAATGCGGCGATTGCCATGCTCAACCCTGATACGATGGTGTCACTGAGCAAGAACACGCTTCTGTTAAAGACCGTGATGCAGTATCACATACTGGGGGGATACGTGCTGATCCCGGAGTTCCAGACTGGCAAGGATGAGACCACTCTCAATGGTCAGGTGCTGTCTGTGGAAAAAGACGTTAATAATGTGAGTAACTTTTTTGAAGTTGTTATTTATTTTCGAAAAATACGCATTTAAAGTTGAGACAGAAACGATAAATTCAATATAAATCTGAACTGTTGTCCACAACAGTTTGTTTAATTTTAGCACAAAAAGTGTTTATTTCTCGTAAACGGTTAAATACTTTGGCTTGATATTTTCCGAATATGATTATATTCATGAATATGAAACATTGCTTGTCAGATAAAAATAAATGTAAAATTCATGAATATAGATATTTGATGTTATTTTAATAGGCTTGACTATATCAATTTTCTCGCTTATAAACCATAACGAAACTACAACTTGATTAAATCTGCAGTTATGATGCTTTTGTTGAAATGCATCGCTGTAATACTTAGTAATCTTACACATGCGTTTAATCATAATACTTCTATGCGTTTTAGTCATTGTGTCTTCTGATTGAGTTATCTTTGGATTCCTGCTACTCCTTGGGGGTTACTACGGGCAATGAAGAAGTGTAACCTGGATGTACGTTGTTCTCCAAAACCTAAATTGTCTTTTCAGGATCCTGTTCAAATTTTGATGGATCTTTCGTGTGGTATTGGCAATGTTTGCTAAATATGTAATCATAATTGTATTGGTCTTGTAAAATTACATTCTTATAATATAACGCTGTCTACATTTCTGAAATATGTTTTTTTAATATTTCATTTTAGAGTATCCTGTTCAATAACCAATCAACGATCACACAGAAAGGTGACATAATATTAAACAATGGAGTGGTGCATCCAATAGACACTGTGCTCATTCCACCCATCTTTAGTACCAACAACCTTGCAGCTGAACTCGTTATCCGGGACGACTTGTACAGCGAGTTTTTATTTAGCCTCCTCATCACAAACATGACAGTATTGCTTGAAAGTAGGTACACACACTGGTGGTGAACTCGGCCAAAGCGAGGGACATTTTTTTCGCGAACATTTGTATTCCGTCGGTGTTGTAATAAAACCTCGTAACGACAGCTTTATCGGCTTGTCAATACAAACCAGTAAACCCGGTCTATTTTTAGAACAAATTCATTGTCATTAGAAAAACTGATCTTTAAACTCACATTTAAACGCAAAATATCTATACCATGTTGTTGCGAAAAACGTTCCTCGCTTTGGTCGAGTTCACCACCAGTGGACTTGTTACGTTCAAATCGTCGCTTTAAGAAAAAATCTGCTTTTGGCACATCGTAAATGTGAAACGCGGTAGTTTCGAATGCTTCAGTGATCTATTTAAAAATTCCAACACAACTTTCTTTTATTCTTTTTTAGATGGAGAATATACAATTTTCGCTCCAACAGATGCCGCCTTTACTGCTGGAAATTCAATTTTCTACAGAGGCATGCCAAACGCAGGACACTTTTATTTTGGTAAATCATACACTTGGAATTTTCTTTAAACTAGCTACTTTAACATTGATTCTTTACTTGGATTAATGGCAGTAAACTTAATTTCTTTGATCAAAACTTTTTGATAGTGAAAAAAAGGGCAAATTGGAAAGTTTAACCCATTACGAAACGACAAAATTTTAGGGCAGACCAAATTGAAAGATCCTGCAGACGACAATTTCAAGTGAATGGAATTTAGTTTTTATGTCTTTTTGAATGGAAAACATTAAGGGAAATGAAGAAATTGCTTGTCACAAGCAATTTCTTCATTTTCCACAATGTTTTCCAAAGCAATTACCTTGTGGGGAGTCAAATAGAGTCACTGTGTGGTAATGGGTTATATTATAAGCCTTTACAAAATGTGTTTGGTACATGCTCCATTCCTTTTGAAAACAAAATAATTCAACCTTCGAAATAGGATTTACACACAACCTGTTCGGAAACGGCAAACTGTTATGGTGGTCTTATTCAAAAGCTCTGTAGACCACAAAATGATGTTGATAAAAATTGGATTTGTGAGTGATAGAGCTTGGACAAGATTTATGCAAGAGAAGAAAATGCTGATTATCAGCATTTTCATCTCTTGCCTCAATGTTCTCCCAAGCCTTGCAATCAACCAAGTATTCGATTAATATATGCATGCAATAAATGCAGCCATGGAGGTGGTACGAAAATACTAATACCATACATAATCCTGTTTCTAAGACGGTTGACCACTACATGTATTTGTTGTTTTTACTTTTTTTGGATTACACATTCAGAGATGTTACACTATCATATTGTGCCCGGTGCTCGAGCCTCAAACCAACTAACCGATGGACAAGTACTTTACACGTTACATGGTACTCCGATCAAGGTCAACGTTACAAGTAACGGTAAGAAGGATTTTTTCTTTTTATCTGCAATATTTTGTATATATTTTTAACGTTAAAAAGTGGTAGTAATTAGGAAACAAAATTAATAATTTAGGATTACTGTAAGCGTTAACGTAAACAATAATGTAATATTATAATGTAGCGAGGACATTATGGGTTTACCCTTCCTAAACAAGACCTGGCGTTGACGTCCTTACTAGAAACTTGTAGAGCAAATGATTACATCCGACATTTCAAGTTTGTTCTTTTAAAAGCAAAGTACCGGAAGGACTACAAAAAACTGTTTTTTGCACGAACTATTTGGTATCTAAAAATGGGTGGAAATCCGTAACATGTCTGTTCTTTTCGCAGGTGTGTATGTAGACAACGCTAAGGTGATTGAAGCTGACATCGGGGCTAGTAACGGGGTTATCCACGGTATAGACAAAATGCTGTTTCCGGATGATCTGAGGACAGAGTTAGAGACTTTACAACAACAACAAAGCGGTTGATTCTTTATTTTTGCTCATTTTGAGCTCTGTGATTGCTAGTTATACCTCATGTCTATTTCAAATTAAAAAAAGAAGGCATTTATACATATCTAGTTTCTTTGTGAGTAACATGTACATCATTTAGACAGTGTGTTAGTACTTGAAGAATAGTTGACACCAGAGGATCTGGACCTTTCGTTAATCATTCATTCTACGAACCGGCAATTCGGACTTCAAATTTTCATTCGTAAAGCTGCATTGACAGCCAGAACAAACGCGGAAACCAACTCGCAATTTTAACTTGAAAACAAAAAGAACAAAACAAAAATTACATTATTACTTTATTGGTTTATTCAATATTATGAAACACAACACGAGCTAAGATTTAACCGAACACATCAGTTACTATAATCTGTGGAAAGAGGACCTCTGATATGACATGTACCACACCATTCTCAGCTTCAATATCAGGTAACACGACGTCAGCTTTACCGTCTAGAGTGATTACACCAGCTGAAAATACAATGTCAGAGTCGGTCACGTCGACAGTTTACAATCGCATTCCCAAACAAGACCTTAGGTGCGTTCTTTAGAGCGAGATTTCTTGAGATTTCATGAGATTTCTTAAGATTTTTTAGGATAAAGCGTTCTTTAGAACAAATATTTTAAGACGCTCAATGGGAGGCGCTATTACCCTATACTTCGTGCGGAACCCCTGGGTAAATTCTGTAGAAACATTATAAAAGAGACTTGACCGAGTTGTTCCGAACGCTCCATCATTTATAAACCGCGGTGTTCCGAATGCTCCATACTTTATACAAATGACGTCATCATGACGTCATTTGTATAAATATGGAGCTTTCGGAACAACTCGGTCAAAGTCTCGGTCTTAAAAACGCTTTATCCAAAACATCCTAGAAAATCTTAAAAAATCTCGTTCTTAAGAACGCGGCTCTTGTTTTGAGGTCCATAATTGAAAATGCTTGAGGCAACATTGAGGTAAAAGAAGAAAATGACGGTGATAAGCATTTTCTCCTTCTGCCCAAGAAAGTCTTTGCTATTTTGTACACAGATTCTATCTTTCTAAACAACAATTGCGTTGTCAGCAGTAGCTTTCAAATTGGACTAGTCGCAAAGTCCTTCGTTTTGGAAAGGGTTAAATAAGCTGCAGTTATGGCGTTATTGTTCGATATAGCCTATGAAATGAGGATGTTGTGTATTACACTATAACCGCGCACAAAAGAAAGAACAATTTAGAATGATTCATTTAGATGGCTGCTGAAGAAAGGAAATCTTAATCGGAATCTTAATGAGGACGTGTCTGCATTTAACCTATACCACATAGAACATGAAATTACTGGAAACGAATATGTAATAAAATATGAAAGTTAATGTGCTAACATGAAGCATTTCCTATACAGGGTGTCCCAATAAAAACGGAACCCATTTTTGAAAGTGAATTGCTCATGTATTAAGTAATTTGTCTCGACCAAATTTCAATATGCAATAGAAACGACAGTTTTCTATCAGCACTTAAAATTTTGTTGAAAAATGTTCATTACTTTCGAAAATATTGACATTCAAATGAATGCACCCGGAAAACCATTTTAACACGATATCGATCTTTCCGTTCGCAGTGCGCGCATACACTTGACTCTTCAAAATTGTTTAATACAATACAAAAGTGATATATTGAAACATATTCGTTTCATCTTTACCGCTAACAAATAAACTGTTAAAGCAGAGCTGCGGTGTAACCAAAACAAAAAATGAATACAAACAAAATATCAAAGTGTATCAAAGATTCATAATACATGTAATCATATGCAGTTATTTCATTACTCTACAACATGCCGGTCAGCGTTCAAATGCCAAGTACTTTAACCCTTTCCCAAACAAGACCTGGTATAACATCCATGAGAGAATTAGCTTGAGAAAGTATTTAGACAAAAGAAGAAAATAATGGTCACCAGCATTTTCTCCTTTTGCCTCTATATTTTCTGTGTAGTATTTTACGCAAATTCTGTATTTATCAGCGTCAATTTTGTCATCAGCAACAGCATTCAATCCAGTCTACCCTTACTTTTTGTGGTCTGGGAAAGGGTTAAAATTATTTCAGACAACCACCTTACGGACTCAATTTGCACATGCGGCACTTTTATATTAATAAATTTTGAGAAAATTGGTACGTACTTGTACAACGGTAAAGAACTCAACAGTTGACCGTCAGTGCGCTTTTACGAACAAACAAGACGCAAAAATCGATTTCGTGTTAAAACGATTTTTTAGTGTCTTTATTAAATTTCATATAACTTTTGAACCAATACATATTTTCAAGTGAAATTAAGAACACATATGCAAAAATAATTTATCTTTAGTACTGCAAATTCAAAAGTTAGATTCTATGCTTTTCTCTTTAAAATATTTGACTTTGAAATAGGGTTCCGTTTTTTTTGGGACACTCTGTATATTGTGGAAAACGGGATAGGATACTGGTACTGCTGATAGTCAGTGTTTCCAATGATGTTGCTGTTTTCTTTTTCAATTCTTCAGTCGATTTTTTTTCTTGTCCCTCTGCTCCCGTTAACGATTTCTAATGACAAACAACGTTTCTTTCATGATTATACGTGCCAGAGCATCATATAATTGGGGGTAAAGACGTTCTACATTTGTTATCTAAAATCTAAACCTTATACTGTGGGGACTCATTTGAATCGTCTCGTCGAGACGATTCTAATGAGACCCATAGCATATAGTTCGATAAACAATAGATTTACTAATGAAATTTGAAAAACCAAAATCCCCTATCATCTGTAGGTTTTGGAAGACATGTACCTGCATTAGTCGCAACAGTCAGGTTATGGGCTGGAAGCGTAGTTTTGATGGAGTGTCGCTTGGCTATACTGGATGCATGTAGTGTGCCGGAATGCACATGGTACTCTATCAATACTGAAACAAATCATCGCTTTTCCACGAAAACCTCGTAACAGCAGCTTATTTTAAGCTGCTGTTACAAGGTTTTCGTTGAAAAGCAGAAATATGTCTATATAACCCGTGTTTACTTTACTTCATAGCAATATTACACGTAGGCAAACAGTCATTATCCGACAGATTATCGTCCGACTTTTAAATGGTCCATAAAAACATGTCTATGATAATCTACACCGGCGATATAAAGCGACACAAATAAAGAAATCAGTAATCATCAGAGTTTGATGTTTTCTGGCAAATCAATTGAATGTACAAAATCCAGAAGGTTTAAAGGGGCTCGTGCTAGGTTTTTATGCTTCCGAACTGTTCGGGAACTCATATTTGTGCATGGAAAAACAATTTGCAATGCATAAAAACCTCAATCACGTCGAATAACCATCTTTCCTTTGCTATAGATAAATCCTTTACAAGCGTGTATACGCATACACATTCTAATTTTACTTCAAAACGAGACAAGGTCAAGGTCAACGAGACACACCTCCGCGGTATTAACACACCGTACAACCGGCTGTGTCGATGACTACAAGCATTGAACATTATTACGCATATTTATCAACTATAGAATACCAAAGATCATTTCGTTTATTTACAAAAGTAAATTCATTTGACCTAACATGCACATGACACCAGATGCCGAATCTGTCTTCTCAAACTTTCGACGCAGCCGGTTGTACGGTGTGTTGAATCTCTCTGAGCACAGATGACGTACCTCTGACGTAATTGATTTTTGAAGGTTGGGCATATTTAACCGTTACAAAAAAAAAAAAAAAAAAAAAAAAAAAAAAAACAAGTACAAAACAAAACTGACAGCATGTTATTCATTGACTTGGATTTTAAAACTTAATAAAGCTTGGTGAGTGCTAAGAATGGGGATAAGTGATCTACCCCTTCAGGTTGGTAATTTCATACATTATTTCTGGTTTGTAATTATTGTGCCATTTGCATTTTTGACAGCCTAGCTCGTCCCCCTTTAATAGAAATGCCTACTTGTAACTTGTGGTTACCCTGTCTCGAATCATTCTCCCATAATAGGCGGGGGGCCAGTGGGGCCTACCATGCACCCCCCTAGACTTTTTGCCACTGGTGCCAAATTGTTCCTTAGGTCCTACTTGTTGAAAATCAGAGGTGCCCCCAAGAAAAAACTCATTCCCGCTATATGAAACAGCACCGTTTCCATGGCAACCCTTATGCGCTTTTGAGAAAATGACAGTAGTTGAAAAAACATCAATATCTCTGCTTACAGATATAGTAGAACAGTACTTTTGGTATCAAAATGAAGCTTAGACATTGTTCTTGAATTTGGTATGTGCATATGCAAATTAAAAAATTTGCATATGCATGATTTTTAAGATTTAATTAAAAAATTTGATGAAATTTTCGTCGTTTTTTTTAAAATATGATACAAAAATAAGCTATTACTCACTTATTGTGTTGGTTACATTAACAATTTTGGTATCAAATTAAAGCCTAGACATCCCTCCTTAATATACATCAGTCAAATAAGATATTTTTTGCATGCATAATTTTTAGTGATTTTTTTAAATTTTGCAGAAAAATTCGCATATTTATGAATATTTGATATATGTAGTTCTTTCAAGCCTTATAGAAGGACTTACTCACTTTGTATATGAAAAACTTCATTTACAAAATAGAATTAGGCATTTTAATGTCATTTTACTGAATCAGAGTGCATTAAATCATATTCTAGGGTGCGGTTTCCATGGCAACATATCTTGAAAAAGGGGTTTAGAGGATATTATAGGAGAAAGAGCTTTTTTTCACTAAGTCTTGGATGTAGACTGACAATTAATGTTTTAGATTGATGTTTAGACATCCATCTTTACTTTTTAGAATAGTTATGCAAATTAGCTAATTTGCATATGCATTATAATGAAGAATTAATTAGAATAATCGATTTCCTTAACATCATTTTTCGCAAGTGAAGCTGGAAAATCAGACGTAGCTCTCATAGTTCTGAATATATATTAACACTTTTGGTATCAAAGTAAAGCCTGGACATTTCTCTTTATTTTCCATTGCAGTAATGCAAATTAGTTAATTTGCATATGTATGATTTTAAAGATTTAATTAATATTTTTCTTGATTTTTTTTTGTAATTTCTATCAAGAATAGAACAGAAAAATAACCTTTAGCTAATTAAGTTGGTGGTGTACAGTTACAATTTGGATATCAAAATGAAGCCTAGACATTCATCATGGTTTTCAGTGATGCAAATTAGCTTATTTGCATATTTTTTTTTCTTTAAAAAAATATTTATAAATATTTCACCAATTAGGGAATATCTAATACACACAGCGTTTTCAAACTGTATGGAAAGACTAAATCATATTTTTATGTAACATTACATGACAACAAAATAATTAAGCATTTTGAGGCTTTTTAACAGAATTAGTTTGAATTACAATACTGAGGGCTTAGTGCAAAACTATTGTAAATATGTTTTGCAAAAATTTACTGGATAGGGGAAAATTAATAAGTTTCTTAAAATTAAACATTTAAACATTTTTTTGAATTCTGAATAACGTTTTAATTATACAGATTTGAAACCCAATATTAGAACACATAAATTGTATTCTTTCTTAGGCTTCAGAAAATTATAAAAAGGAAAATTCTCAAAAATACATTTACAATAGTTTTGCATTAGGCCTGGATATGCAAGAAGGTGTCGTTTCCACGGAAACATGTTTTCTTTTAATTTAAAAGCAGTTAGGTGTAGCAAGAGAAAAAGCTATAACTCACCAAGTTCTTGGTGTAGACTTACAATTTGGGTATCAAAATAAAGTCTGTCTATCTTCTTTTTAGCATATATGCATATAAGCTAACTTACATTAGGTATATTTCAAATGAATTTAAACAATTAATTTTGACCCTTTTTAATAAAATTGACTTTAATTTGTGAATACTTCTGAGCTAAACAATGAATTTAAGATTCAAATTGTTGAATGACTTGATTATATTGAATATATTATGCAGCCCTAAAGTCAAGTATTAATAGTTCGTATATTAATCTTTTTTATATTATTTTGCTTAAATTTAGTAGGTACATCCCGCAAACACTCACCATTTAGCGCCAAAATAAATGATATGAATGTGAAGGTCATAAATCAAGGTCCAAACAATTGCCCTAGGGTCCTGCATTGATACAACAGTGTTGCATCCTGTAAAATGGAAATTGTGCATTTTTTCTTTATTGAAGGAAAGAATAATTGGACAATAAAAGAATATCTTTAATTTACTTAATGAAACCTTTCATTTTTTTCTGTGTTTGATAGGGTTTCTTGTTAGAATGATATTGAATGTGTTTTTCTCATGCAAATCTCCAACTTGATTACCCGATATTGCTTTCCCGTATGATGCCTACAATTGATAGTTTATGTCACAAATCCATGAAGTGCAGATGTCAAAGTGATAATTACAATATCATGAACCTCGTAATCCTGGCTTTCTCTCAAATGTTGGCCAGACTTCAACTTCTTGCCTCTCTTAATCTGAATTTGTATGTCTCTTATGAAATTTATCCTCTGCCTAAGACTAAAAGCATATCCAGTCTCAGTTACAACACTCATAATGCTGTCTTCTCTTTCATTTCTGCTGCAATATTTCAACTATTCATGATTTCTTGTCCAGGTTTTGAATGCAACCCCCAACGAGTAGGACTTTGATTGAGTTCTTTCAGATCAGTAGTCATCTTTTATAGGTACTGTGATTCAAATGACTCTACTTTTTGACAAACTAATTGTCATACTCATAGTCTTCACCGTCTACTAACTTAACAATAGTCTCAGAAAATTCTTCTTTACATTGTCAGACACTGTCATCTCTCTAGAACCTTTTATCCTCATCCCTTCTTTCATGTAAGATAAGGAATCTCCATTCATCTGAGCTGCATCATAGTCCTACTCAGACCATTACTTGGCCGATCGATCCCCTTCTCTCTAAAAATATGAAACTCTTTGATTAATCTATGATCTCTAATATCTTTTATAAGATTTAGTTTGATGGTCGAGACGGAAAAATAAGTTAAAGGTGCCAATTCTCCTGCCTCATACAGCCAATTGTCTTCTCCTTTCACACAGGATGACTTCCCCAACTGTATACATAATCCATTGTTCCTTGAAAAAAGTCAAACTCTTGACGATTTATAAAATTCCTTAAAGCATCTGTTTTGTCTCTACACATAAACTCACCCACTCATTTCCAAGTTTCGTATTTAACTTGTAGGTGTAGAAGCACTGACCACTTCAATGTGCTGCCTTCCAGCTTGCTGTCTTGCTGCACATGTATGGCTGTTCTCACTCCCTTCTTCCATTTACTTTGCATAGCCGAGATAGCCCAGTCGCTAACAACCGAGGCTATCAATTCAAGGGTCTTGAGTTAGAATCCCTGCTTGGCCAATTCATATTCTGACATTTGTCTCTCACCAATGGGTGCTGATCATCTTTGTGAGTAAGCAGTTTGAGGCTCCGATTTGATATTGTGGTAGTACTGGTGGAAAGATCGCCATATCTGAAATCCATGCAATGGTGCTCCAGCTGCTATGATTTGACCATAGCAGTTCAAGTGGTGTTAAACCTCTTTTCATATGGGTGGCATATTCCTTTCTATAAGACCCCTCTCTGAGAGTTGCTTCCATTTCATCTAAGTCCTCCCCCATCTGCGGGTACCTGTGACCTGCATGTTGTACTCTGTTTTATTGCCCAATTTTATCTCCTAGCATGTCCATACCATCTTATCCTCCTTTCCCTCAAGAGGGGTTTCTAAGTCTTCAAGACCATGCTGTTTGCGTACCTCGCTTGAGCTGGTATTGGAGATATCCTGTGGTTGTATGTTGCTGATCTGAATAATTATTGTGGTGTCATTTCGCTTCAGGCGTTTTAGGTTAGGTTTGGAAAGGTTTGCGTTAATCATGACACTTCTGACATAGTTTGAGTATATTTTGTCTCCTGTTTGGTAGGAGAGGCAAAGATTGTTATTATTTTCTCCAAAGCCCTTCTCCTTAAAGACCGGAATGCTCTTACCAATGCTTTTGTACTAAATACATGCTTTTTTAGCCTACCTGTATCTGTTCTATCTTATCTTATTGAACCTTAGAGGGTCGCAAGGACTGGTAACTTGTTATTGAAAGAAAAACAATGTGATAAGATGTACATGGAATTTCGGTTCAGGTCTATTAGAATTTCTGTTCAGGTCTATTATGTTACTTATGGATCATGTTTGTATGGAGAGTATATATTGAGGTTACTTCCTTGTGACATTTCCCATTTTCTGTTTGCTAAGGCGAGAAAAGTCATCCCCTCATATCTTTCAACACTCCTCCAGTTGCCTTCTATCACTAGATAGTTGGCTTGCACTTCAGGTTTCGTCGTTAATCCCATGTTCATGTCAAGTTGCATACTGGATTGTGATAATTCAATGTCATCCATGCTCTCCTCTTTTGGGTAAATCAAAGCCAAACCCACATTAATCAGAATTCGTCTTTTTCAAACACTTTCTTTTTCACAATAAATCATACAGCCAGACCGAAAGGCACGCAAACATAAAAGGGTTACAAACTATTAATTCCAGAATATTTGATATCAAAATATAGCATGATGAAGTCCTTCGACAAAGCCGAATTTGCTATATATCTCATAAGTATTAACAAATAGAAGATAATTTTATTGTATATCATTATTCAAACTCCTTTGCAAGAAAGCTAATGCAAGTTAGCTAATCTGCATAAGTGATCTAAACATTAAAGATGGATGTCTAAGCTTTATTTTGATACCCATATAGAGAATCTGCACCCAGGACTTGGAGAACATAAGCTATTTCTCCTGCCCTCTTAACTGTTTTAAGGAAGATAATATTATGTTTCTATTGACCTTCTTGCATATTGTAATTCAAACTGATTTTGTAAAACAGCCTTAAAATTTAAAACAAGAGGACCATGATGGTCCTAATTCGCTCACCTGAATCAAGATGACAAGAGTGATAATGGCAATTTTGTCAAATTCAAAGGCATGAAACTTATAAGGACTTTCTGTTTGGAAACAATTAAGTAAAAATTTTGTTCCAATCGATCCTGTAAAGTTGGGTATAAATTAGCATAATGGTTGAGTTTTTTTCAATAATTATTTCATTATTTTGCAATATACAACATAGGGCTAATTTTAAAAGCATACTGATCTGTTAAAATTGATTATTTTATGATATTATAAGCAAGATTTGGTATGTGATTTGAAAGTATATAGTAAATGAGGACAAACCATCTGATAAGCTAGGCTTATAATCCCTTCTTATTTGTTTACATAAGATAAAACGGGGCCAGCCAAAGATATTGATAACAGAAATAGATAAGAGAAATAGTAAAAGCTTTCCAAATATCTCCTCTTATCTTCAGCTTCTTGTATTCTGGAAGCCATTCATGAAATTAGGTCTTACACAAAATTTCAAGGTTCTAGGCCAAACAGTTTAGAAGAAAAGTAAGTATCTCCATTACAACCCACAGTACAGTATAATTTTCAATGCACGGAATTTCCCTTACCCTGCCATACCAAAATACTTTTTAAGGAAATAAAAAATACAAGATACAATTTTGAAACGAGTCACTCAAGGAACTTTCCAGCCAGGTTTCTTTCAAATTGGCCCAATGGTTGATTTTTAAAGAATTTTCTGATGATTTCTCTTTTCCAATAAGCCTCTTCCTCCCCGACACGCCCACATTTTTTGACAAATGTAAAAATTTGTGAACAAACTTTGAGAAGAGAGACGCAAGGAACACTCCTTCCAAGTTTGATTAAAATTGGCCATATGGTTGATTTTTAAAGAATTTTCTTATGATTTCTTTAAAGTCCGATAAACCCCTTCCTCCCTGCCACGGCCATATTTTTTGACAAATGTAAAAAATTGTGAATAAATTTGAAAATAGTGACTCAAGACACATTCCTACCAAGTCTGCTTCAATTGGGCCCAATGGTTGATTTTTAAAGAATTTTCTTCTGATTTATCTAAGTCCGATAAGCCCCTTTCTCCCTGCCACTGCCACATTTTTTGACAAATGTAAAAATTTGTGAACAAATTTTGAAAACAGTGACTTAAGGAACATTCCTGAAAAGTCTGGTTCAATTGGGCCCTATGGTTGATTTTTAAAGAATTTTCTTATGATTTCTCTCAGTCTGATAAGCCCCTTTCTCCCTGCCACGGCCATGTTTTTTGACAAATGTAAACAATTGTGAATAAATTGGCAAACAGTGACTCAAGGCACATTCCTACCAAGTCTGCTTCAATTGGGGCCCAATGGTTGATTTTTAAAGAATTTTCTTCTGATTTCTCTAAGCCGATAAGCCCCTTTCTCCCTGCCACGGCCACATTTTTTGACTAATGTAAAAATTTGTTAACAAATTTTGTAAAGAGTGACTAAAGGAACATTCCTGCAAAGTCTTGTTCAATTGGGCCCTATGGTTGATTTTTAAAGAATTTTCTTATGCTTTCTCTAAGTCGATAAGCCCCTTTCTCCCTACCACGGCCACATTTTTTGACAAATCTAAAAATTTGTGAATAAATTTTGAGAAGAGCGACTCAAGGCACATTCCTGCCAAGTTTGGTTCAAATTGGCCCAATGGTTGATTTTTAAAGAATTTTCTTATGATTTCTCTTAGTCTGATAAGCCCCGCCCTGCCACGCCCACATTTTTTGACGAATCAAAAATCCGCGAACAAGTTTTGAGAAGGGTCACCCAAGGAACATTCCTGCCAAGTTTGGTAAAAATTGGCCCATTGATATAGGA